>BMAW01081651.1:102943-171921 GCA_019974015.1 Nephila pilipes | reverse complement strand
AACATATATACACACACACACACACACACACACACACATATATAGCATCCGATTAATTTGGATTTTGATAAATACTTGCTTTAAAATATCTTTAAATGAGAGCCAACCATATATTTCTCTTGCGAATGTGGATAAAGAAATCTTCGGTAAACGTGCAACATAATTTTCAGAAACAGAATTTACAGTTGAAATTTCAAGCTTATTCTGATTATTAAATTTGGCAACATACTATTAACATCAAATTCTATGCCAATAAGAATAGCATTTATTCCGACTTGTTCATCCGTAACATTTCCGACATTATCTCCTTCAATTAATTTGATAATTCTTAAATTTTGTTCTCAATAACATAAATTCACAAATATTTAAATTTCGTTCAGATAGTTCTAGTTTCAACTTCGTTAACACAGCATTTTGTGCTATGTTCTTAGCAAGAAAATCTGTCACACTTGCAACTTTTTCGCTGAACTCAATAACTGAACTAACTAACGAAAATTGTTCTCAAAATTAGAGGTCATTAAAATAATTCAAAAGGGCGTAGTCATTCTCAATTCAGTTGCTCCTAAAGATATTATTTATTATCGAAGACAACGTTGAAAGTTTCAGTAACATTTCATCTGCCAAAAAAAAAAAAACAACCCATAAAACTTTCCCAACATAAAAATTCTCAAAAAAAAAAAAAAAAAAAAAAAAAAAAAACCCGACCAGAAATGTTTATGCAATGCTATTGCTGCTCTCAGAACAGTAAGTGAATTGTAAATAACTAATCAAAATTATTTCTGACAACATCAAGCTTTAGCTCGGAAACGATGCTTTGGCGTTCCGATAATTCTGCTTCACGAACGGCATACATACTCCAGGGATTTCAATTTCAAAGGCAATCTCAGTGCCTCTTCACAAATTATTAACCAAAGGATTTAACAGATTTTTTCAACTCCGTAATATGAAGTTCATTTGCTTTTATACCATATATGTTATTTTAATAACAAAATACGATGAAAAAAAATTCAACACTCTCTGGAACTTCTATTAGAAGAAAATTTTATTGATTTCTGTTAAAATCTTTGTAAGTAGTTTAGAGGTGTTCCTCTCAGTGGTCCAGATAAGTAATTGCCTTGCATTATCTTTATTTTCCTTTTTTTTTTAAAAAAAATGAAACATATTAATAGTGATTCTTATTTCTTTATTGTTATATAGACGATTTAATTATTTTTGATGAAACTAATGAATTTTAATAAAATATTACATTTATTACATTCTATAACTCTAACTTATTGAAAACTAATTTTAATTCAAACAAAGGCTGAATGTCTCGATTTAGATCCATCGATTGTTGATATTTAATTAGAAATATATATATATATATATATATATATATATATATATATATATGTAACATTATTCCTGTCGACTTTTGTACTGCGACATAATATCAAATACAGTCGAGGCTTAGTGAACTTTCATTTTTATTTAAAGCTGTGAGAGAGAGACCATTTTCATTAAGTAGTTGGTTACATCATTTAAGTAAGAAGAACAGAACAGTTGTACGAAAAAGAGCAAGCGCAGTATGAAAGAGAGCACGTTTTTTCGTTGCGTTTTGGCTTATATACTAGGGAAAATTCCCATCAAACGTCATAAGCACGTGGTAAGAATAAGGGGATTCCAGGGAAATATAGTAGATAGGGAATTAAAAAGGGATTGTTTTTGATAGATTTATAATTAGTTTAAGCAGAATTAATCCTTTTCAAGAGCGCGTGATGTAATAAATTATAGGATACTTTGGAAGGGGATCAGGAAATAAGAATGAACTCTTTACTTTTGTATTAGGGAATGAGATAGAATAGAAAGTTAATTTATTATTTAGGGTAATTATTGAATTAAAAGTTAAATCATTACATATATAAATAAATAAAGAGAGTGTTTTAAATTCCGTTTAATTAAAATTCCCTTTTGGGACAGCAATTTACATATATTTATCTATCGGAATTTTGTATTAAATATTTTAATTCGTAATAACAATTTAACTATACATAAAATATGTAAGTTTAACATTATTAAAAAATTTCTGTAATTATTTGGAACATGATTATATCATGATTTTCAGACTTTTAAAAATTATAAATGTGTTGACGTGGAATGTTTGAACTACCAAATCAGTTTAACTCCACATAATCGGTCCTCAGCACAAGCTTGGTTTTTTTTGACTTGCTATGTTCAATTTTTTTTTGTTTCATTCATTTTTCTATTTTGATTCACTATTTCTTTTGTTTTGAATGCGTTGTTAACTAATGTTTCATATTTTTGTAAATAACATAAATTAAATCAGGTAAAGTAAATAAAAATGAACAAAACGTCAAGAACTTAAAAAGTATGACATTTGAAAAAATTGAAGAAACCAAAAAAAAAAAAAAAAAAAAAAATTTTGGAAATTCCAAAATGGAGAAAGAGGGAGAAAAATATAACAGGTCAATTGAAAATTCCCCGGCCTGACTCATAGATGGCGCTACTAGAATTAAATCCATAAGTTTTTTTAGTTAGCCTAACCCTCAAAAGATGCGTGTATAAATTTGACAGCTGTCGGATCATTAGTTTGTGAATTAAAGCATTTTGAGTGAAGCAACTTTTGTTATTGTGAAAAAAATGGATAAAAAGGAATTTCGCATGTTGATAAAATATTGCTTTTTGAAGAGAAAAAATACAGTTGAAGCAAAAACTTGGCTTGATACCAAGTTTCCTGACACTGCCCCAGGAAAATCAACCATCAAGGATTGGTATGCTAAGTTTAGACGTGGTGAAATGAGCACCGAAGAAGGTGGACGCCCAAAAGAGGTTGTTACCGACGAAAACATAAAAAAAAATCCACAAAAGGAATTTGAATGACCGTAAATTGAAATTGAATGAAATAGCGGACATTCTAAAGATATTAACTGAACGTGTACATCATATCATTCACGAATATTTGGGTATGAGAAAGCTCTGTGCAAAGTGGGTGCCGCGCGAGCTCACTTTTGACCAAAAACAACGACGAGTTGATGATTCGGAGCAGTGTTTGAAGATGATCAAGCGTAATAAACCCGAGTTTTTGCGTCGATATGTGACAATGGATGAAACATGGCTCCATCATTTCACTCCGAAGTCCAATCGACAGTCATCCGAGTGGACTGCACACGATGAACCCGCTCCAAAGCGTGGGAAAACGCACCAGTCGGCTGGCAAGGTTATGGCGTCTGTATTTTGGGATGCGCATGGAATAATTTTCATTGACTCCCTTGAAAAAGGAAGGACCATCAACAGCGACTATTACATAGCGTTATTGGACCGTTTGAAGGACGAAATCGCCGAAAAACGGCCCGCATTTTTTAAGAAAAAGAAAGTGCTGCTTCACCAAGACAATACAACGTGTCCCAAGTCAGTGAAAACGATGGCGAAAATCCATGAATTGGGCTTCGAATTGCTTCTTCATCCACCGTATTCTCCAGATCTGCCCCCCCAGCGACTATTTCCTGTTCTCAGATCTCAAAAGAATGCTCGCTGGGAAGAAATTTTCGTCGAATGAAGAAGTGATCGCCGAAACTGAGGCCTATTTTGAAACAAAGGACAAATCGTACTACAAAAATGGTATCGAAAAGTTGGAGGGTCGCTATAATCAGTGTATCACCCTTGAAGGGAATTATGTTGAATAAAAAAAACTATTTTTGCCGAAAAAATGTGTTTTACTATGGTAGGCCGGGGACTTTTCAATTGACCTGTTATTGAATGTTGTTCCAGGCTTTAGACTGCTAACCAGGGTTATTCTAGAACGATAGGTCTAATTATCCCCCGTAAAAATATATAATAAATTAATGCAAATAATGTATCTAGAATTAATAAATATGTACATACTGCATGTATAATAAATGTATTCCATAATATATACTCGAAAACAACCATTAACGGTTTCGAATATTTTATACATAATTAATGAATGCAGAATTGAAATATTAAAATCGCATTAATCAATTACCAATTAAGTAGATTCCGTTGAATCATGTATGGTTATAATCATCTCGTATTAATTATATTTATATCAAAATTAAATACCTTTCAAAATAATTTCTCCCAAGCAGGTTAGCTGTTATATTTATTTTTATATTTTATTGCCCCTGTCACTGAATAAAAATCAATTAACTGTCAAAATTACAGTTATTTTGAGTAAAGTTATCACACTGACACATTCTGGGTTGTTTTTTCAATGCATTTTTGCATTTCATATCCTTATCAGTACGTACTCATATTAACAATTCATATGAATCTGCTTCCTTCGTTACATGATCTCAAATTCATTAACACATTTCCTGGCAAATTTTTATTTGAATCCTTAATTACTCGATCCTTTCCCTTTACTACAAGCAATTAAAGTCACCACAACAAGCTCTGCTCCTGACAAACAACAAACAAAACATTTTTTTCCTCTTCAAATGTGCCGAACCGCGCATTCAACACTTAACATGCGTGACACTGAAGAGTAAAAAATCGTGTTCTGTCAGTTAAACGAAAAACCCTACGGCCCCACCAGCTAGTCCCATTTCTTCTCATTCACTGACCTACCTAATGATGATGATATAATAACAAATGGATACAAAAGGAGAATAAATAAAGTAAGAAGAAAAAAAATCACTTCCACGCGAACGCAACAGGTTTTTTGGATACTCGCCAACTCTTCAAGGTGTATGCTTCTTTCGTGTCGGGCTATCATTTCTGGACTCAAACACTCGCAGGTTCGGAACCGGTGTTAAAGAGTGCTTACACGGATCTTCGAACATCGAATGTGGGTTCACTAGTGGTTACCGAACGCCGCCGCCCCTAGCATGGCTTTCACTTTTTAGTGACTTGGACTTCCCCGACTTCTTTCCGCACTTCCCAAAATGGTAAGTACTGTATATTTCCACGAGAAAATTATTACTAATCATTCTAAATTTCTATGCTTATCGATAAATCTAAATACATATTAAAGCACTATATTTAAAATTATTATTTATCTTTGTTCATAGTCGTCCGAGTTTGATAAGTTTTGACTCATTATGTAACTTACTTTGATCATTACTCTTTGAATCTGACAGGTCTAGATGGTTTATTTAGACTATTATGGATTTCAGTATGTATAGACTTCGGATATTTTAATATAAATCTACTTTTTTTTTTAATTAAACGCATCATTTTTTAAGTACTCTACAGAATTTGTTCATTGATATATTTGAGTTATTCTTTTATTAAATTTCGAATCAGTCTATGGCTAATTAAAGGCCTTTATTTGGTTTAAGAGCCCTTAGTAATCTGCAAATAACATATATTTGTAATATTTTCAGAAAGTTCAATAACTTTGTACGTTAAATTTAATTCTGCTCTCAGTTTTATAGTCAATGAAATAAAAAGTTACTCAAATTTAAATTAAAAACCACGATTAAACTAGATATGCTCACATTTTTTTCAGACAACGTGTTCATTCTAAAACTTATTGTGCGGATATAAACCTCTGAATGTATTATACGAATTAACATAAATATATATGTAAAACTAAATGGAGATTTATGGAATAATAAACAGCAGTAGTATTGTATAAAGAATTGTAGCAGATGTTACCACAAGTCAGGATTTTGCAATGAATGAATACAGATTTTTCAAGGCGACTGATTTCGCACAATGCTAACATGTTATAAACCCTCTCTTATCGTTTTATAAATATTATTCTAGAAGTTATTATTTGATAAAACAAATCCACTGATTTCAACATATATTTACAGTTTTGTGGGAAAAAAGTACATTAGAAATAAGTTTAAAAGATTATGTTACCTAATTTATCGAAAAAGGAATTTTTTGAAATTTGTTCCAATGCTGTTAATAATTATCTCAGCAGTTTTGTTAATAACTTCAGTTTATGAACCTGACGATATAGCAAACGATTTTGAGAACTAAATAATATCGAATAGTTCTTAAAGAATCAATAGTTATTAATGATACTTTTTTTCCCGATTTGTAATAGGAATCATTATTTTGTGAGTTAAGTTATTAATTTTCGACACATGTCAAGTATTTTATGAAAATTATGCTGCCCTCATTTTTTGAAAATGATACTGCTCTCTATAAATATTGATCATATAAGAGTAAATGAAAATGTGATTTTAGCTTACAACATCTGTATTCTACGAGTATTTCCAAATCCCGTTAGAGTAAAGTTTGTAATATTTACTTTAGAGAGGTAATGTAATATTTACATTGAAATAAATGTAATATTTACGTTATAATAGTACCTATACTTGCGGACTCAATTCGTTCTTGTCAGTAGTTCATATTTCAAAAACCTGATTTTCCATTTTGACGCATTGGAAATCATAATAAATTTATTTCCAGATCCAGAAAGAATAGGTGAAAAACAAGAAACGCGCTTCTGTATAACTATCAAATATTTTTTTCTTCATGAAATTTTTTTTGTTTTATATGCTTTGAATAAAAACAATATTCTATTAGGTAGAAAAAAAAATGTTCCGCATGACATTCAATTTTTGTTTAGCAGTTTCTTTTTTGACTTCTAAACCCTATCCAACGATAGCCTATTATGGAGGGGGGGGATTAACATCTTTCTAAAACTAATTTATAGTTAGTTTTCGAGATTTCAGTAACAGTGTGTAAATTAGACTTACTAGTTAACCAATTCATCTAATTGTTCCCAATACTGTGAGAATTTTTGATTTTACGTAATTTATTGATTCCACTTTTTCTCGCTGATTTCTTCCTTAAATGTTTGTAACCATAAAAAAAATGAATGTTTACAAAGACAATCAATGTTGACTTTTGAAACATTTTGTTTTTTAATCACATTCATTAGAGTTGAATATTGATCATTAAAAAAGCATCAGAGTTTGTATTTCGAGATTTAGCTTCATTGTAGATTGCTCATCTAGTCTATCATATGTATATGCCGAAACAAAATATAAGAAATTGTGATTGTTTGTTTTAACGTAACACTCTGAAGTAGCATGAGGGCTATTGGTATTAGACCTCGTAATTTTGAGCGCCTCGGTCATGGGACGCGGGTAACATATGAGCTAGCACCCGCTCTCCAAATTTCCACATCCCGCCAAACCGACGGAAGGACTTTAAGCCCCTACAGATTTAACGCTCATCAGCTCTGGCTACACAACGGGTCCTTTAGGGCATCAGGGCTCAGAACTCAGAGAAAATCACCGGTCACTATGCTCAGAACTCATAGAAAATCACTATGCTACCGCAGATACGAAATATAAAGAAAGTTAATGTGTGAAGCGATTCATAAATTATGGTGCTAATGAAATTTTTTTTTTTCCTTCTGAAATAATTCAAAAAATATTTCTATACATTATAACTATTCAAATAAAAACTAATCTACTATTGAGAATTCTTGTCTATTTAAGACATGGAAATGTGTATATAAAAATAAATATTTCCAAATATTAAATGAAAATATACACAAGGTATTTCGCTTAGTTTGTGTGTGAGAATCAAATGGAAAAAAAAGTGCTACAAAATAAAGAAAGAGATCTATGGTGAAATTTTACGAGTTGTAATTTTACACAATAATTTCAAAAAACAAACTTATGTTACTTTAATTTTAAAAAATTAAGAAGTGCTGTGCCTAAGCATAGAAAAACCGGGTATGTGTTAATTTTATTTTCGTAAACATTTCAAATTATTTTAATTGAGGTATCCAAAACTGTCCTCATACCTAAATTCAAACTTTTTCACGAGCACCAGGATTTATGAATTCTTTTTGAAATGTTTTGCTCTTACTTTTGCTTATATTTTTTTCATTATTGTGATTCATTTTTTAATGAAAAGTTCGGCAAATGTATACTGTCAGTGAAAATAAAATGAATACAACGCCAACAACACAACAAACAAGACTGTTTTGCAATCTTAGGAATAATCTGTAATATAGCATTAAAAAGGATTCTAAAATGCTAATGAGGGCATAAACGGCTGTTGGATTTTCCAAAACTAACCAAAGGACTTTCATTTGTCATTGCTGATATGTTAACTAAATGATACTGTGACGTCACGTTTACGTCATCGATAACGAATGAATTAAACATGTTTTTTTTATGAATACAACATGATAGAAAGTTTGTATTCTGCGCGCAGAGTATTCACTGATTAAGTCCGATAATTCAGAAATCTGGAACCACATTTAAAAAAATCTGTTACTTAAAATTAAACTATTGCTTTAAAAATCAAATATTTTTCGAAAACTATTGTTACTTAACTTTGTTTTTCCCTGATGTTTCATTTCACAGACAACAAAATGACAAAGCATATATACTTCAATTAATACATTTGACTTTCATGGTGAATTGGAACAGATTTCTAGATCTAATCATGTGATGCAATTCCTTTTCTCTTAAGTGTGACTCATTGTTTTGATCAAAAACGAAAATTGACAGGTGTTTGAGATTTTTCACGAGAAAGATGTAATACATTTCCAGAACACAATTTTCATAATCCCCTGAAACAACTATAGCTTTAACGCAATGAAGCTTTTTGTAATGATAATTGTCTCTTATAAAAACCATTCCAAATATAATTTTAAGCCCTTCAGCTTTAATTTATTGATTTTCTCAATGCGGCGGTTTCAAAAGTTCAGATTTAAAGTGGCCTTTTCTAATGTGTACAACTCTTTTTGTGAAACAAAAGCGAATAAGAATTTTAAAAAAAAATTTGAAAAATATATACGATCTATATTTTCGCTCTTTTGCATTTCTATGCGACATATAATTCAATTCTGATTTCTCTTTCATTTAAATTTATTATAAAACCAAATAATCTCTAAAACATATAAATCCCTTTCATGCAAAAATAACTGTCTTCTGAATTACGTGTTAGAATCAATTAAGGCAAAAGACGATGAAATTGCATTCGTTAAATGATAAATCCTTAAACACGATTTTGCTATTATTTTAATTTCTAAATCGTGTCTTTTACCTCTGTTTAAGATTATAACTCAGATTGAAATAGACTTTTAAAGATTAAGCCGTTTATTTTGCATCAAATTGATGGTTTCTGAGTCTTTAAAAGGAGATTTAATTTAGTTATTCTTCTCAAACGACATTTTTTTATTTATTCAATTCCACGAAATGGAGCATAACAAGCTTATTCCGATAGAGGAAGCTTTTTTCCCTTAATAAGCATAGCATTGTGTGTTCGTGGTTTGCTATTTTTATGTATTCCTTATTGTACCGCAGATCGATAAATATTTTAGTTTTCAAGCATTTTATGGCGCATAAGTTTCTTTTATTTTTATAACATAAAGTAAAGAATACACAAGTAGTCTCTCTCTCATTCATTTTTGTTTCTTTTATTTACTTTTTCTTCTTTATTGGTAACTTTTTTTTTACACGTTTTGTGATAACTTTTTAAATTTTGCTAACTGTTTTACTTAACATCTTGTTTTAAAACACTTTTTAGGGAACCAGAACATATCCAGAGGAATTGTGGAATACGATATCTGAGATTTTTCTTGTTTTTGTGATACATATCTTTTCAAATTATTAGTAGAGATTATGTTTTGTGTGTGTCTAACAATGATATTTCATTCATTTTATAGAATTTCAAAAGTAATTTCTTAGTCAAAATGCTATTTTTTTCCTTAGCTGAATAAAGAATGATTTTTTAGATATATTTGCATTTAAGTATCATTTTAAAGAAAACTAATTAGTGAACTTAAAGGGGACTTATGCATATAATGAACCTAAAATATTTTTTGCTGTAAGTAATACATAAGTGTTATGAAATAATTTTTTTTACTATGAAAAAGTGGAAAGAAAATTAAAAATTACAAATTTACAAAGTTTTATAATATTTTCAGAGTAAATGCTTTGTAATATCATTAAAAAAAGTTGGTTCACAATATTTTACGGTTTACAATATATTAATATTTTCTATATGAAGAGTAAAATATTGTATATATTTATGGAATGTTATTTTAAAAAATGTTACCTAAATGCAAATATATCGGAAAAATCATGTCCATATTTAACTTAAAGAGAAAGAAAAACATTTAGACCAAAAAATACTTTTATAGTATAACAAAATGATTAAAATATCATTATTAGGCACAACAAATTCCTAAGCTTTACGAATAATACTTGACCTCCTCAGTCCCAGCGTCGCCTGTAGGAGATACTAAACGACACTTCAAAAAATGCCGCCAAGCTAAATAAAAAGCATCATTGGCACCCAAAATTAGTTAACTTTCTTGTTAATAGATGGAAGAACCGAAAAAAAAAAATGATTTTTTTTATTCGTTGCTTATTTATGGTAAAATGAAAATAGTGTTTTTCGAGAGAAAGAAAATTATACGCTTACGCATCGGTAAGTTTTCATATTTTTTATTACTTGTGAGATAAGAAATTATTAAACACACTGTTGAATTCCTTAAACTTGCTTTTTATATACAATATTATTAATTTCTTACTCAAATCTTCCCACTTCTGGTTTAGAACGCTGTTATTTCATCGTCGTCTTTAGGAGACATTGGGTCAATGGCTTTCAAAATCACTTGATTTAAAACAATAATTATGGAATTTATTTCAGCTCGAAATGATATTTTTTAATTGCTAACTGAATTAACAAAATGTAGATATTTAAAGGATACAGGAATGAATCTGTATCTGTCGGGAAATGAAATTAAACGTAATTAGTGATCACTGTAATTATGACTAATTTAAAATTTCCCAGAATTCGAACGTATTGGGCAGAAAAAAACTATAAGACTTCCGTACTCGCGGACAACATTTCTTGGAAATCGCGAATTTTCAAAAAGAAACAACTTAAAAATTGAGAAATTATTTAATAGTATAAGATGAAGAGAGAGAGAAAAAATGAATGATAAATTTTGGAAAGTAAAGACTTTTCTGCAAACAGTTCGAAGAGGAATATTTTGCGATTCAAATTTTATATAATGCTCATTTCACAATATGCTCATTATGCTAATTATTATGAATTACTCATTAAATTAAGAATAATGAAATATTTTAAATTAATATGATGATGTCAGTTTGTCCCGATGTCTCCTCCAGGAGACACTTAATTTCTGAAAAATAAAAATTAAAATATTTTTTTCTAACATTTTTTCAGTCCTTTCTCATGTATTTAGAACCAACGGATACGAATTATTCTAAAATTTATGGTTCAAAGTGGACCTTGGGTCTGAGGAGGTTAAAGCATAAATGTCGCAAAAAAGAAAGAGTCTTAAATTCGGTATTCTTTCCCTCCATGTCCTGGGCTACCTTTAAATAAATGTTTATTTTTCTACATTTTGTATACCAACAATTTGCACTATTTTAAAGAAATTATATTCTTCGAATTCGATAAGAATATTTGTGTACATTCGTGGTTTGGGTAGAAATGGATTGAAGAAGGATATTAAGCAAGATAAACTCACCAAAGACGAAATAGAATAGTAAGTTATTTTGAAAGAAAGATAAGCTCTACATCCGTAACTGTAACGAAATTTCTGCTGCTTTCATGAAATGACGAACACATTTTATGTGGATTTTTGATGTTTCACATAGTATATCTATATTAGTATTTAAAATACCTATCTAATTATGTCGACCTAAATTTGTCCGCCAAATTTTGTTATATTGTGATTGATAGTAATGAGAACGAGTTGCACTGATTTCTTCAAATCTAACACTACAGGGGGTTATTCAAAATGATTCCTTCGATTTCAAAATTCCATATTTTAAAAAATAAACAAAATAAAATGATAAGTAACACATTTATGCAAAGGAAAACTGTGGAAGTCTTATATTAGGAAATAAATGGATCGAGTGTGTTTTTTGTGAAACTATTTCACGAAAGCTGTTTTAGAAGCTTTCACAGAGCTAACTTGCAGTAGACTAGATGACTTGATGTTACGCAGCTGACCACTTGAGAACGCCTGATATGCGATTCCAATATCTACTCACCAGATACTCCATGCAATTTCTTCCTTTGGGGGGGGGGTTTGTGAAAGATAAAGTGTATGCGCCACCATTACCTACAAATTTATTTCAACTTAAACAATGTATTTCTGCTGCTGTACAATCAAAATCAACACTTTACAAAGTGTTTGATAGGAATTTATATATTGAACTGATCTTGTTCGTGTAATTAAAAGAAGTTATATCGAATAAAAAAAAACTTCAAAAATTTCCTTTGTATTCATGTATTACTCATTATTCTGTGTAGCTTCTTTTTATACGGAATTTTGAAATCTAGTGAATCATTTTGAATAATCCTGTATTTACAATTCCTGCTAAAGTAAAAATGAAACCCGGAAGTTAATAAAAGGAAAAATATCAGTTTATATAATACATTTTGTTATTAATGTGGGTGTTTTTACTATTATTGAATTGTTTACTATTTTATGATTCTTGCGTATCAAGCATACTCTAACACACATACACACACGCAGCCGCAGGCAGAAGTGTAAATTACGGCTAATGCATAGCCTTATACAAATTTAATATTTTGCATCTCATCACTTTTTGAAGGCGAAATGAATTATTTGAACACTTTGACCTTCACGTATTACGAGTAATTGAATTTAAAAAATAATAAAAAAATATAGGAGTTAAGAAACTCATGGGCAAACATTTAAGAGGTGATAAAAAAAAACACCTAAACCAGTGATTTCCACCATACAATGCAAAAAAGTGGAGAGCAAGCGGCTAGCCGCTAGACGGTGCTATAATGGAAAGCATACAGCGGGAGATTTGTTACGCATCGTCATTCCTGCAGTAGATGACAACGTGTAAGAAAACTCGTGTTCTTAGTGAGTATTGCATCAGCATTTTGGTTTTCTGCTCATAGAGGAACGCTGCAATTTTTAAAATGATTATTTTATCTTTTTTTTTTTTTTTTTGGTTGAATAAATCTTTTTTTTAATAACAAAACATTCCAGAGAAGTTTTGTGTGAATGATTTTCTTAGAAAATTCTTTGTGTGAAACACGAGTAAGTAATTATAGAATGATTTTTTTTTTTCGCAACACATGATACTATCGAATTTCTTCTGTAAGTATTGCATCAAAATTTTGATATGTTGTTTAAGAATGAAATTCGATGAAATGTACTTCTTGTCAATAAAAATGTGTAAATTTTTATTTGGTTTGCTTCTTTGTTGGCGACATTCTGCATTAAATTAGTCCCATTCATATTATGAAAATAAAAAAAAATAGGAAGGACACAATGAAGCAATTTTCAAAATAAGTAATCTGCCCAATTTTTCTAGAAGAATTTTTTTTTAAATCAAACATTTCCAGTTATACAATGCAAATATAATATTCTGATCTTTTACTTTAGATTAAAATTAGGTTCCGGTTTTTTTTTTTTTTTTTTTTTGGGGGGGGTAATGCACTTTACTTAGAAATAGCGACTTAAAATAAGAATACGTCCCGTGGAAAGTAAAGATTCGAAACTTTATACTGAAAGAAAGCTATTCGAGAAGTTCAGTTATTGGTGCAATATGTTGATAAAATTAATACAGCACGTCAACGAAATAAGAATCTAGGGTAATCCCAAGCTGAGAACTGCACTTGTGTCACCAAAGAAAGAAGCGTCTTCTGATACTAAAGAATCTAGAGGCACGTGAGGAAATTAAGGTGAAATCGGTGATTTCTCCGCATGAACTGAGCATTGCTAATACGAATTATTCTAAAAACAAAAATATTAAGAGTGTCTTCGCTTCATGTCAAAGAATATGGCCCAAAATTGGAACACTTTCTCCAAGAAATAAAACGCTGGAGCGTTATTTTAATATTTTGCCCTCTATTTTTAAAAGATTATCAATTTTATAATATTTTTATCTGAATGAATCCCTTTTTTCTGGTGTAAAAAATTATTCCATGTTTAATCTCCTATACTATAATGCTAAATAATTCTTGGAATTAACATTTTTAAGGGGGAAAAGGCGCATTTTTTGGAATGTTTCTAAATTTTAAGAGCATTGTATTATATGCGGATATACGTGTTATTACATCACAAACTTTTAAGAAATTTGGAACAATTTTCTTTTCAGAAATGTGCTCCAAGTTTCGATCGGACTCCTTGGCATAAGGCGAAGACAGCTTTAAAAAATATTGTTGATTTTGTAAATAACTTCAAAAATAAATTTATCTTTATTAAAATAAATTTGGAGTGTATCTTACCGTCTGGTACATCTTATGGTTCGAAATATACGTGGTAAATAACCTTACCCTACAAAATTAAGCTTTTTTTCTCTGCGGTTTGTATAAAGTTACGTAATTATGGTAACATTTGTAGTGTGTGTGTGTTCTATTTTTAGAAATTATATCTTTTTTTCTATCACGTATAGACATTTTCTTATAATTTTGGAAATTATTTTTATTAAATCCTCTTTGAAAAATTTCTGCTAACACAGAATACATAAATCGTTAATTATTGAACATATTGCCAAACTTAAATACCAATGATAGAAAAATTTTAAGAAATAAACTAAGCTATATTACTATAAGAAATTACAATAGTAGAATTGTATTGTTGAAAATCAATCTTCCACGCTCAATGACCCTTTGTGACATTGGGCTATTCGCGGTTTCTCTTCACTAACTTTGGGGACTTTTAATTGAGATTGATTGCTTTTGCTAAACATCCTTTGCCCGACCAAAAATGAAACGTGAATATGTAAAGTGATTATGTAAAGCAGTTAGAAATGAAGTGAAGTAGGTGAGTTAGGAAATATATAAACTCCAACTGAAAGTAGCGAGAGAGGCTGAAAGAGAGAGACTGTAGGAGAAGTGAAGCTAAAGCTATAGATAAGCAGAAGGAGAAATAGAAAGGGAAGTTGAATTAAAGGGTTAGATTAAAGATTGCTACAAGACGTTCCTTTGCTGTTGTTCTCATCATTTGATCCAGAGTCTGAGTTGTGATCGAGGAAGGATTAGTGGTAAGAGTCTGTTAGATTACTATTGGTGGACTAAATTGAGGTTAATAGGAATATTACCCGGGAGAGTATAGTGAGTTGTTGTCATAGTAAACATATGTTAATAAATTACGTATAGATTGTTCTAGTGTCTCTTTGATTATTTGTGTCGTAGTGTTTAATAATTGAATCTAGTGATGGCACAAGATGAAGCCCGGGTCGGGCGAGCGTCACACCTTTAATAATTTCAATGTTTGTAAATCAAATGTGACGCAGGTTGATTATTACTTGATTCACTTTCCATTATAAGCCTAACGATAAAGTTGCTAAATTACAAAGTAAAATTACTAGGAAGGCAGATGAATCAAATCAATATATTTTTATTCAATACCTTTAAACCTGAAGACAACCTACTCTTTTCAATGTTATTTCACCTAAACGCGCGTGAACTATTGCTTGTAGTAATAAGTTAATTTTTCATGCACATTCGAGCTGAAGGAGAGGGTTCGATTCCTGATCCCCTGACTTATCTTTTCTAAGATCTCTTTGAACTCTTTTTAGATCAAGAGCGGTTGGCTTAATCGTTTCTCTTGGATTCATTACCATCAACAACTTCCAATCTCTCTATTAAATTATTCACAACTAATATATGCATCTGATCAAATCTATTCATTATGCTTCCTAATTTCAATCTAATTTGCATGAAACACGCTTCGTTTTACTGAGGTGAGATTCCATTTTATGCAATTCAAATAGAAAATACCTCAAGGTCATTTGAAGGGAAAATCGTGATGTAGCCTGTCGTCAGACAATAAATTAAAAAAATTGCAATTAAAAGTATAATTTTTAGTTGATCATTTAGTGTGTCTTAATTTCATTGAAAAATTTAATTTAAACATATATAATTACAGGTATTATTCTGTCATGTTTCAAAGTTATTTATACGAATAAATATACCGATAATTATGAAAATCTACATGTGATTGAAACAAAATGTATATTATTTTTTACATGCAACGTATTAGATGTACTTAAAACCCCATAAAATTAGCAAATTTCGTACCAATCTTAAATGGTTTAACATTTATCTGTAATTTTTATGATTAAAAACTGAATGCATTCATTATTCAATAGATATTGGAGAACAGATTATTTTAAGTAGCAATTAAGTTTTATTCAATAAAAGACCTTGTTCTCGGATTAGGTATCTCATTAAATTTCCGTTCTGATGTGCTAAATGACCGACTAACAACCCAGAATCAAAACGAGCATGATAATTCTGACCTTTCCACTTTGTTACAACCTGCATTTATTGCGAGACAAGAAGTGGCACATTTTTGTACGCTTAAGTAATCATTATTGCTCTTTTATAGGCTTTGTTGTACCTGTAGTTTATCTAAGGTCTTATCTTGCAAGAGAATACTGGTTGGGAAAGTTTATCCTACCTTTATGTACTTTCAACATTCATAAAATTAAATCACATGAAGTTAAATCAACTCAAAGATTCTTGGGTTTTGATCCAAAGTAAATATCCCTGTATCTAATGAGTTTTAATGAAAAAAATCAACATAATATGTTATAATCCATTTAATCTATAACCGATTATACGAAAGATGTTTAGAGAAGAAAATATTTTCAATTGATAAATGTATTTTTTGTGAATAATTAATTCTAATTTTAAACATGTCTTGAATTTTATCTGAAAGGTTTTTCTCGTGTTTTGTATACAGTTTTAAAACCTTATAGCTTTAAGGTCTCTGTTCGAACAAGCATTAAAATATTCTTAAGAAAACACTTTTTATTCAATTTAGTCACTTTTTAAAACATACTTGAAAATTTTTATTTGAAATCGCCAATTTGTCGCTTTTAAAAACACATATGAAAATTCATATTTAAAATCGCCAATTTGTTGCAATGAAAATTTTCGGCTACCTTTTTTTCTATCCGATTGCCAGATCCATCTTACTTATTAATTAATATGTTTTGTAATTTTGAACTAAGGTTAAATGATAAAGTCGACACCTGATCTGACATCCTTCTCTCCACAGCCACGCCAGCACAACGCAAGGTCATACAGCCATAACAGATTTAAGGATCCCATCTACTAGCCATTTTGATTTCGTGAACGTAATGTTAATCCTATGGCATTTCTACTGCCGTCCTCAAATCTTTATCATTTTATATATTCGAATGCAAAAAAAGTGCTTCGAAAGAGCAAATAATAATAAAGATTTCTACGAAATTAGATTTTTCTCCAATTTTTAAAAATATTTTAATGTCTATTTTAAGGATTCGTTAGTGGGTTTTCTGGTCTTTAAAAATATTCTAAAATACTTTCAAAATTCGCAGAAAAAATGTAACTCCACAAAAACCTTTATTATTTTTTGCTTTGTCGGGTGCACAATTTACATTCAAATGGATATAATGGTAAAAATTTGATCCTATGGATCTTATTTGATCCAATGTTAATCCTATGGGATATTACATCTACCCTCCTCAAATATTTATTATTTTACTTATTTGAAAGCAATAAAAGGCGTTCGAGAGGGTAAAAAAATAACAACGATTTCTGAGAAATAACGTTTTTTCCTGGAATTTTGAAAATATTTTTAAAAGTCGGAAAATCCACCAAACAATCATCAAAATAGGCGTAAAATATTTTTAAAAATCGGATACAAAATAAGATTACTCATAACCTTTTATTTATTTTTGCTCTTCTAGTTTATTTTTTGCTTTCAAATAGATAAAATAGCCTCGATTTGAGGTCGGAAGTAAAAATGTCACAGAATTAACAATGATATTCACGAATAATGTGCTTCCTTCTCTGTTGTATGATGATCTTTAGAAATACGTGATAAAAACAATTTTCTTTCTCTCTCTCGGTTACATCGGAGGTAACCTCATAATGGACCTGTAACCTCATCGGTTACAAGTACGTTATACTCTATTAACCAACATTTCGCGGGTCTTGGACTTTTGGTGATTAAATTTTTAAAGTTATTTATAAAATAGTCCAAAATTAATAATTACTTTATTTTGAAAATAAAAAAGTTGTTCATCGAAAAAATGAAGCATTCTAAATTAAACGCCCTAAATAAATTTTGTGTATAAAAAAATGAAGCATTCTAAATTAAACGCCCTAAAATGTGTATGAAATTTTCACAGTTTTTTCACATTAAATTCAAGAATTTTCCTTTTCGTATATTACAAATGAAATATTTATTACACTTGATTTTGAATTTTTCAATTAACTCATTTATCTACTTATTCAATCATGTTCAATTCCTTGATAAGTGGCAAGTTTATTTACAAGTATATATTTACACACTTAAGAAGTGACTTATGCGTGCGCTTTATATTCAATGATAAATACTCACTTTAGGTATTCAATTGCGCGATAACTGTTTGCAAGTCTGTCTTCTGTTTCATTATTTCATTTTTATATTGTTTTTTACGGCAGAAATTACTTATGAAATGATTATAATTGCTTCCGATTAAAAACTAGGCCATTGAAAAGTGCCAATACGAAACCACATTATGACTAATTTTGAATGTGTTGATTACATATGAATAAGTATGCGTCAGAGGTGAACGCTCTAGAAGAACGATAAGGAGGACACACATCTAAATTAGAGCTATATAATTCCAAGTAAAAATTATTACTTTCATAGTAAATGGATATTGTTCCGAATCTTTTACTTTACCCTTTAAATTTCACAAAAAATCTATTAAATAAATAAATAAAAAATTATTAATAAATTTTATCGGAAGAATAAAAAGTCATACGTGTTACATTGAACAATTTTATTTCCAAAAATTTAAGTATAATGTAAAAAAAAGAAATCGATAATTTTAACACTTTATTAAAATAATATTTTATCTAACTTCGTCATATCAGTTAACTATCAATTCAATACTTCACAACTGATTAATGAATATGAGTTCCTTAGAAATAATTCTTATTTTTAAAGATCACGAAAAAAGAACCTTGCAAAGTTAATTCTACATAAAATATTCTCTGAAATTGAAACTAATCTTAAAAATATTTTGCAGAACTATTTTAGACTTGAATAAATGCTTTCTTAATGACCAAGTTATGGATACACCCTCCCGAAATGTTTCGTAAAACTATTCTAGGCGTGTTTCATTGAAATAAGAATTTTTGAATCTCATTTACTATTCATACAAACTGAAAGCATATATAAATGAGGTAAATAAATGCAAGGCGTTAAAAATACGAGAGAGGTTGAATGAAATGAAAAGACAGAAATACAATACTCCCTCTATTATCCGACATTTTACTTTTTTGGTTCTGACAGTTTCCCGGCGTTTATACACAAGTACGCAATCCTTTTACAGATGTTATTTTATACCTTCTACTTCAATGATGTATTGTAGACTATCAAAACAAACAGTATATTTTTTGTAGTAATCCGGCAGTTTCTTAGTAATCCGGCGTTTCCGGTAATCTAGTGCTTCTCAACTCCGATATCTGGCAAATAATATAGATACCAGATGCTTAGACTCTAATATATTATGCTGTTCTGAAATAATTATTTTTAAAATTTAGAGTACACTTTAAAGTAACTAAACATTAAAAATTAAGAATTAGCTGGGTTATTTGGTAATTTGTCTTTTTTTCCCCCCAAAATTATCAAAATTTGTATATGAAACAAAAATAATTTTATATTAACAAAGGAAACACAAAATATGGTGAATCTCCAATTTTTATTCAGTCTTCATGAAGTTTTGAACAGTACTCTTCCATGGGCGTTTATATCATTCATAAAAGTTTTTAAAAATATTTCTAATTTTTTTCCCCATTTCGTTTCTGTAAATTTAAATTGTTTACTTAAGATTTAAAATTTAAGATAACATATTTTTAAATTTCCTACTCATATTTACTCAAAAATTTAAAAAAAAATATTTGTTTAATTACATCATTAACAGACGAAGTAAAACTTGAAAATCTCTGTGCCTTTTTGCCCCTTAGAAAAAAATATTAAAATTTTCTTTTTATCGATTGAAACTCTTTCAAATAAGTTATAGAAATAATCCTAATGTAATGTCTCAACCTTTTAATAAAATACAATTAATTAACATAATTTTATAATACTGAGATATTTTCAAATAAAATGTGAATTACAAGGAAAAAAACAAATCCGTTTGAAAAAATTGTAATCAAAAGGAAAAGTCAATGATTAAATGCTAAAAGACTCAAAATCACAAAAAGCTGAAGTGATTAGTTGATTGTAGTCTGATTTACTTATTTTCCTAGTGATTGATAAAAGTTATAAAGCTTTTTTCAATCAAAATTTTTAAAAATAAATTTGTCCTTTTTTGTGCCCCTGTTACTTTAAAAGAGAGCTAATTTCTTCGAGTAATTAAATGTACTCATTTGAAACTATGTTTGTATAAAAAAAAAAGGGGGGGGGGGTAATTATTATTATAAAAAATATGTGAAGATGCTTTTTTACTTGATTTTTTCCAATTAGTAGACCATACACATATTTCTCTCTATATATAATTATGGGCAAATATAATTTCCTATTTTTTATTTAAACATAAAGTATCCATCAATCTCATACCAGATTTGTATTTGAATTTTTTTATTTGTTTTCTGGTAATTATGACATTCAGATACAATAAATATGAATTTCTACCAAACCAATGACCAAGTCATAACAAGCTCTAAAATAAAATAATTTTTAAATTTATAGTCAGCCAATTTTTGATCAATTTAAAAATGTTTCAACATTAATTTCTTTATTGGTAATTTATAATATATTTTAGTAACAAAAGATAGATACATTACAACAGATAATATAAAATATATTTATTACTCAAACTACGGAAATAGAAAATGAAACAAGAATAATTATCCTAAAATTTCATTGCAGAAACACAAAGTTTGTCACATTTACCGTTCTGAATACATATACAGCTTGAATGTGTATACAAAATATTTTAAGAAAATTTCACCAAATGGTTTCAATCGATTCCAAAATTTCTTTTTTAAAATTCTTGAAAATTAGGGAAGTTATAAACCCCTAAGATTTTGCTCTAAACAAAAAATTGCTTTTGTACTTTTCGCCAAGGAAAACATACTGTCATAGCTCTGTATCGATCCAAAATAGAGAAAATGCATATTGTTTGAGCGTGATGAAATATTTGTTTCAAAATAAAAAAGACATGTAATATAAGGGAAAGCCGGCACATACATAAATGGATATTATTTGAAGAAAAGAATACATCTGCCGTGCCTCGTCGTTTCGAACTGAATCATTGGGTCGTTCCAGATGCTAAAGTAATCGACCTGTTTCAAAGTTGCCCACTTTCCTTTCACTTGCAAACATCTGTCAGTCCTTTTGCTTTTGTAGTAGAAGATTTAATGATGTAGCATGCTGGTTGGAATAAAAAAAAAATTGGCAAAACACGCAAGTCACACACAAAAGGAAAATAGAATAAACAGTAGTAAAGCAGGCTTCAGAAAAAAAAAGTTTTTTCTTCTTTTTTCTTTTTTGGTATTATCACCCAATGTTCACTGCCAATGTTTGCAAGCACGAGCAATTCTCCTTTTATTTAATCAAGGCTACACATTGTTAAAGATTTTTTTCCCTCCCGAATTATTCCATCCTGCACCGAAGGTAAACAGTGTTTCGTGATGTAAAGATGGAAATGACATCATTTGAAGGGCATTAACCTGTCACTGTTTTCTTTATCAGTGATTTCTCCGTGAATTGGCATTTATCGAGCTAATACAATATTTGAAAAAAAAAAAAAAAAAAAAATTATATGCAAAGTTTTGCAAAGAACAGATTTAGTTACTAAAGGTGCTAATTTTTTAAACAATAATTATTAATCGATACTTCCATATAAAGGATCGTTAGTGTTGAATTCGAAGAAGTTTTATATAATCTGGAATACCATTACTCGTAAAATAACTCTATTATGAATTATTATCAAAAAAAATTCTAAAATAAAAAGACTATTTCGAAGGGCATTACTTGATTCTTTATTCCAACACTCATCATGTCCTCGTGGCACATTCCAGACAAAAAACACTTCTGCCGAAAAAAAACAATGCCAATGCTTGATAACACAAAGAATGAACCAAACGATTATGCTATTAAAATCAAATAACTCAATTACATATTAAAATTAAAGCAAATGATAAAGTATTGAAGAGGACAGCAATATTTTTTCAGATACTAAAGTAAGCGATAAATTATTAAATGGAATATATTTTAGGCTAAATATAATTATTGCTACGGTAAAATGAAAAAAAAAAAATCTTTATGCATTAATCGATTCTTAACTCGATAATACTTTACTGAGGCAACTACAATTCAAACTGAAACTATTGTGAATCGGTTGAACGGAATCGGATTAAACAAATCACGCACATTTCACACTTTATTTTGAAAAGTGGCCAATGACAAAATTTTGTGGTTGTACGAAAGCAAAGGTCTCTTAGATGGCTAATTATCAGATTTTCAGCAAATTATAATGAGAATTAAGAGTTCTAAATTATAAGCATTCACGGATCGCTAAGTATTGAACTTTTCAACTCACTATTTACGAAGGTCTTCTTGAACGGATAGAATGATATAATCTAATGTATAACCGGTTTATGTTTTTAAAATTTTATTTCGTAATATGAATTATCAACGATTGCGTACTCATTGGGTTGTTAAAGTATGTCGTAAAAAAGAGACGTCCAAGGGCGTTAGCATCGTAAAAAAATAGCAGGAAGATGGGGAAAGAGTGATATATTATAGTTGTTACAGACTTAGAGATCTAATGAATGACCAATTCAGTCAAGGCTAAATAATTAATGGATGGTGTTTAATATATTATTCAATCTAAAATTATTTTGTACCTTCTTCCAAAATTATATACATCTTTGTAAGTTGACTTGAATATCAATAGCGTTCTATATGAAGCAACAAAGAAAATCACTGTGGATATTGCAACACATCTTTTTGTAACAAAGTTCAAGGAAAATAAGGCATACAGGAGCTTCCATGAAATCTTTATAGCAATTGATATATGGAGTAAAATAATCAAAATAAGAAAATGTCTATATTATTCGATTAGTTACAAATAACAATATCATAACGGGGGAAAATTAACTCCATTCTTTGAGTTAGGCACTGGTACTCCACGCGTATATGCATCTTATATTACAGATACGAATTGTTACATAACCTGCTTTTTGGAAGGTTGGTTGAACTAGGAGTAGTAATTCTTGAATGATTTCTTTCAACACAGGTAAATTTAATAAAAAAAAATATTAGATCTTTAAGGTTTCCGTCTACTGGCCATTTTGATTTCGTGAACGTAATGTTAATCAAATTGAATTTCTACTACCATCTTGAAACCTTAACTGTTTTATCTACATGAATGCAAAAAAATGCACCCGAGAGAGCAAAAAATAATGATGGTTTTGGCGGTTTTGTATTTGCCCTCCGATTTTTAAAAATAATTTTACCTCTATTTTAATGATTCATTTGTGGATTTTCCGGTCTTTAAAAATATTCTAAAATATTTTCAAAAATCAGAGAGAAAATGTAATTGCATAAAAATCTTCTTTATTATTTGCTCTTTTCGATTCACTTTATTGCATTCAAATAGATGAAATACCAAATATTTGAGGATGGTAGTAGAAATTCCATAGGATTAACATTATGTTCAAGAAATGAAATGACCGATAGATGGAAGCTTTAAGTTACCAAATGAGAAAACACACAATGCGCTCTACCTTTTTGACGAGATTAATTTTCAGTTTTTTCTGTATAAAAATCCTCAGTTAGGGATTATTTGGAATTGATAGTATTACAATTTTATTGAGCAATAAAATATGTTAAGTGTGTAAGAATATGAGGCAAAAGAGAGGAGTATATAGGCATACAGTAGTTATTACAAGAGATTACAAATTTAAATATCCATAAAACATTCTTGGTTCTAAAAGTATTAAATCACGATTTGGAAACATTTTGAGGTCACTATTTTATTGTACTAATCCGAAATATCATATTTTAGATCTGATTAACGTATTTCAAAAAGCGTTCTAATTCCATTGTCGAAACTTTTCTTGGTTGATTCGAAAGATACTTGACTTTTTTCTGTTTAACTTTCACTAGAAGTTCGCTACAGTTACAAAAATGAAATGTTCTTTTTCATTGGCTTTAGGGTTATTGATTGATTTTTCTTCGTGATTATAATTTGAATAAATGGGTAACCTATATTTTACTACGATAGTTTTCTGGTAAGAAAAAAAAAGAATTCTATAGTAATAATTCTGATGTAAACTTCTCTGAAATGTTTGCTTTTACCGAGCTCTGAATTGTTAACCTCGAATACTTTGAAAATCTCTTCCAGGAACATGAAAATAACAATTTTCGCTTGAAGTGCCTCGGGAAAGAGAACGCAAATCAGTATTCTACTGGTAAAATGTCTTCAAATCATACATACTAAACCTCATTTTTCAAAATGTTTCTTTGTTCATTTGTCAGGCAAATACTTTGGCTAAATTATTCAAATAAATAAAATATCCATAACTTTAAATTTACAAATTTAGAAAAACAAGTTTTATTTTTGTCTTTTAACATGCAAGAATAATTGATAATTGGAAAATATGTTTTTAGTCTAAAAGGCATTGAGATTAATCATGTTTTGTTCTGTTTCGAAATTGTTTAATCAGTTTTAAATTAAATTTGATGTAAGTTTTTTATGTGCTTATTAAGCCATGCGATAAGATTTAAATAACAGTAAAAGCGAAAATTAATATTTTTTGGCTAGAAAGTAGCTTTGTATTAAAAATGTTGCATAAAGTAGATAATGTTTTTTAATACATTTACCTACTATAGAGTTATTCATCAGTTGTATGCATTGAACACTCTTTAATCCGGGATATTCAGGAGCAGCCATACCGAATTAATGATTTTGTTTGATTATATATATTCAGCGTTAATAAAGCATTAAATAGTTTTGATGTAGATACCAAGCATAAATTCCTCCAGATAAAAACTTAATCTATTAAAACATGCATTTAATTCTAATGCATGTTTTAATAGATTAACACTCATCTAAAACTTGGTGTAGACTATATTCATATTCGACAAATTATTTCGCCTTTCTAGCAAATACAAAATTAAATTGAAGTGTTGAAAAATAATTTAATTGAATATTCTTGTATTGAGAAAAAAACTAAGCATAAAATTAATATCAAAACAGTACAATGATAGTTAAAACAAGTTGTGAGGGGCTACCTTGGTCGAATGTTTATTAGCACTTGAAGAACACATGCTGGGCTCTGAGAACATTGTACTGTTCAGTAAACTATATATACACACAGTCATAAAATTGAGCAAACATGATATGAAATCTACCTATCCTGCCGGTCAAAGTCAATGAATTCTTGTATCCTCACGAAAAAATCCGAAAATGAACGTCTTGATCAGTGCCGGATTATGGATTTAATTTAGTTTTTTTTTATTAACGTCGCATTAGAAGCAACAATGGCTATTGGCAACGGACCTCGTAATTTTGAACCACAGTCAAGTGACGAGGACGATACCTGAGCTGGCACCCCCTCTCCTAACATCCACACCACGCCAACGGGAGGACTTTGGGCCCCGATAGATTTAACGTGCATCAGCTCCGGCTACAAGGTGGGTCTTTGGCAGCCAAGGATCGATCGAACCCGCGACAGAACGAAAACCATCGACCACGAGTCCGAAACCATGACCACTAGGCTACCGCGGCCACGCCGGGTTATGGAATGTACCGAGTATTGAAAACTGGATTATAAAGAGAGTTACTGTAGTAATTATAAGTTCCAGTTATATTAAATAAAGGTGATTTAATTCGTTCGAAAACCACAATGCAAGTATTTAACGCACAATTTTAAACTATCGTATATTTCTGCAGATGAAACGACCTTAACATAAGATGAGATATAAATTTTCGTAAAAGTTATATAGTTTCATCACTTATCTGTTCTATAAGACGACACCCAAACTATCAATGGTCTATGAATTCAATATAAATCAGCGATAATCCTCTGGAACAGATTTCATTTTCTTGAATCTGTCAGCATTGCCTTTAGAAGCAAGTGCTGAATCACAAACTCGCATGCTTTTTAAAAAAATGTTCTCTGGGGAGAGGAAAAGCTTGCTGCCAGGTTAGAAAATAACGTTTCAGAAATAGTACAAGAATAAATGCAGAACTGTTATGTTGTTATAAGAAATATGATTAGACCTTATGCATTGAAGTGGGCAAGGACCAATCAAGAATAAGGCAAAGAATTTAAAGCAACAGTAGGTAGATGCAATCGTTTCATGAAAGGAAAACTAAAATTGCGCATAAATTACTACATTATCTTGACCATAAAATCCAGCGTTTTCACAAATCGACTAGCTAAATACAGAATGGGGCTTATATGACAAGCTTCTCAACAAATGAAAATATAATGTACTTGTGGAGCTATTTACTTTAGATGATGAACGGAGGATTTTGCAGGATTTTAAATAATGAGTGATGTGTTTATTTTGAAATGGTTTTTAAATGGTTTGGAAAGGGTTTAATTTATAAAAAGTTCAATTTTTTTTGTATCTGTCCTGTAAAACGACTCCGGACTTGGGGTTCTTTTTAAATTTCTACTATAAGCTCATACTCTCCCTATATATATCTTGTTCAAATTTTCAATCGTTAATAAAATACGTTTTATTTCTCCGCCAAAGTTCAAATACATTTTTTGAAACTTGTAGTGGATGACATGTGATGTTGACACATTTTTTTCAAATATTAATTCATTTAATTAAATTTAATTCGTGAAAATGCAGTTTAGCCCAACCACTTGGCGCGATTTCAAAAATTGCCAAACTTGGCGATTTTTTTTTTGGCTGAACGTTAAGTTTGTGAAGCGGACCAGGGTAGGCCTCTTTGGCTAAATACCACCAAATAACTTAATAAAAAGTAACTAAAATAAAATTTTACTTTGTTGATATAAGCAGGAATTGGCTTAATTTTTTTTATATTACTTGTTTATAATTCAACCATCATCTGATTTACGGAAATTGGTGGTAAGGCCTTTCTCTCTCTCTCCCCCCCAATTAAATTTTGTTACATTATTCCTCTCACAATATATAAATGTAGAAAGAAACGCTAGTAATTATTTTTTTAATCCTGTGTTAAATATACCCATTACGATCTTTGAACAAATTATGCAAACTTGGTTTTTTTAGCATCTTTTTTACAGAAATGATGCGTAATGCAACTAAAAATGCGTCGGAATGTTATATTAGTATAAGAAAAGACCCAAGTTAGTTTCAACGAATTAAAAAAATATTTTAAAAATCAAAATTGCTTATGAATATGAAAATTGCTTATAAAGACAAGTAATAAACACCTGCATTTTTGAGATCTTAGAATAATAAATATTTCCTTATTACAATCTAAAATCTTAAAATATCTCTAGTAAGTATCATTTAATTTTATGTTCTGTGAAGAATTTTATAGCAGAAACAAATGGCAGTTATAACATAACATATATGGTTAGTAAAGTTAACTATTTCATAAACATTTCCTCTGCAGTTTGATCCAATATATCCTTATTTTATGTGCCATTTATAATTATTCTTAATGATTCTCTAATTTTAATAGCGTGGAATATATTTCTGATCAAGAATGTCCAATTTTTAATTTTTTTTTTATAAAAAAATAGCCTCTTTAAACGCATGAGCACTATAGTATGAGAAAAATTGAGAATTAAAAGGTATGTATATATAAATAATTATTGAAGTAATGGCTTTTAGGATTGTGTGTAAATTACTTCAACAAACTTCCTTTTCACTAATGTGGTAAAGATGGAACCAATGGAATCTGAGATGGTTATGCTATATTTAATAATTTTTAATCAAGCTCTATTTATAAGTAATTACAAGAACTAAACAATTGTATTCTCGTTGAATATTTCTTTTAATTAATGATATAAAAATAAGATCGAAAAAAATTAAAATATTAATAGATATGTATCTTTACAAAAAATGTTTTAATAATTTGTTTCGATTATTTTTGTTTCAAAATATTGTAAATTGAGAAAGGTTTTTTTATAGAAACATTACCTAAGTGAAATTTAGGAAATCCGTTTTGTTTAATACGTAGAAAATTTCCTAGCGTTTGTTAATTACATTAAAAGTTAATAAAAGTAATAAATCATA
Source organism: Nephila pilipes (assembly GCA_019974015.1). Lineage (NCBI taxonomy): Eukaryota > Metazoa > Arthropoda > Arachnida > Araneae > Nephilidae > Nephila > Nephila pilipes. The sequence goes on along the minus strand of BMAW01081651.1, from coordinate 143,759 downwards.
ATTAGAGAGAATTATTCATTTATGATTTACTATACTCTTTTAAGAATTACGTTTAGACTTTTATCCCAAGGTTATGACACAATCAGTATTTTATGTAAAATTTAAAAACAAATAACCATACATCAATATTTTTAAAATATTATTCTGTAATCAGAAATTCATTGAAATTTACAAAATTTTAGCACAAAGTGTGATTTACAAATAAAGAACTACATTCTTTGGGAAAGTTCATTACTTCATAAAACAATCTCAGATTTTTTGGAAAAAAATTAAATATAGGGGTTTTAATAAGGAATGTGTCCACCCCTATTTGTAAAACACTGGTACTATCGATTTTCTGTGCTATAAATTGTCATCGGATACTGAAATAGAAAGCAGCATCTATATATGGAGCAACCCTTGTTCCAGCTCATTTAATGACCTCGAAAGAGGAATAAGGCAGCCACATATCTGCCGAAAAAGTTCCAAAGGTGCTACATCCAATTATGATAGAGATGAAAGTTTTTATTCCTTGAACTCTTCTGATCATTTGTTCTAAGCAATTCCATTCGCCAATGCAGATGATTGTGACCTGCATTGGCACACATATCAATGCAGGTCACAATCAGAGAGATTCTTGATAAAACTGTGATTTTATCTTCTCTATAACTAATTCAATAATATTATATTGATAGTATTAGATGCCATCCCTTCCAATCAGTACACGACTTGAATTCCTCTCCAAAGTAAATCTGAACTCTTCTGTAAAGAATACAGATTCCCATTGCTGTATGGTCCAGGTAACGTGCTCTCTTGCCCAAAGTAAATGGGCAATATGTGTCCTCGATTGGGAGGAATACACACAAAGGGTCATCTGGTATAATCCTTGATTGTGAAGACATCTATATACCGTAGTTACAGATATTATATCGTCCCTGTGGCAGTACAATGATCTGAAATTAACTGAAACCCAGTTGTGTTTTTCCTCTTTCGGGCCGAATGAAGTGGCAGCCTGAAACGAACCTTTTTGAAATTGGGTATCCATTCTCAAATTGACTTTAGAGCTTTTAAATCACAGAACGAGACGCATTAAGATTTAATCAGGATTAGTTCAGAATAATCCCGTTTTCCCCCATGTGAAAGAATCATGAAACCGGCATTTCTTAGATATAGCTAAATAAATCTTTGTAAACAAACTGTAAATCAACAAGTATAAAGATATTCCACGTAAATTGTAAATATGGAATATTATCCGCAATTTTTCCTCTTACTGCTATGTAAGTATCCACTTCTTTAAAAGTAGTGGTAGTATTCTTTAGGTTTTGAAGAAATTATATACATGGGATCTTTCATATAAACCCCATTGTTTAATCTTTATTCTCATTCCTTTTTAATAGTGAGCATCTTAAACCTTGGGAACAATTGCAGATCTGTGTTTTATTAGAATAAAATGTATTATAAAATATATGAAATAGAATAGATTAGGAATTGATAGAATGTATATGAAGAAGTTATTTTGAGACAAATTGGTTCTGAGAATTCTCTGTTTCAATATTCATGGAAAAGAATTAAATTTCAGGGTTATTACTGTGAATTATCAACTAATTATCTTATAAATTACACATCATTTTTTTGCTAGAAAATACATATGCTTGGATAATTGATCAATAAAATTTTATATTGTATTCAGTAAGATTATAATAAAATAATTACAGTAATTATAATCATAAGTCTTTGACAGTTGATTGGAGACAAAATTTTATAGCAAACACAATGGTGTCAAAAATTTACTAAGAATGCTCTGAATCATCAAAAAATGCCTCTGTAGCCAAATTATTTTATTCTATTTTTCAAATCACCTTCCATTGTTTTGCATAGTAAAACATTTAGAAACAAAGGGAAGACAAAATATGCTAAATAATTGAAAGACGTGTACTTTTTTTTAAAAAAAAGCCTATATCGCTAGTGAACTGATATTACAATAATTCTCTCATTTCCCAGAAGGCGATTATTGATTTAATAACGAGATTTTTGAGAGAGCTTTATTGATAAATGCTTTATTTTCCTGCTTTTCCTACAGAAAAGGAGTCTTTCAGAATTGAATTTGGGTAAACTAGCATGTACGATCAATGCGACGCTTGAGCGAGACTAGTGGAATCAGCATATTCCAGTAAAATGATTCATTTACTGTTGTAACTTGAAAAATATTTTCATTTATTTAATAAATACCTTTAAGACTAGTCATTTGTACCATAATTTGGGTGAGGAATATTCACATAAATATTCATTAAAATTTTTATTTCATCTTGAGAAAATATTAAAGTACAATTATTTGAAAATGTTTTCTCAGTTGAAACACTGTTAATGGAACAGTAATGAGAATAGATGAATTTTATATTCTGAAATGAAGCTGCCTTCGAAAAATTACTTCATTCTGCTCCAGTGTGTATATATATAATTCGAATGTCACGGTTACATTCGATAACATTTAGAATTTAACATGTTTTTAAGTGTAATTGCAAATCACAGATGCCGAAAATAGTTTCAAAATTATGTTTCATTAATTCTAAAGTTCGCGCATTTTTTGGAATCCTAAGCGATTTCTCAGATTAAAATCATGATGAAAATTTGAGATGAACTCTATGAAATTATATTGAATACATTATTTTGTTTAATTCAATGCGTTTCTTAGATTTGCAAGTCGTAACAAATGTATCATTTCGTTGGATAAGTTTATTACTTTGGATTTCATTGTTCACATGCAACAATTTTAAAAGCAAAGCACTTGTATGAACAGAAAGAAGTTGCTTGATAGTTGAAATTGTAATAAGTGCATTTTACTTTTACACATTTAATTGAATAAACACAATTTTGATAAGTCAAAAAAGGTTGTAAGAATTCTTGATTAAATAAAGCATAAGATCTATTTAACTGTTTAATGGAAACTACCGATTGGTTACTGAACTGACAAATGAAACAGTATTTAATACATGAGTCACTCTGAAGTCAATGCGGTTAAGTTTTTTCCCCGGTAATGTCTGATTTTTGTAAATTTGAATGGAATAAATAATGTTCTTATTTGTAAATCTTAATGGAATAAATAATATTCTTCATAGTTATTAAGTGGCCGTGGTAGTCTAGTGGTCATGGACTCGGACACGCGGCCGGCGGTTTTCGTCGAGTCGTGGGTTTTAGCATTGATGCCACAAAAAACCTTCCTTGTAGCCGGAGCTGCTGCACGTTAATTCTGTCGAGGCTCAAAGTCCTCCCGTTGGTGAAATGGGAAAGTTTGGTGAGGAGTAGCCATCTCAGGTGTCGTCTTCGTTACTTGAGCGAGACTCAAAATTACAAGGTCCGTCGCCAATAGCCCTCGTGAGACGTTGTTGAAACCAACCAATCTTAGTTATTAAAGGATTTACTCGTTGCTTCGTTTTTTCTAGGTGAGTTTGCCCTTATTTAATAGCTTCTGAATATGTTGCGTAATAATTTCAGAAGCCATTGTGAATAATGTCACATTTTATCGATTTTTTGTATGTAAACTTTGAAATAAAAACTAAGTTTTTCTTTCGATATTTGTTAGTAACACTGAAACGAATACATTCATTATAACTGTAACTGTTACTTCTGCTATTTAGAACTGTTCGAGATACAGACTTATAAAGAACGCGAATTTTTCGTAAGTTTTATAGGCGTTCTTTCTTTTAATTTGAAATATCTATAAACTATGGATGAAACGTAAAAAAAATATCATATTGAAGTTCTTGTGAAAATTTTTGTTTTCAAAAAATTTAAATAGTTTTTTTATAATAACTGTGAAAACTCTGACTTTTTAAAGTAATAAAAATAGATTTATTGCAAGGATATATATATATAAAAATTAAAAGGTCAAGAGAAATAGAACACAGTTAAAGTGGAAGTGATACGACATTTTATCCTAATTTAAAGTGATTCAGTCGTATTGATAACTAATACATCGGCAGATAACGAAAATGTAGAAAATAATGCAAATACCCGTGCAATTGAAGGGAAATATAGCAAGAATCCTGGAAAATGATTTCAAAATATTGAAAAAAATATAGAGGATACTAGGAAAACAATATCAAAATAAAAATGGGAGAATAATTACAGTAAGAATTGCGATAATAGACTTTGCAATTAATGGATAAACATAAAATTTATGACCGCAAACGTATACTGCTAGCCATTAAAATTTCCAACACCAGGAAGGAATGATTTGCCGAACGTCAAAATCACATGAAAAAAAGATGAGGTTGGGGTATGCAAATGATTAGTATTTCAGCGCATTTAGACGACGCAGGAGGGAGAAACGAAATCTGAAGCACTGCATAAAATAAAAGTTCTGTAGCGGATTTCTCATTCGGAAAGCTCTATGTAAGGTCGGAGTTTGCTTAGAATATCGTGTTATGAATCGAATAAGAAGAAGAAATGTTTACCAACAAGTGTCGGAATTCGATATAGGCAGGATTGTTGCCTATCGAGAGTGTTAATTATTGTTCCGTGTTATTGCCCGTCGCACTGAGTGGTAATCCAACCACTGTCATGCGAATATGGAGTCAATGTGTTGCTGAGGGTCATACTGAACAGCTTGCAGGATCTCCACACCCTCCCATAACTAACGCCGGATAGGACAGAAATATTGCGCGGCCGGCCCTGCAAAACTGTACAATTACATCATGGACCATTAGTTAGGAAATCAACATGTTTGCACCCTCCCTCCCCAGTATTTCCTTGTACAGTGTGACGACATTTGCATCCGCGTAGTTACTTCGGTTTCACTTGATAAAGAAGCATAGAGAGAGACTGGGACTCTGGTGCGCCAAACTACAAAACTGGATACGGGAGTGGCACAATGTCGTCTTTTCAGGCGAATACCGGCTCTGCATGCAGTATTCTGACGGTCATATGGGTGTCTGGAGGTTCCGAGGACATCGTTCATCAACTGCTTACATTAGATTTCTGCATTGGGGCCTTGTGCCTGGTATGATGGTTTGAGTTGCCATTGGGTACAAGATACGCACATCTCTAAATCGGATCTATGGTGATTTGAACCCGGATGGGTACATTTTGGACATCTTACGTCCAGTGGTTATGCCCTGTCTTCGAGGCCTGCCAAACGCCACCTTCCAACAAGATAATGCAAGACTACATATTGCAAATCGTGTTATTAGCTTCTTCGATACACAGGGTATTCTATTGTTGTCCTGGCCTGCAAGGTCACCAGATCTGTCACCCATTGAAACATCTGGTCATGGGTTGCTGAGAGACTAGCCCGCCACCATAATCCAGTTTATTCAGTAAAGGAAGTGTGGCATAAACTTCAAGCAGCATGGAATGAGTTGCCCCCTTCAGTCATCCAAGCCCAGTTGGGCTCTATGACTAACGGGTAAGGGCCGTATTAGTTGCCATGAGTGGCAGCTGTTTCTACTAATTTCGTACCCTGAGAATCCCCAAACTACTTGCAAGTTAAATAATTTTGTCTTCCTGCTCTACTGTTTGCGTATAATAAATATCTTTTTTTCTTGTATTTGATTTCATTCATGTTGTTGCAATTTTAATGTCCAGCAGTGTGTTATTGTATTATTTTTATATAAGTTTCTTATCTCTTTCAGCTGCTAAAGGTATAAGTCCTAACGTTTTTAAGATGCTACCATTATCCCAATAAATATTAATGTTCTTATTTACACACATCTACATATTTGTTTTGTTGCAAACCCTGCCCCTAAAAAAATACTTTATGTACTTTCCTGATCAAATTAATAAACCAAAAAATTTTAAAAATGAATGCATTAAATAACATTAATTTTCTCAATTTCTGTTTTCTGGACTTATATATAACCGCATTGGTTTCTGAGAGAACTCATATATTGCTAGGTATTTCCCCCTCTCCTCCATTTTTTCTATGCTTTTATGAGAAAAACATTTACACTATTACTTGATCCTATGCATAATATATCTTGCTCTAAAATTTCTAATCTTTAAAAAAATTTACACTTCATAATTCTTATTAAATTTTTGTTTCTTGTAATAATTTTTTCGTTAAATTTTTAAGAGCAATAAATTTGAAAACATTACTTGCTTCATTATTTAAATTTCCCTATTGTATTGCATGTTATACTATCTCTCTCCATCTTGTGTTATAATTTCACCAAAGTGAGAACATTTTTAATTTTTTTTTGTTTATAAGTTATGTATTTTATAAATCCTTTAATAATCTTTAAAAAAGAATTTTAAAAAGTATTAACTATTTCGTTAGTTTTTTTTTACAATAAAAAACAGACAGTTACGTCTTTTTAGATGTTATTTTATTATCTTATTATTATTATTATTATTTAAGATATTTTAATCCTTATTTACAATTATGTAAAAATTGATGTATTCGGAAACAACTTTCAATAGTAAAATGAAGAAAAATCATGAACTAAAAATATTTGACAATGACCTTGAATAATCTAACATTTTAGAGAAAAACACAGACTATTATTCTTATTGGTATATTTAAAGGCTGAATAAATAGATCAGGCTGAATAATTGATCAACAAATTGTCAGAAATGACATGCCCATGCCATTGAGTAATACTGCTTAACAAACAAATATCTCATTAAATGTGATTATTCATTTGATGTTGGAACAAAAAATATCTCTATAGGTTATTTTTGTTTGATAAAAAATGATGATGTTTAACTCTTGCAAGTAATTTTGCTTCGCTTTTGTTGCGTAATGGAACCATTATTAGATGTTACAAAAGAAATGTATAATTTATCTCCTAAAATAGTCTGATTTATTACATTGAAATCTTATACGATTCTCTAAAAATGAAATAAGGAAAATTAATAGTTGCAGAACTAATAGTAAGTCCTATGGTTGAAATGTTATATGGCTTATTATTGATTTTTATCATTTTAGAATAAAATGTAGATTGAAATGCAGTTTGTAGATGTTGAATTAAAATTTAAGACAAAATAATAGTTTATACCTTAACAAAAATATATTTTATGCAATGAAAAATATTTTTATTAATGTATTTTAAACTCAAATTACCGTAATATCCATGCTTTTTTAAAGGCCTATATAGATCATTACTGTTATTCAAAGAAAAAACATTTTTTTTTTAATTCAAAAGTACACAGAATCTTAAATAGTCCTAAAAAATCTAATTTGTTTTGAGAAAGACATATGTAAAATTTAATTAATATCACATATTGCATTTATTATACTGTCTTTTTTTATTATCCTCAAATAATCTCCTTTAATTTTCACAAAATAAGTATTTATTATCTTAAAAAATTTACTTTTGTGTATGTCCTAAAAATGGAATGCAAATTTTTATATTTTTTTCAGGCTTTAAATCTGGGGTTTAATTCCAGCTCGTATGACCTTGAAAAAAAGAGAAACAGTCGAGACAGTTTTGCTGTTCCTCGTATATCTATTTCACAGGTATGTTACAATTTTTTTTAGAAAATCACTTGGAATTATAAATTATTTAATCAATTACTGATATTGTCGTAGTTAAGCTGAGAAGTAAATGGAGAAAATTAAGTTTATTTGAATGTGCTTTTACTTAATAATATTTGAAATATTTATTAGCCACCCAAGGAGCTATTGCTTTAATTGGATAACTTTTGGCTTACCAGATCACTTTTCAATTTTTTTTTATCGTTTGCTTGAATTTTAATTATACTTAGCTTAAATATATTCACTGTAATAATTTACCTTTTGATTTAATTTTAATTACAAGTAGGCTATTTAATATTCAATTTAATAACGCATCGTTAATTTTAATTACAATTATCTTAAATATGTTCAATTTAGTAAATTATCGTTTGCTTTAATTTTAATATCAAAAAAGTTCACCATTGTCTATTTCTTGATATTTCATCATTTACTTTAATTCTTATATTTAATTGAGTAATTTAATAATAATTACAAAAAAAGTGCACCTTGGGTGACTAAATCTGTTCTTTGCAAAACTTTGCATAGAATTTTCATTTTTTGTTCATGCGTATCTTTCCCCCCACTTGGCATTAAAGTAATAATAGTTAATAGTAAGCAAAATTAGTAATATTGCATATTTATGTTTTATTATAAATAGAACCTTGAGACATTTAAATTAAATTTTGAAATGCAGAACTATGGACATAAGACACATTTTTCTTGAATAAAAGCTGTTCTCAGTTTGAAAACTTAAAATACTAAATAGAAAAGAGCTGTATGTGACGAAATTAATTTCATCCCATGAATAACTATTTAAACTTTCTAGAATTAGTACAATACTATATTCAGACTTTCTGAAGATTATTGTTTTTCAATGCCATTTGATGTCATCTTTAGGGTGGTTGGTGATTCTGTCCTTTTGTAAAGTATGCTTTTATAATTAACCTCACAAAGATATTGAAAACAATTTTTCCTTTTATCATTTTTTTTTGTTTTCGAAACAGACTGGGTTCTTAAGCGAAAATTTAGAACGTTTTCTTTGTATTTTTTAAAACAAGTTTTGAAGATTGACATAATAGGTCACTGATTTTTTTTTTATTTTTTTTATCGAAAATCAAAATGAAGTCTTTGATGACAAGGAATAAGCATTTTCCCGATTTTATGAGTTTGAAGAATTGAGTTGTGAGATTAGGTACACGATTGTTCTATCACAAATCTTGAAATGTATTCGATCATAAAATCATTCGATTCTAAAACTGAATTTATAAATGTAATAAATAATCTTAGAACTATAAAACTTAAAGTAATTATAAGAAAAGGATTGTTTTTTAGATTTTCACAGAGTCCGAATTATTCTCAACTTGTTACAAAATTATTTATGGTTGTAATTTTATTTTCTGAGTAAGAAAAATGATAAAAGTATATAAATATTGTCTATACATGTAATTTCAATCAATATATATTTTTTATTTCATTAATAGTTTCCAGTATTTTGTTAAATTTTTATAAGATAAAAACTTGTTTTTCTACTAAAATGCATTTCTCGCAAAATAGTATGTAATGAGGAAAAATAAAATAGTTAAAGTGGACACAAAATTTTTAAAATAAAAATAAAAATATTAGTGCTGCAAAACATTTATTAGAACTGAAGAAGGGAGTATGCAAATTACAGTGGGCCGCGGTAGCCTAGTGGTCAAGGTCGTGGACTAGCGGCCGGCGGTTTTCGTTCAGTCGCGGGTTCGATCCTTGGCTGGCAAAGATACACTGTGTTGCCGGGGCTGATGCACGTTAAATCTGTTCGGGGCCCAAAGTCCTCCCGTTGGCGTGGTGTAGATGTTAGGAGAGGGTGTGCCAGCTCAGGTGTCATCCTCGTCACTTGACCGTGGTTCAAAATTACGAGGTTCGTCACCAATAGCCCTCGTGTTGCTTCTAGTGCGACGTTAATAAAAATTAAACTAAACTAAAGCAAATTACAGCGATCGATGACATCATTAAACTTTCAAGGTCACCCTCAAGTGAGTTTCAGCTAAAGATACTTGTTTATTTATTTTCCAATTCCTTCAAATCAGATTTCTAGCAAATTTACTGTCATGGTACATAAAACAAAAGAGATCTCTTTTCGGAAGATGGAAAAAGTTGTTTATCTGCACCATAGTGACAAAACGTTTCGTAAAATTTCAAAAGAGTGAAATTTTTCACTGGGCTCAAATCATAATATTATTAAAAAAGAAAATAAGACTGGTGTGTTTGATAGTAAGATGAGAAAACCGACTGTGTAACTGGTGAAAAATGCTTTGAAAATTCCATTGAAATGTGCTCGGATGCTGGCCTCAGGCATTGAATCAGCATAAGGAAAGACTAACCTCTCAGATCATCAGAAATGCTTTGCATGATGCTGACATAAAAGAAAGACAGCGAAAAAAGAAACCACATATTTCAGAAGCTAATAGAAAAAAAAAACCCGATAAGATTTCATCACAGAACACAAAGACAAACCATTAGATATCTGGGAATATGTTATTTTTTCCGACGAAAGCAAGTTTGAAATTTTGAAACCAAAACACATCCTTACAATTTGGAGGGGGAAATAAAACATTAGAACCTCAAAATATGCTGAAAACTGTGAAGCATAGAGGAGGTAACGTCATAGTCCGGTATTATATGAGTTACAATAGGGTTGGAAATCTACAAATTGTTGATGAGAAAACGACAGCCTTTCATACACTGATTTGTTGCGCAGTAACCTGAAAGATATTAGAAAGGAATTGGGTTTTGAGGAGACTTTTATCTTCCATCAAAATCACGATTCGCAGCACTATGTTATTAAAACCAAAGGGTGACTTCTTTACTTTGCTTCCCAAGACTTGTAACACCATCGGAGTCCCAAGACTCTAACGCAATTGAATATTTGTGGCATTTATTTGGGCGAATAAATGAGAAAATCCTCGATAATTGACAAACCTAATTTTAAAGAAGCTTTAGAGAATGCATAGAATTCCATATCTCCTAAATGTGACCAAAGATGTTTTTAAATTGATGGCGGGATATTTGAATGCTGTAATTGCAGCCAAAGGATTGAATGCCAAGTATGGATTTTCAATATCAAACTTTATATATTTTATTTTATATTTGATACAACATTCAAGTCTGATGTTCTAATACTTTTTTGCAACGCAAATTTTATTTTTTTACTGAAAATATTTTTTAAAAAAAATTTAAGTATTTATTTGTTACAAAAAGTATTAGTTACGTAAAAATGTTGCTTGATAAAAGTTTACAATGCCGATTTTGTTATTTTCTTACCTTAAAAATTATAAATTTTACATCGTTTTAGAGCTTTTTTTATCTACTGTAGCTCAAGCTCATTCTTTGACTTTTTTAATTATGCTATTTTGATAGAAATCACGAAAAGATAAAATTGTGTTTCTTATTGTTTATGTTTATAATGTACTTAATTAATTAAAAGTTATTATTTTAGTTATACTATTTCATTTCAAAAACTTTTATGAATTCAGATAGAGAAAAATCGCATTTTAAGAGCGATTCGCATATGAATTTTGAGTTTTTTTAAGTGAAAGAGAAAAAGGTAAGCAGATTTTGTTCTAAATGATAGAAAATTTACTTCAACTTTGAATAAATTGACACGTCATAGTTTCATTAACAAATCATGAATAAATATTCCATCAATCTCTTTCCCTCATCGAATTTTATGTTTTCAGCTGAATGACCAAACGAAAACTCCAGTTACCATAGAAGATGACCAACCAGAAAGAGCTACATGGTCGAAAGGCATTCAAAGTTTATTATTATGTCTCTCTATGTCCGTCGGCCTTGGAAATATTTGGCGATTTCCGAACGTGGCTTACAACAACGGTGGAGGTAAACATTATTTATTTGAATCTATTCTTTTATGTGACGCAAAAGTGAAAAGTTGTTGACTTTTATATTGTATATTCATTTAGCAGAATATCTTCGCGAGTCTATATGCCAATATTAGATACAGCGCATCTTATTTACATAATTGCGTCTTCCGCAATTAAAGAATGTTGTATGGAACAGATATATCTGGAATCTTTTGATATATGTGAAGACATTAAAGGATTACGTTGTAAGAATAGAATAAGGTAAAATGATGGCTTATATTCTATTCTTGAAATTGTATGACACGTTTTTATTTTCACGAATAACATTGAAAAGGTAGTACAGAACATTGACAATGTTGTATAGATCTTATCCATTGTATTTTAAACATTTATTTCGGATAAGGTTTATATTAAAATTTTTCCCTTAGAAATTAAAAATTTTCTTTATTTGTTAAACGAAGGTTAGAACATCTCCAGATAAAATATTTTTTTCCTAACTTTAGGTGCTTTTTTGATACCGTATTTACTGCTGCTATTTATTATTGGCCGACCTCTGTATTATTTAGAACTTATCATGGGTCAATTTTCGAGTCAAGGCCCCATAAAAGTTTGGAGGATGGTTCCAGCTTTTAAAGGTAAATTATTGCTTTTATTGTTATTTTATTAATAAATTGAGTGCTCCAGTCTTTTTGTAGATGTTTCATTTTATATAATATAAGCTTTATAATAAATAGAGAACAGTTCTATTGGTGGAAAATAATTAAACGATAATTTCTATTAGAAATACATTTATTTAAAAAATCTCAAATAAATATATATCGCCTTCATGTATATATAGTTTCACATCTTTAAAAGTCTTTATTAACCCAAATGATGTCGTTGACATCGCGATTCTTAAGTATGGAGCCCATCGTATTCGATTTGTTAAAAAATTTTAAACTAATCTTATATTAGGAGAAAAATTATTAAATGACGTATAGCATAAGTTATGCTTTCGAACATATTTTATGGTTTGTAATAAAAAGAATTCAAATTCTGTTTAACTTTTTCTAAAATTAAAATATTTTAACAAAAATTAGTTTAAGTTTTTTGAAATATATTACAATCTCAGTTGTCCGTTATTGTTTTATTGACCATATCTAATTACCTATATCTATTATAATTAAGGGTAAAATGATTAAAAATGTGATGCTATTGGAAAAAAACTTCGTGGCACAGCTGCAAAAATATGTTAAACTGAAATGTATGAAACAAATTTTCTCTTCATATATTTACGAAGGTTTTGATTAAGCATTCTAGACATAAAGAAATATTGACTTTCTTAAATGTTTTATTTTATAATTATATTTCTTGGCACATTTTTTTTTTTTATTATTAAAAACATTTTGACAGTTAAATTTTTTTAATGCATTTCTTATTAATACTTTTTTTGTTAGATGCATGCTAGTGTTATCACTTTTATTTGGATGTTTTCATAATCTTTTAACTATTCACCATTTCGAAATAAGATGTAATTAAGACTTCAACATAAATTTTAAACATCTTGCAAAATGGCAATATTTTTTAACATGTGCTAACATGTTGTTTTGAGAAAAGGACGTCAACAAATATGCGTGGGCATAAAATAAAGGATGCATGGTGTTATATGTTCAAAATATTCTTTTTATAATGCATTATGATTATTATAATTGCATTTACATTGCTAAGAAATACTTAATTTAATATTTTATCGTCTGCTTTTATTTTCATATCTGAACATAATATTATGTCTGTATTAATAACTTATCGTTTGAATTATTTTAATAGTTAATTTAATAATTGATTTTTATGACAAATTCGTCTGTTCCTATTCTTTTTGTTGTTAATATAGGCATCAATTTTGCACTAAAGAATGTTTTCCTAGAGCGAATAAAAATGCATCAGGAATTTGAAAACAAGTATTTTCTCTTCTTCTTGATAATAGTTGTTTATGGGGAGCCTGGGGCTAGGAAATACGCTTACTTTATGCTAATTAATATTCATTTCGCATAATTTTACTTTTATGAGAATTTAATGGTAAATTATTTGGAGTAGAGATTTCAGTGAAATTTTCGGATTGTCTCTAATAGTATATATTCCTCAAAAAAAAAAAAAAAAAACATATTCCATTTTCTGATTAGCTAATGCAAATTTCGTATAATCTAGATTTATAACTGTAAGATAAATTCAGTTATTATTATTAATATGTAGTATGCAAAAGTTTGAATTTTGAGATACTTCCTAGAATTTCAAAGCACTGTATATCTTAGTTATAAGAGACAAACAGAAAAATCAATAGAAGTTAACTGCAGCAAAGCCAATTTGAAAAGGAGCGAATTAAAGAAATATTAAGTGTATTTGAGTTTAGTTCAACAATCAAGAAAAGCTTTGAGATAACTATCACTCGTTATCAAATATTGGATGTCATAAATATATATATTTTTAGGATAAATATGTTTTACTTTAAATATTTTTTTAAAAATGGAAAAGAATAAGACCTCGTTAAGTTGGATTCATTGGAACCAGAGGAGGTCCCGGACATCGAAAGTCCAGGTTAACTGGAAAATGTGAAAAAAAATGAAATAAAACAATGCATACTTTAAAGAAAATCGTGTTTATATAAAACAAATCGAGTATGAATCATATTTGCAGATGATAAAGTAGCCTACTTTGTGAATAGAAGTGTGCTTAAAGTTATTTTATCGCGTTTTTGATTTAGACACAGTAGCACCAAATGCCATTTGTCATTGGTGATAAGAGATATAACTAAGGGATTTTTGCTTTGCTCAAAAATTTTTTAAACTCTCCCTTTTCATTCCATACATATATAAGCCTAAATATTTTATTTCAGTAAATAAAATAGTATTCCAAAATACGTGATTAAAACAAATAAATTTTATGGAACTTTGCAGATCACTTATCAAATTTAAAAAAAAAAAAAAATGAAATAAAAAAACATTCTTTGGTCTGACCTACTTAACGAGGCTCTAATAATACAATTATAAAAATTAGAAAATATTATTATGAGAAATGTTTCTGCAATTGGGTTGAAATAAGTTATTTATGTAACTCAATCATGTATTGATTGGTTTTATTAACGTCACAATAGAAGCAACATGAGGACTATTGGCGACGGATCTCGTAATTTTAAACCTCATTCAAGTGACGAGGACGACAATAGAGCTGGCACCTCCCTCTCCTAGCTTCCATACCACGCCAAAGGGAAGACTTTGGGCCCCGACAGAGAAAACGTGCATCGATCCCGGCTACATGGCGAGTATTTGGTGACATCAAGGCTCGAACCCCCAATTCAATGAAAACCGCCGGCCGCGAGTTCGCGACCATGACCACTAGGCTACAGTGGCCGCTAAATCATGTAATCCGTACTTTTTAAGTTTTATTTGAGACAGATATTCCTTTTCTGTTTTTCTAATAGACGAAATAATTAATATTCCTTTAAGACGTTTAGGAATTAATTATCATAGGAAGGAGGAAAGAGGTACTTTGAGATCTGACGATAAGTAACTTAAAAACAACACAGTATGCATTTTTCTTATGCATACAAAAAAGTTTTAAAATATGTATTTAAAACTTTTTTAGTGTTTATTTTGAAAAATTATTTCAAACAACAATTTTATCAAAAAAAAAAACTTATAAAGAATTCATATTAAACGTATGAAACAATTGTTTCTTATAAATTTATGACAATGTTTAATATTTTAATTAGGAAGTAAATAAAGGAACTAAAAATTTGATTCTATACAATAAAAGGATGTGAAATAATTAGTCTAATTTCTAAAATCTATACGTAAACACATATTAAATATTTTATTATATTTCATCCTTCCTTAAGCGTATTATTAAGAAACAAAGTTTTTCGTACCTGGATTTTTTTTAACACGTCTTTGCAAAAGGTGAAATTTTATTTACTTATGTATTAACTAAAGAAACCTTTGTAACATCCTAAAATAATATTTAACAAGTTTGCTAAATTATTGACTTAAAGCATTTTTAGAAACTCTTCAAAAGAGATTATACGAATTATTTTTATTCCTCATCATCTGAGCTTCATCTCTATTTAAATTTTTCTTTCTTTCTTAAATCTTTAAATTTCGTCTCAAACGAGTTTTAAAATTTCTGTCTAGATAAAAAAAAAATACAAGACTCAAGTAATGGAATCTTAAATAAAAACAAAATATTTGAGTTAATCACAGTTCCATAATAAAAAATCTCCTCCCCCCCCTCGATATATCTCTGCCTGAATAAGAATATTTTAATATTCTTATTATTATGTGTTCCGTGTCCTCTTTATATATTTTTTATGTCTTCCCATTCTCATGGTTTCGGGAATATGTTTACGTTTTCAGATCTTTTTTATTAAAAAGTTTTTTTATACCTGTTTTTTAACTATTGTGTTATTGTCAGAGGATTAAAAATAATATAGGCTCTTTAGAAAGATTTAAAAAATGAATAGAATGAAGATTAAAAGCTAACCGAAAACAGAAAAAAGTGGTGAATCTTTTCCTGTTATTTGAATTATTACAAAAAGACTAACAAAAAACCTTTTGTATACAAGAAAACTGGATAATCATTAACTGACTTAAGACATCTAGAGAAAGAAATGTAACAGTAAACGGAAACTCCCATCTTACAGCTCAGGGATTTACGTGCGTAATACTTTAATTTATTAAGGGACTTTGAAAATAGCAGAACATTTAGAAAATATAAAACTCTTACACTTTATCGCTTTGTTTATTCCATTAAAGAAAATTGAGAAAATTGTCATTAATTTCGTGTCAATAAGAAGTTGAAACAACAAACTTATTGAACTTTATGGAATACTTGCTGAAATAGCTTACTTAATCACCATTGTTTTTTATAAATTTATTTTGTTTAAATCTTGAATAATTTCTTGTCACACACACACACACACACACACACACACACACACACACACACACACACACATATATATACATACACGATAATCACTTAATAAAAATTGGAAGTGAAAATTTCACCCAAAAGCTAAATATTAAGATTAAGGCTCTCATTTACCGGCCATTTTGATTTCATGACCGTAATATTACTTCTAAGGAATTACTATTACCATCTTCAAATCATAAATATGGCATCTATTAAATCATCAAAAAAGTGTATCTAAAAGAGCAAAAAATAATGAAGGTTTCTGTGGAATTTTCATTTTCCCTCCAACTTTTGAAAATATTTTAGAATATTTTTTAAAGACCGAAAACCCACAAATGAATCATTGAAGTAGAGGTAAATATATTTTTAAGAATTGGAGGAATCTAACTCAGCCAGAAATCATTATTTTTTATTCTTTTTGATGCACCTGTCTTCATTCTAATAGATAAAATAATATAGATTTGAGGACGGCAATAGAAATCCTATAGGATTAACATTACGTTCACGAAATCAAAATGCCCTATAGATAGTAGCCTTAAGATTTTTTTTTTTTTTAATAGAAAGAAAAAGAGGATATTTATTTATTAGTAGTTACAATTTGTGATGAGAAATTAAAAGTAAATTACATTGCTATGTTAGTCTGTGTAGAAATTATTTCGGTAAGAGGAGCTGAGGAGGCACAATAAATCTGCCGAGGTTCCAAAACCTCTCCTTGTTGAGATGTAGAAGTTTGGGAAAGAGGATGTCAGTTCATGTATCAACCTCGTCACCTGACCGAGGTTTAAGATTACGAGGTCCATCACCAACATCTCTCGTGTTACCTCAGAATGCAACTTTAATAAATAATCAACCAATCAATTAGCAAATATTAATATTCAAATATAATAATTCATTATTTCGAAAATATTAAATTGTGGCGCAATGTTTTTTGTTTTCTTGACTTAGTTTTTTTGTTTGTATGATTCCATGACTTTTGAAGTCTCTTTGAATGAATTAAATATTAGGGATGTAGAAACATTAATAATTATTAAATGCATTTTATAACCTCAATTTATTATTGCAGCATTTTTTTAAAACTTTTATTGAAAGCAAAGTAAGAAAAAAAAAGAAGCCTTTCTCCCTTTAAAAACGAATGGAATAAAGAAATAGATGATTTAAAATTAACTTTACGAAGATTCTGCAAAAGAGTGCACAAACGAAAATTTTGTCAGCTATAAAATTTATTTGAGTTTTTATTTACTACGCACAATCTCGTCACAAAGGAATTATTTTAAATGTTCAAATACTGAAGAAATCAGGCCAAAAACCTCAATGGAATTAATTGTATAACCAATTAAAGTGACAGATTGAAATTTAAAATAATGAGACCATTTTGTATTAGATGTTGTTATATTAAATAATTCGATATAAAAACCAACGTTTTTAAAAACAACGTTTTTATATGGGGGCAAAGTTTATTAGAGAAAATTATTGAAATATTAGTTAAAACTGTTAGTTATTTTTAACTTTAAAATTTACTTAAAAAGAGACATTTGTGAGAGTATTAAAAAATTCATAATACTTATAAAATCAAAACATGCATTTGAAAGTTTGTAAGTCATTCTATTAAAAAAAAATTGGGAACCAGAATTCAGAAAAAATTATTGTGATAAGACATGACGCCAAATATTAGAAACTTTCTTTCTTGCGAATGATTACTGACTAAAAGTCAGCAACTCTTACTATCTCGGAGATAGTAAAGGGGCGATAGTATCTCCCCTTTGTGAGTACAAAAGGTTTACGATACCCCATGCGGTGTGGGGAGTGCCCGGTGCTCCCAGAGGGGGAAAGAAATTTTTTCCTCAATCCTAAAAGCGCCGAGAGGAAAGAATATTTTGACTTATTAAAATTATTGAAATATTAGTTAAAACTTATCGCAAACGTCTAAATATTGCATTGTTAGACGAGTACGAACGATTCCCAAAATTTCAAAGCTCTAGCTTGATGGGAAGTTGGTTAAATTAACGATCGAAAATTTGATGACACACACACACACCAAGTGAAATTCAGAAAATGTTGTAAAAAAGGAATATTAAACAGGAATATATTTGCTTATTTCGTATCTTGCACATGATGAAAAAAAAAAGTCCATCAATTAAATCTAATTTATTTATATTTTAGAAGGAAAATAATTTTTAGACACATGTTAAACTTTTCTCGATATTTACTGATCTAACAATTAAGTCTGATATTTTCCTTACTTTGACCTAAACAAAGGACACCAAGACTATTATTGGAACAGAGATGTTTTAATACAGATTAAGTCAGATAAGGCTTAATTTTAGAATAACAGCAACTAATAGATATTCACATTATAATCGTGAACTTTTATTTATAAATTTTAAAGATGTTTTCGTAAGTTTTGATAGATATGAGAAAATATAAACTTTTAAAATGGCACATATATTTGAATCAATGGTACGAGTATTGAAAATCATCAGTAACAAACGATTATTTCAGTTATGTTTTAGAAGTTGGTTTCGGAGTTGCATGTTTTGTGTCTCGAGATTGGTTTCGACCAAACCAATCTCGAGAGTTCATCTAACTATTGTTGCATCTTAAACAATTGCTTATCTCGACGACTAACGTGATCAGAAATCAAATTACCATCAGAAATAGAGTTTATACTGCCCTGCAAGAACTCAATGATTTTGTCAGCCAATTTCGCTAACGTGTTGAGGCTCTCTGAACTAATAGCTAAAACGGCTTGAACATTCAGAAGGTGTGCAAGATGCAAGCAACTTTCCTGTCGTTCCGGAGAGCTGTTACATTAAACATTTCACTTTAGCTGCACAAAACTGTTCCATTAAATTAATTAGCCACACCGAAAACGGACTACACTCCACGTATAAGAAACTTCAAATGTTGGAGATTTTAAATAGTATTTATTTTAATGCAAACAGAAACATCTTCAATCATTAACAGTAGACCGATTAAAAAATCTGTAGAACAGCACATTATAATAATGTTTTTGTTGCCAATCGCACAGGAGCAAATCTGTTCCATAATCATTTAAGCAAATGATTTTTTCGTAATATTTACTTTTTTTTTGAGAGGCAAAGAACTATTCATTTATTTCAAACTTAACATTTACAAATTTAAGACTTAAGTGAGTGGAGAAAAGATCGTCTGCTCCTTTTCTTCAACTCTCCTTACAACTCTGCAGTCAAAATGATCCCAAAAAAAATGACGTAGGAAGCCGCCACATACCCATGTATCACGATAGTATATGACCTCATCTTTGATAATTGTTTAACCATTTGATAATTTTATAAGATTAATTTAGGTCAATGGTTTTTTGCCATCTTTATCATTTTTGATTACTTCATTTTACTTTCATGTTCCATCCTTCAATCATCTTGTCAAAATGCTTTGGAAATACCTTTTTCTTCTTGTCAAATTTTATAATACCTTAAGAGGAGCTTATGTATGAAATATTAAAAGTTATAGATGAAAACTTACCTGTATTCTTATCAATTAGGTATCGGATATGCCCAAATAATCTCAACATCATACGTCCTCATCTTTTATAATTATTTAATGGCTCTCAGCATTTTTTACATTTTTGCATCGATGCAGTCTTGCCTTCCCTGGACTGAATGCCATTTTCCAAACGGTACATTTAACGAAGTGAGTGTATTTTAAGTTGCATTTCTTTTTAAAAAACGCATGTTTAAAACATTCGCTCATGTCAATGCTTTTATAACATTTCGTATCATCTTCTTTATAGTTCTATATTTCAACTGTGTATTTTTTATTTCATGTCAGAACGGAACGACAGCAGATGGAAAACCTCCGTCAGAGTATTTTTGGATGTGAGTATTAATTTCGAAAACTTTTGCAAATTACTTAAAATAAATTTCGCAATATAATTAAATAAATTGTTGAAATTAAATAAATACTTTTGGGAAGGACTATGGGACGTATTTCCTTCATTAGATAATTTTGCAGCCCTCTTAAAATCTAATTAAAGAGTGCATAAGTTCCAGACTCCAATAGAAGATACGTAAGAGAGAGACTTAGTATTTAGTCGACAGACAAGTTAATATTAAAATTGTTTAATAAATTAAGATAGTTTATATTTATTAATATCGAATATGCAAATCTTTCTCTTTCTCGAATCCCTCTTAATTCCTTTTATGCATCTCTCTAGATTATATTATAATTATAAAGTTTTAGCTTACCCAATCACTAGTTCTGAATCAAGCACTTCTCGATTATATCAGATTCAACCTCTATTATTCGTACACGGAGTCGTTTCCAATTTAAACGATTAATTTTGATTTTTCACTCCAATATACACATTAATCAGCTCATTGTTATCCTCTAATTGCTATGAACAGGAAGAAGAAAAACGATTACTATTTCCGAATTTTTGGATGATTAATTCCTAATTTCGATTGGCTACAAAGTAAGGCAATCAAGCGTTGCTCCGCCTCATGTCTGGGTACAAATTGTCATTCAGCGTGGCATAGTTTGATAAAGTTCCCGGATGATGTTCTTCGATATTGCTTTCCGAATTGTCTCCAACTGTGTCTGTCTAAAACTGGAAAATTCTAGAAAAGTTACAGGTACCTTCCCATCATATACCGAATGTGCTCTATGGGTGATATCAGGCCCATAACCAGAATTTCTTCTAATGTATAGATACGATTGATGTATATGTAATATGTGCACGATTGATTAGAAAAAAAGGTCTGACTACAAGAGGAAACATCACCACAGACTTTCATATCTTGAGGTGTGAGTTAGGTATCTATCCTCACGCCAATGGTTACGTAGTTTGACTCTTTCACCTGTAAACCGTCAGTCCGATTACAGTGGAACTGTATTCGATCAGCTTGAAACTGCACTGTTTGGTAATTAATAATCTTTACAGGCGATTTCCGTTTTTCAATTTTGTCCCTCACGACCTATGTAAATGAGTCCAAGAACCCTGCCCTTATTATTGCAAGCCACTCGTGTTCACTACAAAGTGTTATGGTCTGAGGTACGTCGTTTCAATTGATAACTGGATATCTTTGCTAGTCAATCGAGTCAAATTTACAACACAATATAAGAAAATGGAATTGTTTGATTGGTTGTGGATCAGTTAATCTTCCACATGTAGCATATTTGGGATCTGATGGGAAGGCACTACCATCCCAGAATACAACCAATTTAGCCCAACAGTTGGAGATAATTTTGTTGGAAATCCCACAGAACATTATCCGGGAACTTTATCAGTCTATGCCACGCTGAGTGACTGCCTGTGTCCTGGCCAGAGAAAGAGCAAGACTTTATTCCCTAACTAACTTTGTAACTGATTGAATTTTGGAATAAATCACCCAATAACTTCGAAATTGTGATAATTTCTTTCTTTTTTATATTTGGTTTCCTTCCATCAACCAATTTTTGTTGCAATGGACAATTCCTTCATGGTACGTCGATTTTTATGTATATACATTAACGAGCCAAACGATTCGATAATTTTTAAAATAAGCATTTAGCAAACCATGGGAAAAGACGAATCAAATTTAAACTTTCAAGGTCATAAAATAAAATAGGCAATGAAGTTTGATGTCTTGCGAGCTAATAGAAAATCATTGTTGCTGTCCAAATCTGAACTGCGAAATCCTTTCGTGTTCGTCGAAAAATCGAAACGAAATTATTTGCCGCGAGCGAATCGTGAGCAGTTCATTTGGTGCGTATTCCTCTGCGAACTCCACCTTTCGCGAATGGTTCGTCTCTCAAATATATACACTTCTTTAAAACGCATTAATTTTATTTTCACCTTCACGTTTAGACAAACTAAGGAGTTTCTTTTTACCGATACTTCATTTTTTTTTTTTGCTTCGAAGGAAAATATATCTACATTCTTTAACTGGAATTAGAAAACTTTCAGTCATATATTTTCCTTTAAAGCTAAGGAAATCAGCTTCCTTAATTTTCTTTAAAGGAAATCTAAAATGTTGAAGAAAATTTTAATGTGAGTCATATCCATAATCTTTTTTTCGCCCCATGATATTTCATATTAGTACGAACATGAGATGATGTTTCCTTGCAACGGCTATTTAATAAAAGGAAAGAGACATTTGTAGAGATGCCATCAGTTTGTCAAGGAAAATTTAAGCAATGACTCCAACCTTGGCGACGGATTTTCGAGCTTTATGGCGACTTGGTGAGAAACTCCGCGACTTTGGCTACAAAAGAAACGTTCCCGAAAATGCTGAAACCTAGGCGAAATATTGACTGGTAAGAAAGTTTCAAACTTTCCGTGAACTTTTGGTGTGACGTCACACCTGGCTGGAACAGGTCTTTATTCGCGGAGAGCCTCAGTCAGTTAGTCAGTACGTTTATGTTTCAATCAATATTTTAAATGAAAGATGTTTATTTGCTTAATATGATGGGACGGTTATACTTCTAATTCTAAAAAAAATACAACATTTGAAATATTCTAACAACCCTCAAATTTGCATGTGAATCTCAGGGCAGTGTGTTTCCAAGTGCACTGGAGAAAACCCCGTCGATCAAGCAAGTTTCAAGATTCAAATGTCGCGGAAATGGCACAAAGAGCGACATCTACCGAAGATTTAGCTAAATAAAATGCATAACGAGAGTTTAGATAACTTGCGCGTGCTATAAGTGATTTAGTTAAAATTGTGTACTACATCTTATAGTTATGTATGTCTGTATATTTTTAAGCATTTCAACCAAGTTAGGCTCTCTATTTTTAAAAAAATTAATAAATTTATTAATCCTATTACTTGTCTCGTTTGTCATTTTAAATGTTATTCATATCACTATAAATTTAAACTTAAGTTCATGCACAGAGACAGTAATTAAAATAAACAATTATTTTCCAAACTAGACTTTATTAATTTCTCTAATAAGAGAAATGCTTACAACCTGTTTCAAGTCCCTTGCTACGAGTACAAACAACTTTAATAACATGTCAAAGAGTACACTTACCGGAATACCATACGAGTAATTCCTCTAAATAGCAAGTCGACCAGACAGCGTTGATCGGGACATAGTACCAACAAATCTCGTTGTCATGCAAGAAACTCCCGCGTACTTCACACGAGCACTCTTTTCATTATTATCACCTCTATCAGTTCAATTCTCTGTTGCTTTTATACGACTTGATTGTATTTATTCAATCCACTTCTGAAGTTTGCTTAATTTGCATACCCACGTTCCATTTGGTTAGAAACTTAAATATAAAGTCAAAAAGAAAATCCAGATATTAGTTAAGGGAAGTTTCTCAAACATCCCACGACACGACATAAGCGACAAACACGACATAAACGAATTATAACTTACAAAATTTTTAGATTTTTGAACCTTTCGCAAGGAAATATTCAAGGTCAAACTTATGTTCCCAAAATGGACGGTGTGTAGTCCAAGGGAACTAGTGTATAATGGTAAAGTATCGATTCTTTTATCACGTAAAATTTTAAAATTAAAAATAAAATGTTGCAAGTGCCCCTTTTTATTTTTGTAGTAACAACATTAATTTGAAAAATATCTTTAGTTTTAGAAGTATAAAATAAAAGGATAAAGAGTTTAAAATTAATAAAGCTTAGAAAAAGTTCATTAAATAATTACAACAAAATAAAATATGAACTGTTCTGTAGGCTAATGTGCTCAAAGTAATAAAATAATTATCATGCTTGTTTAGATGCTGGAATTTCATTGCATTTATTATTTCGAAATAAAAGAATGGCAACAGTATCTACGGAAAGACAATTTGTAATATTTGTGTTACCATTGATGAAGTGTCTTCTAGATATAACCGTAGAAAACAGAAATAAAAAGCGTTAATTATAATGTGTTTGTTTATTAAAATTCAATTGAAATGCATTCCAGTTATAATAGAGACAGTTTAATATTGATATATTCTCCCTGTCCATTGTTAGTTTTGTGTGTGTGTGTATGTGTGTGTGTGTGTGTATGTGTAAAAAATCGGAAATGTTTTAATCAAAAATTTAAGATTTCACTGGAAAATTCCCAGAAAAAAAGAATCAGAAATCATTGTTTAGGGCCCTATATTTTGTTTAATCAAATTGACTTAACATTTGAATAATATTTTATCAAAGATTTAAGCATTAATTTAATTATTGCTTTAATTTCGTAAATTGTTGTAGTATGTATGATATTCGGTTCAGAAACAGCATGTATTATGTAATTGACTGAGGCGGAAGTCGTATTACAAAATGGAACTAGAACAAGGGGCATTACTGGGTGCTTGATGAATATTTCTATTTGAAAAGAGACGTAAAAACATTTGAGGAATCTCAAATTATTTAGGTCACTAGTATATTATTTCAGGGTAATGCCCTTTATAATAAACCTTAAAATTTCTTTCACATTGATCATAAAATAGGTCAATTTATAATGTCTTTCGCAAAGAATAAAATCAAAAGATTTCTATTAAAAAAAAGCTTTCTGTATATTAATAAATGAAAAATTATTTATTAGGGGTTCGTGGTCAGGAAGAGAGATAAGTAATGTAATTATTAATTATTTAGAAATCTTAAAGATTTTAGTAGTATTAGAGCGTTTGCTATATTTCGGTTTCAATTAATAATAATTTTTTTTTCAATACCTGATGATACTATTAATTTTATTCAAAATAATAATTTTTTTTTGAAGTTTAGTAAACTCTGAACATTTTCCTTTATGTGTGGGACTTTCCAGGGAGGATTTGACCTAGCGACTCCTACTTGTCTTTGATTTGTAGAGTGTTTTTAGGCTCATAGATCTGATCTAGCCAATGGGCTAGATAGGAAGGATTAGCAACAACACACAATAAAAGTTTATTAAGTATTTTATTTTTAAACGAGCGTTTCCTCCGTCACTTATACAAATCTCGCTCTTCCCCCCCATATTCCTCATAAATATCTGTATTTAGTTGTTTTGTATAATCTTATAATAATATTCTAATAAAATATTTTGTTAAGATAAATAAAATTAAAGTAAAATATGTATAACAATCTTATTTTGGTTTATCCTACATATTACGTTGTAATTTAATGACTTTAATGTATTGTAACTCATATATTATTCGTACCTTATATATAGAGGTTTTTCCAGACCTATAGTATTTAAATACGTAAAAATTAAAATTGATGAAATCACAATCACTGCTGGAATAAAGCCAATTTAATTTAAAACAAAATTAATTAATTAAATGCTTGGCTTAAGGGGAAAAAAATGAACATTTTTTCAAGCAAATATTTAAGAACTTATTATTTTTGCTAATTAAGAATTACCAAAGAGACGATTATACAAAATGCAAACTATGTACTGAAATACTAATTATAATTTTTATATATTGGTACTCCAAAAGTATTTATATATAATTCTATTAACTGATTCATTCTCTGTTTTGAGTAACAGAAAGTTATAACTGATTAAACCAAAATCTTCACTATAGTAAAGTCAATTTAACTTAAAATATTAACTATATTCTAAGTTTCAATAAAGTTTTTTTTTCAAAAAAGTACTTAAAAATTTGTTGTTTGTTATTTCGAGATTATATCAAAGGGACAATTTTGCAAAATGTAAACTATGTACAAGAATATTGAGTATTCCTTTTAATATTGAACAATAATTTTCCTCCAATATTCCTTTTAATATTGAAATTCGAAAAGCATTTATATCACGTTCTATAATTGATTCAGTCTCATTCACTGTTTTTTTCAGTATATCTTATTGTAATTTTTTCAGCATGGAACTATTATATGTATTTTTATTTAAGAAATTCGGTGAAAACTAAATTAAAAATCTAAAAAGGGAATATAATAACTCCTAAAAGTTATAAAGCATTAAAAGAATAAATAATTAAAATAAAGGTTAAAAAACAAAACAAAAAATAATAATAATAAAAGTTTCGGATTTTGTAAAATCTAAAATTATTTGTTGCTAAAATCAAAATTAATTGAGTAAACTGCTATCAAAAAGTTTAAAAAATTAAAAAAATTCTCAAGGCATTTTACTTCAATTAAAATTAACATGCATATTTATTTCCGCCAGTCTATAAGATGTAGAATAAAAATTCGAAAATATTTATCTTCATTTTTAATTTAATGAATAATTTTTTTTGAATAATTAATAATTTTAATGAATAATTTATTTTTGTATACGAAGGTGACATAAAAAGTAATTTTTTTTGGTGCCAGAAACCGTTGATAGGATAATTTAATGTTACCATTGTGTACTACCATTTGTTAGAGGCAAACCATACAAACTAATTTGACACTGATTCATATGCCGTTTGGATTGCTGAGGAATCAAATTGTCACCGTCGATGAGACGTGGATTCACCCTTACACATCGGAAAAACGCAACAATATGGTGTTTCTGATTAATCTTTTCCAAAGAAGACGGTCTGATCGGTGGAAAAGATATGAAGACAATTTTTTGAGATTCGGAAGGCTTCATCCTCAAAAAAGAAAGTCGATCAATGGTCAAAACAATAGTGAGTTATTCCATTCTTAACACGGATACTTTTTGAACAAGCTTCGTTTTAAATTAATTTCTTTAGAAGTAGGCTGAAATTAATACAAGAATTAAGAGTAATTAAATACAAGTACTACAAATTTAATTTTCGTTATAATTCACCTAATTCTCTTACACATAAGAAAAAATCAGAGGTTTGTAGTATTTGCTTAGTAACAAATTATTAAATTTTAGAAATGCGGACTACAGATTTAAATTATATTTCACATGAACGAATGCCATAAATTTATTGAAAAGAAAGATATTTGAGACGAGTCTCTATTATCAAGATTTGTTGGAACAGAAATAAAGTTTATTTTTCCAAATATGGAGAAATGTAATTCTCATTACTGAAAGTTTTGTCAAGCACAAATGTATTTATTTCTATTTTGCTTATTTACTGTTTTAGGAAAGAAGTCTTACAAAAATCGGATGATGCAGAATTTTTATCCATAAGCTGGAAGCTAGTTCTCTGTTTATTACTGACTTGGATTATAGTATATGCATCTGTGATACGAGGCACTAGCTCTCTTGGAATGGTAACGCCATCATTGTTTATTTCACTATTTCTTTAGTACTAAATATAATAGAAACAATTTTTTCAGCTATATTAACATTCTTTTGATTAAATCAAATTGAAAAGAGACTTTTATAATAAATATTTGTCAGTCTTAATTGGATTTTTGATAATCAAGGCATCTGAGAGTAAGGTGCAGTGGAGGATTTAAGAGGTGGGTACGGGGGGTACGTGTTCCTGTGTTGTTGATTTACTTAAAAGATATTTTCTGTTTGCTGCACTGGTAAGGTGATATTAAATTTATTCCTAAATTATATCTATCCTTAAATCTATGTATAAATTAAGAAAATTCTTTTAATTGAACCTATCCTTAAATTGAATTTTTTAAAAATGTCATTTAAATATCCTCAAAAGAATGAATAAAAAATTGAATTAAGGAAGCAAATACTAGTGTTTTGTGAATAAATAAATACTTATTTTTATGTTACGTTTTTCTAACTGTTTCTCATAAATTGGCCATGGTATTCAATATAGATATCTCACAGAGAAATAAAATGTCATAAATATTTAAAAGGGGATTTCAGTTTTTTATGTCATCACTATACTTATCGTATGATTCTATAAATAGACCATCTTTGCAATTTTTTTAAGAAAATCATTAACTTTAGAAGGAATCTTATAATATGTAAATTTAATTTTGGTTATTCTACTATTATAAAAAAATCAAAGAAAGCCCTCTTTTCCTTTTGAAATTCAAAAGTTATTAAATTTAAAAGGAGCTTATAATTTTTATGTTAAAAGTTATCCATAAGAATTAAAATGACATATGAATTATATTTAAATATTCAACTTTTTTACAACCAGATGAAACGTGATGATGCAAATTAAGTGAGCTTTAGATGTGGGGTGAATAGAGTAATCAAATCGTACAAAAGCGACAGAAAATTGAATTGAAAGAGTTAAAGATTACTGTAATATAAAGAGATAATTCATGTGAAGTGCGCAGGTGTTTTTTTGCGTGTCTACGTGATTCGTTGAGACTAGGACCCGGCGCTGTCTAGTTGATTGACTATTTGAAGAACTTACTCGCACTTTATTCCGGTAAGCGTATTTTTTGCTATATTGAAGATATTGTTCATACTAGCGGCAAGGGACTTGAAACTGGGTGAGAGCATTCCCTTTATTCCAGAATGAATATACTCTATTTTGATACATAATTGACTATTTTAATTACTTTATCCGAGTTTGAACGTAAGTTAAAATTTAGATTTGTGTTTCGATTAACATTTAAGATGACAGACGAGATGAGTGATAGGATTACGTTACAAATTTGCTGGCCTAGGAAGAGCATCAACAGCCCGGATGCAGTAAGAAGATAAGATAAAAGAGAACAGTATGAGGAGACACATTGAAAAATGGCTCCTTACACATCACGAAGGTAACGCAATCGGTCGCAGAATGTGATCAGCATATCATTGAGCTGTTAAAGTTGTATTCAGGATGAGTATAAATGGCTGCTGTCACTCCACACCGACATACCAGGGGTAACTGCCGAATGGCCCTGTAAAACAAAGACTGATTGGGACGGTTGACCGATTTTGGGTCGCATTCATGCAATTTGGCTTCTCAGAGCCTTCATTCCGCTGACGAGTTCCTTACAGCAACCACTATGCCAGCACATTAGCACAGCTGTATCATATGGTGCAGAAGGCAGCTTTTTGCTCTGCATGACCAATCAGCTTCATGTGAGCTGACGATGCGACCATGTCTGAAGTCATCCAATTTACTTTCAAGTTTTCGATAATTATCAGTTGTGCCTCCAGGAAGCAATGCAATGCCGACAACAAGAAAAGACAAGTCTCGCAATTATTACCTCTTTTATACAATGCAAGTAGCACAGTAGAAATGCTCGCCATGACCAAAGTCAATTTGCATAAATAGTTTAAAGGAATTGTTGTGCGAAATTTCAAGATGATCGCTTTTTTTAGGAGGACTTTTTTTTTTTTTTGAAAATAAGTGAACTTGCACGGAATACTGCCCTTTTTTCAATAAATTACAAGGTTATTTAATGAATGAATAATAGCCATAAGAAGTAGTGATTCTAAATATCCGTTATATATCATATTAATTCTATATACCCATAAAAGATAATATTAAATGTACACAGAAAAGCAAAAACAGTGAAATAAGTCCACCCATTTTAAAATTAGTTCATAGTAAAGAAAATATTTTAATAATTACATCAGTAAAAGTTGAAAGTCTCTTTTTCGGTCAAAATTTGAGAACAAATCTATTTATCAATGACTTTTATATTTATTTCCATTATTTGATGAAGCGTTTTCTTATTATTATACCCAAAGTTAGTAAAAATACAAACTTAAGGTTTCTATTTTTTACAAAAATATTTTTTTATACTTTTCAATGATAAATATAACGTCTAAAATGCTTTTTTCGCTCTTATTTCTAATAAGAAAATAAGTTTACCAAAGGAATCTCTGCATTTTTCAATAAAATATTTCTTAGTATGTTGATAATCATTACTATTTTCTCCAAACGTGCAATAAAAACGAAACTATACTTAGTTGAAAAGAATATTGAATATTTCGAATATTTTTCTTGCGATATTGGAGAGAGCAAGTCTATGCTCATATTTATTTAAAATAACATTAGCATTTTTCTTAGGAATGAAAGTGGGCACAAAGAGTAAAAATTATCAGTCGAATATTCTTATAATAAAAGGAAAATAAGTGGCTCTTTCTAGTTTTATCAGTAAGTTCATAAGAAATTTTAATACTTTAAAGACACATAAAAATACCAAAGTTCTCCGAGATATACAACACCAATTCTTTTTTTGGATAAAATAGCAAAATATTATGAATCGTTATCTGTATCAACAAAAGTTATTCAAATTGAACAAATTTTTGGTGGTATATTGCCCTTATCATGTGAAAAGATAGTACTTAACAATAGTGTTTCTTTTGACTGATTTCATTTTTTTAGAAAAAAATTTTTTTTGGCATGTTGTACAAAAATTGTTCTTAAAATTCAATTTTTTTAAAAATCTTGATTAATGGGTTTTCATTATTTTGATATTAATTTAAAAAATCTTTTTTGAGAAATTGAAACAGAATTTTTTCAACGAAAAATTGCTCTGGAGAATTGAAAAATATTAATTTTTTATCAAGAGATTCAAATTTAAAAAAAATATGCAATAAATTCGCCATTTTATATTTATAAAATGGTTTGAAAAACAATAGTCTCAGTTATGAAATAATTTTTTAAATTTTGAATCACAATAATTTAAATATGCATATAGTTTTGTTGATTGGTTTTATTAACGTCACACTAGAAGCAACATGATAGCTTTGATGATGGTCCTCGGAATTTTAAATATCTGTCTAGTGACGAGGAAGACACCTGAGCTGACTCTTCCTTCTTCTAACTTCCACACCTCAACAATGAGAGGACTTTGAGCCTCAACAGATTTAACGTGCATCATCCCCGGCTACACGGCAAGTCTTTAGTGGCACAAAGGTTCGAATCCACGACTCAACGAAAACCGTCGTCCGCGAGTCCGAGACCATGACCACTAACTTACCGCGGCCATAAGTACACAAATGCAAAAATGGAACAAAACTTTTATTGTCTCAGAAGGATATAATTATTTTTCATACGTTTTGTGTATGACAAAGGGACGTTATAAAAAGTACATGCGTTAAATTTAAGGAAGAGTCAATATAAATTACATATTTTAGCATTTTATGCCCCATTCTAAGGTAAATATTTATATAAAGTCATTTAGGGTAATCACAAACATTTTACGATATTTTGTTCAATAATGTTGAAGTTGAATAAAACATATATTGCATTTACTCTTTTCTTTTGAAAAAAAAATTAACTGCAGATTTATTTCTTAAAATTCGTTCTTCTGTTTCTTTATGTTTTAACGGATAATCAATACCAATGAAGATTGATGACAATTTTATTCAATCGAAATGAAACTACAATGCTTTATAAAATATTTAAGCATTCAGTTTTCCTTTCTGTGGTATTAAAGTGTTTTCCCTCCTTTATATTTTATTATTTAATCACTACAAACAAAAAAAGGAATCATGATTAAAATATATGAATATGATGAACGGTCATTCGTATTCTCGTTTTACGAATTTATTCGTCTCACTTAAGATATTAAGAACTCACTAAAACTATCTATACTTTCCAACGGTAAATTATAAATAAAAGATAAATTCCACTTTAAACTTACTTCATTTCAATTTGAAACAGGTTTTTTTGAGTCATACTTATTTTAAAATCTTGTCGTTTGCAATAAACACCATTGTTCAGCGAAACACTCGAAACAAGTTCGAAATATCTATTTACTTAAGACGTAAGAATATCGTATATATCTAGGTTACTCAAATAAAAGGCTCGACTAATGCGAGTGAAAAAAATTGAAATTATGTTTTATTAAAACGAAGTTTTCTCTTTTAAAAGATTGTCTTGTTATCACCTTATCATTTTCTGGCTATTATATCTACAAAATCTTTCATTACATTTAAAGACATAAGACCAAAAGGGATTTAAGTATAAAGTGTGAAAAGAAATATTTCTGCACACACACACAATTTTGAAAATTATTCAATTCTTTCAAAAGTGACTTAATTAAATTGGAATCGCGGTGAATGTTCTGTCATATTGACAATTATTTGATAAGGATTTTAATGTTATTAATATTGTTTAATTTTTAGGTTAAATAAATTAATTCAATTACGTATTATGAGTGAGTTAAAAGGTATTAATTTTTCTTTGTTACATTTTATACAACTTAAACCCTTTAATTTAAAAGTTATATATGTTTTGTATGTATTTGTATTTCATTCAGATTCATTCTTAACCAATTGAATAGGAATAAACCCAAACTTTTCCTCATAAAGTTAAATATATTTATATATTTTACGCCATTATTAACTTCTTAGCATTCCGATAGTTATTCTTGCAAATATGGGATTGTATAGTTTCTTTTCCTTCTTGTGTATCCTATATAATATGTAATTAGTAAAATTTCAACACAATACGTTTTCCGAAAATATGATCTCTCCTATTTAAAACATTTCGCAGATATTCATTTCTACCTAAGGCAGTCAAAATGATATGCCAATGAAAAAATTATTAATGTAAGAGATTTACTAGTTTTTCTACCTTAAACTTTAATATAATGAAGTAATATACAATCCCAATTTTAACAATTTATGGCATACCAACTACGAGTTTCAAATTTAAAGTGGCAAGGAAAGTTTTAAAAATGCAACTATTATAAAAAGGAATTCTTTTGGAAAATTTCTCTCCTTTAACGTTAAGTGTCTTTTTATTTATTATACTTTTATGTTTCAGATGTCCTATTTTACATCAATTTTTCCATTTTTTGGACTTTTTGTTTTGCTTATCATTGCTTGTTTAGAAGAAGGTGCTTGGCAAGGTATACAGTATTTCTTCCGACCCAATTTGGAAAAATTAAAAGACATAACAGTGAGTTACCATTGATTTTCTGATTTTAATTTAAAAGATTTAATAAGAATAAAATGCATAGTTTGGAGTTATAATAAAACTAAATCTTACAATTAATTTGGAATAACGCATCCTGGAATATTGATTATTTTATTCTAGGTTTGGTATAAAGCTACTGAACAATCCTTCTTTTCATTGAATATAGCTTACGGAAGTATCATCATGGTTGCCAGCTACAACAAGTTTCATAATAATATTTATAGGTAAGATATTTTTTTAGAAAATAACAAGAAAAGCATTCTCTCTCCAAATTATACTTCCTTAATTTGATAGGCGTCGTTTTAATGTACAGTCCCCTCCCCATCACTTTAATATACTTCCATGAAAAACATTTTGATTGCTCAAAATTCTACAAAAATAATTAATTCAAAGTCAATCATTCCATGGAAAAATTAAATATATTCCAAACGATAGGGAAAGTACATAGATAACTTATACGTATGCATATATTATCGATAAAATCGATACTTACCATGCATATATTTTCAGGTAAAAACAGACACTTTTAGTTATTTATGTAAATTTTACAGAAATATTCTGACTTTAAATGTTTTAAAATGTTTATATAGAAAAAAGAACAATATTACCTCATGACTTAACAAGAACGCCTCGAAGAACATAGAAAAAAAAGATAAATGTTCTTAAAAAACATAGATGATGGTATATTGATAAAAGGAATATTCTTTCCCATTTATTTCTTACCGCCTATGTTCCACAGAATGAGTCATATCATTTTATTTTTAACTCAATATTTTTTTAAATATGTGTAACATTTCCAAATTTAGCTTGTTGACAGGAGTGTCTCTCGATGGCCGTTTCGTAAAGCATTACTCTAACCATCTATAGCAATTACACATTTCGTGGCATTTTGAAACCTTATAATTATTGTATCCAGTGAAAAATTTGTTCTTATACAGTAAATTTTCAATACATCTTTTTGATTTTAGTGCTCGGTAATAACTTAATAACAATATTTAATTATGTGTGATTTTTCATTTACAATAGGGATGCCATACTTATCAGCGTCTTGGATACTGTTGTAAATTTATTGGCAGGATGTGTGAGCTTTGCCGTTTTGGGATCATTGGCTTACAAATATTCAAAGAATATACATGAGGTTGTGGATCATGAAGGTATTTATTTGGTATATTCATATCTATTTTCATTTATTTTTATGTTGACATTGTAGTAGGTTTTGTAATTTCAATGATAAAAATTATACTCTGAGTGCATGTAAATTATGAAAATGCAAAATTTCGAATAGAGATAGCTTAGAGCAGAAAAAGATGATTACCATAAATATGCGTACAAAAGTCACATGGGGTGCCCTTGTTGGCTTAGTAATCCCGGACTCACGGCCATTGGTTTTCGTCCAGTCCTGGGTCGAGCCTTGTTGTCACCAAAGACACGCCGTGTAGCTGGGGCAGATGCACATTAAATCTAACAAGGCTCAAAGTCCTCCAGTTGGAGTGGTGTGAAAGCTAGGAGAGGGAGGGTATCGTCTTCGTCACTTGACCGAGGTTCAAAATTACGTGGTCCGTCGCCAAAAGCCCCCGTGTTGCTTCTAGTGCAACGTTAACAAACCCGATCAATTAATCAATCTACTAGTCACATGGGTAGTTTGATTTGTCGATAAAATTTCGAGTAATTTTACATATGGACTCCGAAAATCAATCGTTCTCGCAATTTCATATCAATTAAAGAATTCTGACTAAATTAAACGAATATTCAGAGGTTGAGTGACCCTATTATATCTCTCTCTCTCATTCTGGCTCGTAAACATTTAAATAAAATTTAATTCCAGAAACTTGAGTTAAAAATATTTTTACAGTGAAAAGACATTGATTAAATTTAAATCTCTGTTATGAGTCAGTCATTTAATATTATTGAAAAACGTTAAGTTAATTTTCATCCTTTTGTGAAATAGCTAAAACACTCATTTTTTTTAAAAACAAAGGCTATCAATTTTATTTTTGGACATAAAGGAAATTTTCTGGGGCATAGTAATTCTAATATTCTGCGATAAAAATGAATAGAAAAATCATGTTTTGAAAATAATTGAAAATCAATTTTATTTCATTTTCTCTATTTGTAGGATTAGGTTTAGCTTTTATTGTTTACCCTGAAGCCTTAGCAGCCATTTCATATGTTCCACAGCTGTGGGCTGTTTTATTCTTTTTCATGCTTTTTGTTCTTGGAGTTGGCAGCTCGGTAAGTAGTACAAGTAAATCACTTTTTTTTTGTGTCAAAAGCCAGACAAACTAGGCTTCTTACTGCTTTCAACGAACGTTTTAAACCTATTTTTGTTACTTTCTTAAAACATAGTCTTATTAAGTCAATATATCAAAATAATTTTATAAAAAAAGAATTTTTAAGCTCTTAAATGTGGTTTATAACTACCGCTGAATGAATTTAAATAACACTAAGCCGAAATAAACAATTTATGAGCCAAAAACATTAAGCATTCAAATTGTGAAATCTTGTCAAGGAAAGAATTTGTTAAATTATTTTTTCTGGAATATTTTTAACAATTTTTTCATTCCTGTCTAATTTTTAACTGAAACACTTTTTTTTTTACCTATTAAACAATTTAAGGTGAAATAAAATTTCAGGAAAAACAAAACAAAACAAAAACAAAAAAATGAAAAACAACTCTTAAATAGGTTCAACTTCCAATGCACAGATATACATTTCCAGTTTACGATATTCTCAATCGAAATTTCTTTAAAAATTCTTACCAAAGTCTTAAGGCCATTAAAAACAAAATTCGAAGATATTTGAAAAGTCGAAGCTAATTGCAGTTCAGTATTAAGCACTAAATTTTAATGTCCCTTTAAAAGGTGCACTGATACTTTACTAAGAACTTTTATACATATTCTTTTTATTTTCAGATGTCACAAATGGAAACTTTATTAACTGTTCTGAAAGACAGATTCCCCAAGCTTCGACAAAGAATATGGCTTCTATCATTAACTGCCTGTCTGCTATTTTTTGCTCTTGGACTACCATTGACAACTAATGTAAGTAGCATTGAATTGATATTCTACTATGTCTATAACTTGAAAAAAGGATTGTAATTCTAATCTATATCATTTCACAGCTTAGTTGGCTTGATGTAATATAAAAAAATCCATTTGTATTAATAAGTCGAAAGAATCTTTGCACCAATATAGCAGGCTATTCCAAATCACTGCTTTCTTTTATCACTAATCTCGTGAATATTTGCGATATTTTTATCCGGTAATTTTCTATCAGGTAGAAACATTACAGACGCTCTACAGTTTTCATATGTAGTGATACTAATTTACATAAGTCTATGGGGAAGGGATGTGTTGATAAAACCGTCAATTCAACATAATTTCCTTTCAGAAGGTGTGCGGAATGCAAGTCACTTTTCTGTATTATATACTAAATTAACTAATATAAACTATACTAAATTACTCTGTATTATATACTAATTTTCTGTATTATATACGGAGAGCTGTTACTTTAACATTTCACTTTAACCATTAAATTAATTAGTTCCATTTAATTAATTAGCCACACCGAAAACGTAAAAGAAACTTCAAATGTTGGAGCTTTTAAATAATACTTATTTTAATGCCCATCTCCAATCATTACAACAATAGACCGATTCTCAAATTTATAGAACAACACATCATAATAATACTGTTTTTGTTGCCAATCGCACAAGAGCTAATCTCTTCCATAATCATTTAAGCAAACGATTTTTTCGTAATATTTACTCTTGTCCTTTTTGAGAGGCAACGGTAACGGCTAAAGTTACGAGGTTCCTATTTAAAAATATTAAACTTACTCTCTCATCATAGTTTAAAAATTTAAAGAGCATAATTAGTTAAAGTTTTATCGTAATTTAAGTTGCTATCATGATTAGGATCAAGGCAACAAGCACCTGGACGTTCGGTAGAGTGTTGAGAGGCAAAGAACCACTCATTTATCTCAAACTTAACATTTACAAATTTAAAACTTGAGAGGAGAAAAGATCATCTGCTCCTTTTCTTCAATTCTCCTTACAGCTCCGCAGTCAAAATGACATGAAAAAAAATGACTTAGGAAGTCGCCACAAGTCATGGTTTTTTTCCCAAGAGGAGGATCTTTTTCAAATAACTCTATAAAGTAGTCTAAAGGGGGAAACGCCTGAAAACCCGTTACGGACTAATCTTATTTATTACTTATTTTTTTCGATACAAATGGATTACTTGAAACCTGTATCTCATTTAAAGAGAAATACACTCTTTTTATTTCGCACAATATTTTTCGGGAGCATTAAGATTCGAACTTGTGACATTCTAGTTATGAAGCTCCTGACAACGAACCAGGACTACAATGACTGTTGAAGATAGTATGAAGAAGAACTATTATTAATAGTGCCAAAGAAATTACTATTTCTCCAAAGATAAGTGCAACAAATGAAAGCTATCGATTTTTTTCCATTTACGAAAACCATCAATATAATTAATAACATTGTTAAAGGCTTATTTAGGAAATAGAATCATGACCTTTCTATTCTTCAATAATTTTATTTAACTAAAAAAAGAACCTTAGACACACATTTTTGATAAAAGGTCACAAAATGTGACTGACACTTTGCAGTTGAATTTATTTAGTTTATAATTATTGTTAGTTAATTACTTATTCGATAGTGTGACTTTTCACTAATTACTATAATTTCCAATTTTGTTGAAAAATAGCTAAAGTTATTGATTTATTTTGCTCTTTCAATTATTTTATTAATATGTATTTTAATTCATAGGAAGGAAAAATTTGAATGTATTATTGATTTTCTGTTTAATAAAGGAAAAAAATATTTTTATTTTTCTTAAAAAAATCTACTTAAGTTATTTTAATGAATTCTACTGTAGCTTATTAACTAGAATTTATAATTTATTAATACCAGCATTTTTTTCAGTATGGTCAACAAATATTGGTACTACTTAATAACTATGGAGTGGGTATTGCCGTGTTCTTTTATGCTGTCCTGGAAGTTATTGGAGTTGCATGGATTTACGGTATAGGGTTTCATTATATTTTATTTAAAATATTTTACTGCATATGAATACATAGGTCAAAGAACTAAACTGGTTGCAATAAAATATCCTTAACTTCTCGCTAAAGTTACTTCCGTTGTTGTTTATGATTAATCAACAACTTTGTTCCCAAACTATTAAATTTTTCACAGAGTATTCGTATAAAGAAACTGCTAGTTTGTCTGAGCAAAAATTAATTTCATAACGAAAAAAAATGTTTTTAATATATTCTAGAACAGCAAGGACCTTTAAAAATCCTACTCCTATACTTTTGTTTTTATAAGCATTATTATAAATTCCATCATGTTTAAAATGAAATAACTGAGTGAAGTAGATTTATTAG
The DNA here is from genome assembly GCA_019974015.1 of Nephila pilipes. Lineage (NCBI taxonomy): Eukaryota > Metazoa > Arthropoda > Arachnida > Araneae > Nephilidae > Nephila > Nephila pilipes. The sequence goes on along the minus strand of BMAW01081651.1, from coordinate 105,523 downwards.
TTATGTTGTAAATGGATAATGCAGTAATGTAAGTAAAATGCTGTTATAGTACCTTAACATAAGCATTATGTCTAATTCCTAATCGGTATGAACACGAAAATAATTTTTTTTAAAAAAAGAAAATCCGATTTCCCCCGTTTTGAATGAAAATTGAAATATTTATCTTATTTAAAAATAAATAAATCTCAAAAAGAGTGTAGCCTACTTTTGCCTTAAACCCATACTACCGCTTAGTGACTATTTTGAATAAGAATTTTCCAAATACAATTTTATTCCTGAGAATAAAAAATACATATGTATATATACACTAGCGTAAAAGACTTAAAGACAAATGGATTTTTTTAACATACTACCATGAAATTGCTTAAATGACACCCAGACTAGTGAAAAGGCAGCTATGTAAAAATATGATGCATTTGCAAATTTCGGTCATACGCGCACACACTTTCAATGCAACTTAAGAAGAAAGAAAGGCACATTTCCAGACAATCCCTGCAAGTGAAAATGGAATTGTACGTTCATAATGGCTACAAGAAACCATCAGGATGCCTTTACACCTAGTAGAATGATCGGCAAGCTTGAAGAGGGGAGCAGTGTGACGAGTGTTGCACGAGAGTTTTGAATTGAAAAAAGTGTGTTTCATGAGCTTGCAAAGACTTCCAAATTAATGTTTTTGCTGTAAGAAAGGTTGGCGGTGGTCGGTTGAAGAAAAAACGACAAGTGACTACCAGTATACCTTTCGGATGACAAAAAAAAAAAAAAGGAAGTCTTTGCAAGCTCATGGAACCCACCATCGGGTACCATTCCTCAGCAGATGCATACGGTAACCGCACAATTTACTGTGGGCAGACGTTTGAATATAGGAGGCCTATTCCTCCATCATCCTAAACGCTGCTTACCGTTAAAAACAGTCCATCGGAGGCATCATTTACTGTGCTGTCAAGGACACAAAGACTAGATGTATCTTCAATAGAGTCACGTTCTGTTTACTGCTTAGAGTCGTTCAGTCTGATCAACGATTCTCATCTTCAGTTGATTTGAAGGTAGGTAGGGACACAGTTTCATCGCCTTAACATCAGGAAAGAGATCGTTAGGATGTTGCTGGAGTGTTTGTGTAATTAAGCACTATGTTAAATGGGCGATTGGAGCTGCATATTTTCGACAGTGACTCACCGAAAATCGTTACTTTGATTACATTATCCTCAAACAAGTGCGTCTGCTCCGAGGTGCCATTACTCCAGACTTTATTTTTATAGACAACTATGTACGTCCACACAAGACCTCTTCTATTGAGGAGCTTTTAGATAGTGAGGAAATTGGCAGATTGGATTGGCTAGCTTGCTCCCTAATTTAAATCCCACGGAATATATGTGAGATGCTTTGAGGAGACGCCTGGCAGCAAAATCGTATCTTCTAGAAAATAACAGACTGTTGAAACAGATGCTTCTTGAAGAGTAGCAACTCTTACCTCAAGAACTGCTGTATAATTTGGCCTTGAGTATGAACAGACTGTGTCTCGCAGCCATTGCAGTTAACTGAGGTCATATCTTATTCTAAAGGATTTTGGTTTGCTGTTCTTCCTCAAGGCCAGACAATGTTTTTTACTAACACCAATATGTCAGTAAAACCTTTTCCTGCTTTGTTCTTTAATGAATGCGTACAATTAATTTTTGGCTACCATGCTTTCATCAACTTTTAAAAACAACATTGTGTCTCTGTAGTGTGAATTTCATGTGACCTAGTTGATATTTTTCACAACTACGGCACATTCTGAAAAGTTGCTGAAGTTCCGTGCAGCACGCGCGCGCACACACACACACAAACATACACACATATACCATGCAAAGACTATGAGCCAAAATTATGTTTAAAATTCTCACGTTTCATAAACAAGAAGCTCACAAAAATGGTTTGTATTGACACTTTTCATGAATATGACAACAATGTATATATTCATGATTCATGAGATTGTGTACCTTTTTCTGAGTTCATGAAGATCAAACTATTAATCAACAGTATGACCTTCACATTCTTGCTGAACTCCATGAAAGGAAAGAAATGACACGAATTGTGGATGGACAAGTCATTCCGCAGAGTACTGCATCCCAATGTTAGACCATCCGCCTTATTCACCGGATCTTGCGCCATGCGATTTCTATCTCTTTCCTAAGGTCATATCTGTATTAAAAGAAACAATATTTGAGTCCGTTAAAGTTGTGAAAGATAAAGCGGCACGTGTCCGAAAGGAGCTATATATATATGTATATATATATATATATATATATATATATATAAAACACAATGATCAATAAGTTCCGAGACTAACCCAGAGATGGCGCTCGTAGTAAACCAGTAACCAGGTCTTTCTAGAGTACTAACCTTTGCTTGAAACGTGTCTAAATTTTAAGTCGATCGGACCAGAAACAGCTGAGTTATCGAGGTTGGAGTAAAGTCGTTTTGTAGTTTGTTTAAAAAATGGAAAAAACCGAGTTTCGTGTTCTGATAAAACATTGTTTTTTAATGGGTAAAAACACCGTGCAAGCGAAACAATGGATTGAAAAATGTTACCCGGACTCTTGT
>BMAW01081651.1:12535-97943 GCA_019974015.1 Nephila pilipes | reverse complement strand
GACTAAAATCCTGAAAGAAATGTAACAATGAAAGAAAAATAAATGAAAATATGCAACCCAGCAAGTCAAAAAGCAATATCTGAGGACCGATTAAGCGGGGTTAAACTAGTTTAATGGTACCAACCTTCCCCCTTTGCGACTTGGTAGGCTGAATTAGGAAATCCAAATTGCAAAAGAGTTCATGATTTAAAGATGCAAACAAATTCAGCGATAAAATCTACAAAAATAAAATCTATAATTCCTGATAGGCTGAATTGGGAAATCCAAATTACAAAAGAGTTCAATGATTAAAAAATGCAAAATTTTTTTTTCAACGATAAAATTTACAAAAATAAAATCTATAACTCTAAAAATTATCAACAAATCAAAATATAAAAATTACTTACAAAATTCAAAGAAATGAAGATTCAAATATGTGAGTAGTAAGACGGAATTTTCGGAGACGGAATATATATATATATATAATATTTGTTGTTCTACTTCAGTGGTTCGTGGTACATATACCATAGCTGTACACAATGAACCATAAGAAGAAAAGATCAACACATTTTCACGACAACGAAGTTTTCTTAAATAGATATTTTAGAAATCTTTAAATAGTAATTATGGAATAAATATAGGTATAATGGCTCAAGATTCATTTATAAGGCGATAGTAAGTGGTACAGTGACCCTAACGTTAAAAAAAAAGGCTTCAAACCTTTAAGAAGAATTGTTTGGGATTGCAGTTAAAGTTTATATAGTAATTACCTAGATAGTAATTATTTTTGTTTTAGTAGGATATTAACACTAAATTATACTTATTTTTCCAATACAACGGAACTTTGGTAAATCAAGAGAAATACATTTGGGAATAGAAATTCTGGGGATCATTATTTGCTTAAATGATGATAGTAGAAGTCTTTTATAGCTTTGAATCAACGCTGATATAAAGGAACTCGTTCTTGAATCTTGTCTGCGATTCTGAGGAAAATTAAATTCATCTGGGGAAAATTTTTTAGATAAAATGGTGCACTCCGGAAACGGTTCTACGCTCGCTTTAGTCAAAAAGCAAAATTGAACATTAACGATTTCCTATTCAAAGTTGAAATAGAAATGCTTTGTTACATTGGAAATAATTTAACATTCACTTTTCTCCTCTGGTATGATGATAACCCTTGCTTCCGAATGCGCCATTTTTGCTAAAAGACGAAATATTTCAGAGGCATCTAGATACATGAAGCAGAAATTCGAAAAACATTTGGTGCTGTTCTAGGCATTAAATAAGTGTATTCCAATTTTAGTAATAGTAGTTTTGAATCTCTTTTAGTGTAGGAATTGGATTTGAAATTATTTCAATTAATTGTCAAGTAAAAATTGAAAATTCGGATGACTTTCTTAGAATTTAAAAAAATAATCTTCTTAAAATGATCTTCTAAGCAATTCATAATGCACTAAAACGTAATATGCATCATATTTCTCTATTCATAGCATAATTCACAGTTCAAGCAGTACTACGCATAATTTCTTTTAAGCATTTTTTTAAAGTACAAGCTTATGTTTCCCTTTTTTACTTATAAAAACAGGTACTTGACTTTTAGTGACATCTGTCGGAGTCCATAGAAGAAAAAATATAACAATTTTATTGTTATGATAAGTAAGATATGTGTTTGAATATAGGAAAACATCGTGAAAATTTACATTTGTTGAGAAGTTCTAAAGTGCAGTACTATCTTAAAATATGGATACTGTATTACATTTTGAAGAATTTCTAATGATATAAAAATTCTTTGATTAATACTGTAATATGGGTTATTCACAAACTTCCCTTAACTAATATCTAAGGTTTCTTTTTTTTTGACTTTATGTTTTAAGTTTCCAACTTCTTTCCAATCTAATGAAACGCGGTTATGCAGATTTAGTAAACAATAGAAATAGAGTGAATAGATTAATCAAGTTGTATAAAAGCGGCAGAGAATTGAATTGAGGGAGATGAGTTTACGTTATAGGAAAAGTGCTAGTGTAAGTGCTTTGGAACTTTCTTGCGTTTCTACGTGATTTGTTGAGACTAGGACCCAATGTTGAAAAGTTGATTGATTATTTGGAAGATTTACTAGCATTATATTCCGGTAAGCGTATTCTTTGTTTTATTGTATATGTTATTAGTACTCGCTTCCAGGGACTTCGAACTGGTTGAGAGAGTTCCTCTTATTAAATAATTAAAAAAAACTCTATTTTGGAATATAATTGACTATTTTAATTACTTTAACTGTGCTTGAACTTAAATTTGTGATCCAAGTAATTTTAAGATGACAGACAAGATGGATAATAGAATAACGTCATAATTCTACAAATGACATTTTTATTGAAATCCTTTTCGAAGAAACTAGAGATAAGAATCGTGTAACTAGCACCTTAAGCTGAATATTTTAACAGTTCATTTTTAACAGCTCTTAAAAGATGAAATGTAGCAATAGACACATTAAAAAAACTTATAGATGGACTGAAACAGTAGCAGAACAGCAATGGATAATTTACATTAATAGAAGACACGCTTTTCAAATATATGCAGATCAATGCATTCATTACCCAAACCGATGAAGCAGCTGTGACAGAAGGTCAATTGTGTTCAACTTTTCAGTGAACAGTCAAATACATCTTATCAATAAGCTCTCAGATTTACGTTAATTTTGGCTTAGGCAATGGTTAAACTTCATGATTTTAGCATTTTTATTTTACTTTAAAATGCAATCATGGCTTTTGATCTCCCTACAGCAAGCCCAATACAAATATTCACAAATATTTTTTATTCTTTTAAGTTTATCTTCACGTTTTTTCCTCATTAATGTCACTTTTTTCCTTTCATCATCAATGGAATTTATTCATAAATCAGGCCTTCATGTCTATGGAATTAACCCTCTGGTTTCTGAAGGAATTCTTTTCAAAATTCCACGTTGGTTGAGATAAGAGAAATAATATAGACAAGTATATTCTTCCAATCTCCATTCTTCTCAACATCTGTCACAATAATCAGTACCCTCTACTTTATCTCTTCATCTTCTAATTAGCATTCGAAGGTCTCTGCCGATTTTGAGAGATTGCTTGCATCGACATTCCTACTCTTACTAATCTGAGACGCTAAAATTCAAAACGAGAGAAAATAGCGATGCACTGCTGGGAACAGACTCATCTAACATATGATGACAATTCTGGAAACATAATCTTTAGGGATAAGAGGTAAAATGAAGAAACGCATTATCAAATCTAACTAATCAATTCCGAACTATATTTCCCATTCATTTTAAAATGGAAAATGGAAATTTAAGCCAACGTTGTCAATTTCCTTGGTCGAGTGTTGGGATTTAGTTTAAAATACCTATTAGACCCTTGTTGAAATCAGAATGATTAAGAAATAATTTTTGCTGAGTGTGCGGGGGTTAACTTTTACAATCACGTACAGTCAATTCTATTAACTCAAGTTTCTGGAGTACTTATTCACTCAGACATAGCCTTATCTTGTTTAGCTAGAGCAATAAGTCATTGTAATGCTTTGTCAATCATTGATTAATAAACCTCTTGTGGCCTACTGATTTGGTTCTATATTCTCTAGAGATTCAAAGTATATGAAACTCAAAACAGATTTTACTTGGTATTCCTAAGTGCATGAGGAATAATGTATTATAGAATAATTTGTTGTCATATTAATTTATACTGAGAACTGTAATAAAGACTAATAAAAATGAGGAATGTGAATATATCCAAGATATTATTTCGATTTCTATTTTGGCAATTAAGAAGAATTTTCTTGTACATTAACACGTTTACTTTATGATTTAGAGTTATTATTGTTTTAAAACATAATATTAATGCAATTTTTTTATAATTGATATTTCTAATAAGTTAGAATATCATACAGTTCTTAAATTCATTCGAAGTATGGAATTTTTATTCAAATTTTCTTATCAAAGTCTTAAATTCTTCCTTTTAACATTTAATAAAAAATCACTATATTTGGGATTATTCCCTCAAACAGTTATAGTTAGAAACGACAACTAAATATGGATAAGATTAAGAATTTTTGAGAATAAATATTTTAAAGATTAAAAATGTTTAATTTTCTATTTGTTCTTCCTTATAGGTTTGAGAAACTTCTGCAGAGACGTTGAATTTATGTTGAACAAATGTCCCGGAATATTTTGGAAATTCACATGGTCTTTTACTGCTCCAGTAGCTCTTATGGTAAACAAAATTAATATTTTGTACATTCTTACGAAAGATGCTTTAATTTTTTTTTTAATTTTTCGAATAAAATAAGATTTATCACATCTCTTCATATTACACTTTAAATTTCTTCAAATGTTTGAAAATCTAACAAAATCTGAATAATATAATTCAAAATATTTTGGATTCGAAGAAGAAAATATAAAAGAAATATAGTTGTTAATTTATAATAAATAAATTATATAATAAAGAAAATATAGCTGTTAATTTATTTTATAGCGAAATATAACTCAATTATTTCACATTGATAGTTATTTTATAAAAGGAAGGTCACGTTATTTTGTTATTATAAAATTCTAGGCAATTAAATACTAAAACAAAATGGAGAAATAATCACATAAAGCTAATTAAAAATATATAGCTTAAAAATACTTAGAATATTTAATAATTTTCAATTCATAAGTTTCTAGATGGTGAGTTATACATGCCCTGCAGGTATGATGAATGACAGTCCAAAAATTTTATTGTGAACATTCTATTTCATTGCATTCATTCATATAACTTTGTAGGAAAATAATCACTAGTTTTAAATCACATACTTTTTCCCTTATAAATTGCGCTGAAAAATAAGTATTAAAATATTATTACAGTAAACAATAATCTTTTAATATTCATTTAAAAAAAATATGCTATTTATTATTAATAACTGATAATGACTGGTTTATTAGACATTTTCCTGGAACTAAACACTACAAATTTAACATTAAATGATTGAGTCTCTGTGAAACTTAAAATTTTTTAATTTCCTTTCTAATTTTATAAACCAACCCTATTTTTAAATATACTTATAACTACAATTACTTCATATTTTATTTCATTGTGTTAAGGAAGCTAATTTTAATATAACGGTACATAAATGAAATTTTCAATGAAAAATATTCATTTCAAAATCTTTAGATAAAGGTTGATTAGTTTTATATTTTTGGAAAAAGAAATATTGAGATCGAATATTAATTCCTCAGAAGTCAAGAATAGCTTTCTTTTTTTTTGAGGAATACATCTTCGTAAAAACATAAACGTAATGATTTTATCATAACGAATCAATTACCATTTGTTATCATTCAAATTAGAAAGTACAGATCGATTTTTCTGTCATAATGAATCTTTTCATTTTGAATGCTTTCAACTTAAATAGTAATTAATAATTTCTTAATACGTAACCACAAACATCTCATTTTCATCATTACAACAGAAGGATTAAAAATAATTAAAAAAAACTGAGCTTAAAATTAAAATTAAAAGTCTCGTATTATTTTTGGTTGAATATTATCATCTTTTTTATCTTTCGTATAAATTATACATATTGTCATAACATCTATGCTTTTTTAAAGCAGTTTTTCATTAATCATTAATCAGAACAGTATATTCTTAGTCCATTTTTAAATAATGTATAATTATTGAAGCTGTGTACTTACAGGTTATTTTTGTGTTCGGTATCGTGGATGCTGAATCGAAAGCTGAACCTTCAACTTCTCAGTGGGCAGCGAATGTCGGATGGATATTGGCTGCCTTCGCCCTCGTTCAAATCCCACTTTGGTTTATTATTACGGTCTATAGAAACCCACATAGTGGAATTGTTAAGGTAATGTCACAGAAAGTGTACAAAATGTCTCGTGTATTTTTTTTAAAAAAAAGATTACGAAACTGCCTACAAATAGAGAAAAACAGACTTAATAAACAAAAAAATCATTTTATGCACAATTTTGCCAAGAATTGATTTTGTCCCAAAAAGTGCTAATTTTTTTAAAAAATCATTATGAAACTATTCAATTAAATATAAGAATTAAGTAAAGCAAATCGTGAAACATTGAAAGGTACAATAATAATCTTTTCAGATATTAAAATTAAAGTAATCGATAAATTGTTAAATTGAATACATTTTAGAATAAATGTAATAATTACAGTCATAAAAGGAAAATAAACAAGTATTGTGCATTTCACACTATATTTTGAAAAGTATTCGGGCGAGAAGTTAAAGCATTACCAAAAACAATATCCCTCTTTGTGGCTAAACACAATGTATAGATTATCCACGATATTAATCTTATTTTTATATCAAATTATTATGTTGCATTCTTTCCGTACATTAAGCAATAGTACCTTTATATGAAATAATTTTCCCGACAGAAAAAAAAAGTTCCATAATATTCTACATCTATGTTTCCTAATGTGTGCGCCGCTGCGCCCTGGGAAAAGGGAGATGTTAAATCTCATATTTTTATCTTTTGCTTATGATTAATAATGCCTTAACAAAGAATAGAGTATCAACGGAAAACTTTAGTTCAAAAAGGGCACCTTGAGAAAATTTTTGTTAAAATAAAAGTGGCGTAAATCAAAAAAGTTTGAAACCAACTGCAGATTATAATTTTATTGTCAAATAAAAAGCGTTATATGTTATCATACTACACTTACTTTTTTCAAATCAGTTAATTTCCCCCTGTATTAAATTTTGTTCCAAACTTCATCATTCAATACTATAATTCCAAATTTATTCCTTTTAAACATCAATATTGAAAATTGTGTATTTATTAAATGCTATTAAATTTTAAGAACATAGTACGATAAGCGGGGCTATATGTATTATATTCACCCAAATTGATATTAAAATTGATTTTTTGTTCTTTCTGATAAAGCCACCTTTGTTTGTATTTAATTTTTTAACATTAAACGAAGACGACTTTAAAAATTTCTGAAAGAGAATGCGCAGTTTTCTATAAATTAATTTAAGTGTAAAAAAAATAATGAATCTCTTCAGAAACAAAAATTATATACAAAAATAGGGTACTTTATTAACCAGATTACAAGACTTATACTTTCTTGGAATTGTTATGGCAATCTCGAATTTCAAACAGCTTTATAAATATAAGCTTAAAAAAATAAAGTATATTTAATAACCTTTGTGTTCGAGGGTACCCAAGGGTTCTCGGAATAACGCTGTCCTGGGAGGAGTTTGCATTGTACGCTTTTTAACTACTCGTAAATTCAAAACTTTCAGTGAAGTTACCCGGGAAAGAGTTTTGTGCACCCGTAGTGAAATTTTTTTGCCTCGGATGTTTTGCTGTCATCCTTTCTAAGAGAGTGGATTTAAGTGTACAACTTTCAGCAGTAAAATTTTGCTTTTTACTCGAAAAAAACTCCACAGAAACTATTGCGACGTTAAAAACAGCTTACAGAGATGACGCTTTTAGAAAAACCCAAGTGTACAAGAAGTTTTCAAAATGGCGATATGCCGATCGATAATAAATCTCGTTTTGGATGTTGGTTAGCAGCCCGAACAGAAGGAATATCGAGAAAATTCATGAACTTGTGCTGGAAAATCGACGATCATAGATAGGGAATGTATAATAGAGTTAACTGGATTGACTTTTATTTGCAAATTTTAACAAAAGATTTAGGAATGAGAAGGGTCACTTCAAATTAGTGTCTTGGGTTCTGATTGACCAGTGCAATTGCAGTAGTGTAATGGTCATGGTCACGGACTCGCTGCCAATATTGTTTTCGTCGAGTCGTGGATTCGAGCCTTCATGCTACTAAAGATCCGCCTTGCAGTGGAGCTGATGCACTCAAATCTGGGGGGAGGTCCCAAATACTCTATTGATATGGTGTGAAAGTTTAAAGAGGAAGTGACAGCTCACGTTTGGCGTCCTCATCACTTAACCGAGGCACAAAATTGTGAGGTCCGTCACTAGTAGTCGTCCTATTGGTTCTCAATGCGATATTCATAACCAATCACATTCACTTCCTCTACCACTAAAAACTTCTTTTTTTAATTCTTCGCTGCTTATGGATACAATTCCTGAATCCTCTTCTCTTCAATAAATCCCTTCTTATTTACATATGTCAGCTTTATATTTATTGGATTAGATTCTCGATTCATACAGCATGGCATTAGTGTGTCTATGGGTTAGCCGAATGTAACTTGCACTAACCCCCGTTATAAAAATGCTAATTCGCTGTCTGGATAGGTTGATGCTAAGTCAGGTGTAGTCCTCATTGTAGGAGTATGAATCGAAAATTGATTTATGCCTCGCCAAAGCTCACTGAATGAGCTGAACTCATTTTTTTAAGAAAATGATTAAGATTTGAAGATATTTCTTAAGAAATTAAAATAATTGGTTTTCAGTATTATTATGTATAACCAAATCTAACGCTAAAAAATAAACTAAATAAAGAAGAAATTTCTAACGTGAATATCAAGTAGATAGAGTAATTTTTAAAAGCCAAAATTATTTTCAATTCCCTCATTATTTTTTATTCATTTTACTTTTTAACATAACTCTATTTATTTGAAATGCATTCAAAAACTTTTTTTTTTAATACAAATGAATAAATTAATTCAAAAGATAAACACTTTGTAAAACTCATACAAATGGTTGGATGTTTTGCAAGTCGGAATATATTCATATATATGAATTCATATATATATATATATATATATATATGTGTGTGTGTATATATATATATATATATATATATATATATATATATATATATATATGAATACATTCTATTTAATTATATAAATAAGTTCGAATTTTTCTTCCAAGTAAACTTCCTATAAGAGTATGACACTCGAAATATTAATTTTCTAGCAATTTCGACGCAATGAAAATTTTCTGTCTCGGTGTAGTGAAAATATTGATCAAAAAATCTTTTAAGATACATGAGGATATATAGAATCTTACTAAACGTTTATTAGAATAATTTTTAAACTTATTTTTAAAACGGACCTATAATTTAAAAATATTTTTGCAATAAAAATTATGCAACTTTTACAACTTCAATTTTTAAAAAAAATCAAACAACACTGTTTTGATACTTTTCCCAAGTTAAATTTTCCTTTTAAATTGATTAAAATATTTGCATTGTTAATACGTGAGAACATCAATTTAAAACTCAAAGTTCATTCAAATTTATAAATAAGGTAATCCGATTGTAGAGTCACGTTTTCTAGCGTCATAAAAACACCAAACACAAAGAGTTTTGAGCAAGATATTCATTGTAAGAGAGAAAAAAAAAAACTCTTTATGCATGCATTACTTTTTCGTAACAAAATCCACGCAAAAGCCTTTAGAAATGTTTGTACAAAACACGAATGACTATTAAAAGAAATCACGCTTGAAAAATTCTTCCAGACTTTTGAATTAAAATTCTTGACAGCATATAGAGGACTGGACTATTTTAGAGACACCGCTGCCTAATGGGTAATCTAAACATGATAAGTTTATGCAATTTAATCCAAAAATAATAAGTCGGAATATTTTCCAAAATTAATGAGGAATTGGAATATAAATAAAATTAATAGGGTAATTGATTACGCTTCAAAATTATTAGCATGACTAGGATATATATTCTGAAAGTAATAGGATGTTGGGACCAAAATACTCTTAGACAAGAACGAATATTCAAAAGGAACAAACGTTAGAGTATCTTTATTAAAGATAGGTATCAGTTCAGAAAGTGTTTTCTTTTCTATTCGGTTTACAGAATTTAGATAATTTCGATGTTAAACAGAAAATATTTAAAAAACTTAATTATATTTTAAAAATAAATAAATTAAAATCAAATAGTAGTTGTTGTTATTCTCTTAATATAACTAATCTTCAGGATTTTCAAGCTTCATTTATGTGAAAATTGGATGAGGAAGGCATCGAAACAAGTGTTGTCATCATCACTTGACTGTGGCTTTAATAATGGTACCAATTGCCAACAGCACTGTTTTAACGTTTGAATACGTTGCTAACACAACAATTGTAAATATATCCAGCTATCTATTTTTACTCTATTCAAATGTCCATTTAGCACATCAATACAGTCTTCAGCTAAATTAATGAACTTCAGCCCAGTGATTGCTTGTTATAGTTGTATTAATAAAGATACCAATGTCATATACCCCTTTCATAAAATCTTCATTGACATGCATACGAATTGTGAAAATGTGTTCCGTGTTCATGGTAATTGACATATAGTTATATTGCTCAGGGAATTCACATTTTAGTGAGTAATATTTGGTTTAATTAATAGTAGAATGTCAATCCCTCATAAATAAAATGCATATCCATCATATATAAAAGCTTATATTATACAATTGTTCAAATAATCGAATTACAATGTCTCAAATTGGTTGTATATTCATTATAAAACGCCACAAGAAAAATAGTATTTAATGATATTTTGGTTAATTCAACCAATTGCTTTGTTAAAATTAATTCGTTTTATAAAGTTCGTGTAATTCAACTTATCGTTGCATAGTTTTATCCAGATTTATTTAAGTAGTTTTTCTAATTTATCCCCACCTACTTGTATGCATGAAAGTTTAGAACATAAAATGATTACTGTTGTCCATTTTTGATACATATTTCGTACATTATTATGATTACAACATAGTTTGATTTCTAAAAAAAAGGTATCGCAAAGACGTTCATGAGTTTCTCTGGCAACTCAATGAATCAAACAAAATAGCTCAAAGAAGTATGTAATAGAAAGTAGAAACAACTTAATAATGAAAAGAAGTCCAAAAAAATTACCCTGAATGAAATTAATTTGAAGCAATACAAAATTAAGTAATAAAGAGTCCCCTTTATTTTTTAAAAAAAGATATTTCATAAAATTATTCTTACTATTATACATATCATTTGCGAGACACCCTAGAGAAGAAAAAGTAATTATATTTCAATTTTTTAATTAAATTTTAAGTAAATTTTTCTGTAGCTAAGGATCAGATTTAAGTATCCGTTATATGTTTCAGTCATTTATAGGTTCACTACACTAATTTATAATTTGATTTACGTATACACATAAAACTTATACGTCATATAGATTTATATAGAGCTTGAAAAGTATATTGGGGTGAAGTTTTGAAACTGAAGCATTTCAAGACCTATATATTAAAAATTTGTTCTCAACTGTGTGTCTTCTTATCTTAGTATTTAACATTAAGTGTTCAGTTTGTTATATTTGCATAAAATATTAATAATTGAGAGTGCGTTATCGTAGAAAATATCTAAGAAATTGAAATGTTGTGCAATATAAAACATCTTGTAATTTAATCTCCAGTTTGCTTTTTGATTGTTTATTCATAAAATTCGTGAAAGTTTTGTTTTATTTCAGAAATTTTTGAATGCACTGAAACCTGCTGAAAATTGGGGGCCCAGCAATTTTCGTCATTTTAACGAATGGAAAGCAGAAAAAGACTCCAGGCTTTCAACAAAAATTCCGAAAAACAGTATTTCGACCATAGGTTCAGCTTACGGGAATGATGGATATAAGGAAGATGTATTCTGAGATTTAAAACAAATGCCATGGAAAAACAAATAATCGGAACTTCCATTCCTTATATGTTGCCACTTTTACGTATTGTTTGTAATATTGATCGTACTTATATCGAAACTGCATTTATTTTTGTTCGTGTTATTGACATCGTTAACATTTTTTTTTTTGTATTTCCTGTGATAAATGGTTTTAAGTTTTTTTTAAATAAGTGCTGTCTTTTTTTAAAATTTTAAATAAGTTCATAATCAATATGGTTTTTGATGTTTGACAATTTTTATCCAGGAATGAACAGCTTTAAAAGATTCATTTGATATTTCATCCATATTTTAAAAATTTATTTACAACTAATAATCTAAATTAATCAAACTGACATAGAATGATGCAATATTTTTTTAATTAGACTGTTAAAAGGGATTCAAACATTTAGAAAGCATTAATTATAATAATGAAAATGTTTCTTAAAATAATTAAATTAAATTTTTACACTCAAACGTAATTTTAAGTAATTTCTGCTTAAATATTTAACACGTGATGCTAACATCCTCGGTAGAACAAAGGCATTTAATTCATCTACAAATCGTTACAGTAGTGTCAAAATTTCATGTAATGGTTCGTGAATAATTATTCAATATTTTGAATTGGATCATACTAATTAATCATGAATTAAATCGCGATATCTATGAGCTACGATACATATATGCTGAAGTGTTAGCTCCTGTAAATCGTCGTTATTGATTACTGAACTCTCAAAGCAAGCCTAGAGTCACACAGCAGTCAATAAAGATGAAAGTTGACTAAACTGATTGAAACTCAAGGGAGTAAAATATAATTACCTATATTAAAATCTTATATTGAAATGAAGAATGTCAAATCACAATGCATAACAAATTAGTTAGACTAATGAAAGCTTTTCATTATTTGTAAGAGGAATAATAAAAAAATTATTCTAAAAGATATTGCTATTAGATCTCAGCATAATTTTGCTATTTTAGATTTTACTTCAATATCCCATGAACTTCACCTGTTTTGATACCTTAAAGATTCTTATTTTTGGAATTCCTCAAATACTAACACATTTCTTTTGAAAATAAAGATACCCTTCTTTCCCCCCCCCCTTCAAATCTTAAAAGGAAATGCATTTAGCGTAGAAAATACTGTGCTATCGGTTGGAGGACGACCATCGAACTTCGGATGACTGTCAACCGTTTTGAACGTATAATTTTTTTATGTTAAGATTATGTGGAAGAAAAAATTATAAGAACTGAAACTCAGTTCCAATACACATATTTAAATTATATATATATGGTATATTTTGATTAACTTAATTTAATCTAGAACTCAAGAAATCAAATACTCACCCAAGATGGACTTAAAACTAAATAGTGCTTTAATTTGTTTAATCGGTAAGTTTCTGATTGAGATGGAGAATAAAATCAAACCTCAACTTAAGAGAAACAAATTAAGGTACTTTTTCATTTCGCCGGAGCAAGCGATAAAGTCGCCAAAAATGATACAACCGACGCCCAATGGAATATGTGTTTACTATGTGTTGTCGCCAATATAGTCTCCTTGGCGAGATTTGCAAAGGCGAAATAGAAAAGTACCCAAAATAATAATAAACTTAACAGAAATGGGAAGAACTAAATTTGTTCAAGAGCAATCCGTAACTTCCACACCAAGATTCGATGAATCTCAAGTTAGCCCCTCGCTATCAACTATAGAAAGAAGAGCAATTAATTTTACTGTTCATGACTTTATATATCCGCTAGACTGCATCTGAGGACAGTATTGTATATAAAACTGGAATATTCACATAATTTGCAGAATAGAATCATGTTAGAGGAAGATACTAAAATATAACCATAATCGTTACAAAATTATTTTAAAAATGTAAATCTGATGGGGTAATTTCAAAAATATATCGGAATACTCATAAAGCCAACATAACAGCTTTAAAAAAAAAGAGGCTCAAAATATTCCGATTGAAAACTTCACATGGAATTACTACATACTGATTGTTTGTTGAACATTAGAAAAATTTGATGATGTTCAAGTGATAAGAACATTTATTTCATTATAACATACTAATTTTGCGTCAGAGTGTGAATGAAAACGGTAATATCTGAAATTTACAAACTCAAGTATTAGAAATATAAGAAAACTTCTTTAGGAAGAAATAAGGAATTTAAAATCGTTTTCCCTGTACAGTCGATCCTTAAAAAAGTGTTATAAATTTAAAAAAAAACGTGATGTCACTTAGATTTCTTCTTTTACGTGCTCGTTGATCTTCCAGTAATTACAGTAGGGAACATACAAAAAAGTTTTCCTTTAAAAGTAAAATTTTTCTTAAATTCCCCTAAATTAAAGCAACACTCGCAATGAAAAACTAAACTAATTCTTCTAACTTACTATTAAATGTTGTATCTTAATTTATATAAAATTATGAATCCTAAATATATTAATAATAATAAGATAAAGTTTGGACACAAGTATATGAATACTACTTTTCATCTTGGGTATTTAAACGATTTTTTTTAGTTGGCATGTTTGTAGTAGAAATCTTCGAACAATTTTAATAATATGATGATATTATTTAATATTACATTTACTTCTTCAGTTACTCTGTACTTTATTCAAAACCAAATCAATGACACCCATGGAAGATCCAAATATGCTCCGAGGGAAACTTTGATCAAAATGTTCCTTTTTTTTAAGTGTTTGAGTAAATGTGACCAAATACACACTCACCTATTAAAAAAGTTGCACCCAGAATGAAACAAATGAAAATTAAGACATTGTTTTGTTTCTGTTTGATATACGAAGAGTTAAGGTGTCAGCAGCCTCAATGCCAAAGATGTCAGCAAACACGTGACTTACAGCTCCCCTAAGGATCCTTTAAAAGATTTTCCTAAAGCGAGTGGCTTTGATTCCAGCCAGTGTGTTTGGGCTTAACTAACCGTTTTGAAGTTTGGTTTGCATTTGAGTAGAAAACATCAACCATTTGAACTGTTAGATGCCTTTGCATTGTAGAACAACATGAAGGCGGATAATCATTCCTTCATATTGCGCGTCATATCAGTCACGCAGACGTTACAGTTTGCAGGTTCCTAGGGGAATTGGGTAAAAGGAAGTTATGTCTCAGGACAATTAGGTTCAGGAAGAATTTACACAGACTAAGAGTAAGGAAGATCGACGAATTGTCAGGCAAGGGCGAAGAACACCAACTGCCACAATTTCGGACATTATGCAAATAGCGGTGCCCTCTTTGCATCATCCGGTAAATACCAGTATCATATACAGACGGCTGCCAGCTCCCGGATTGCTTACACGGAGACTAATACGAAGATTGTCCCTGACACCACAGCAATGTCGTCAGAGACTGCAGTAGTGCCACGGAAGAGTAAATAACATGGAGTAATGTGGAAAAGCAGCGAGCCATTTTTAGTGATGAGCCTCGCCTTAGTCTTGGTGAGGAGGATAATTACACCCGTCTATAGAAGCAACGAGATCAGCACCCCTAGGACGGTTTGATGTCACTCGTCACACATCCAGACAGCAGAGTGTTTCATTGGAATTGTAGATATTTGAAATACTTAGTTCGTCTTTTCAAAACATAACTTTTATATAATTCAATTGAACACTGAATGGAAATAAAAGTAATGTATATAATATACCAATGTTAATAAATTATTTTCAAATAAAGATGGTAAACAATTTTTGTGGTATTAATTAAAAACTGTCTATTTTTGAATTATAAAAATTTAGTAAAATGTAAGACGATTGATTGTATTTTCACCCTGATATCAAATATGTGTTTCTTGATATTCTGGATTAAATTATAAATTGTTCCTCAGGAATTTGATGAAAAATATTGAGCAGTCTGAGTTTATGATACAGTTTCCAATTATAAAACGATTGTAAATCACTCTCTTGAATTAGTAATTTTATAACTGCAAATGTTTCAAGATTTGGGTGAAAAAGTGGGTGGAGCCAATGCAACAAATAAAGAAAAATAATTTGAAACAACTTCTTTCACCAAATCAACAATGAATCTATTGTTAACTATCTCATTCTAATTATTGCCAAGAATATTTTTATATCTTAACATAACAATGCGTATTTTAAACAATACGGCTCTGTAATAGAGATGAAGGAAATAATCAAAACACTTTTTTTGTTCATTATATGCGATATTTGTTGAGAATAAAACGATATATTGAAAGTTGTGAAAATTTAAAGAATTTTGTGATTTACTCCAACTGCTTGTGACTACATATAGAGCCATGATTGGTCTCATTTTAGAGGTGAGCTTTTACGTTATCTCCTGTGGGATAGCTATGATCGCCTAATAATTCTTCAAATCTCTGCTTGCGTAATATTTACAGAAATCATTAAGCACTGTTTTACAATGATTTTGGATGATATAAATGTGGAAAGAGAAACTCCGATTTTAGATGAGGAGATGGAAGTTGTTGAGAAAAAAGAAAAAAATCCCTATTGTTCATTCTCTGATGGTCTATAAGATGTGTGAAGGTTTGGGCATAAATGTTCAAATTGCTCCTATTGAGAATAGAAAAACTTGGATGTGCAAATTCAATGACCTCCCGAAGTGTGTGAGTCCCACAGCAGCTCCAGAGATCAAGGGACAAAAGAATAAATTAAAATCGCAAAAAGTAATTCCAGTTGTTAAGTCTGCTTCAGTTTTCATGTTTTGCACTGCATTAGGAATCGAAGCCATACTGGATCCTCTACAAGATTAAAAACATTAAAAAAATTTAAAAAAGACCCATTCAATAGAAAATAGATTTTATTTCACATAAATTTACAGCTGTACCAATGACAGTAATATAAATTAGACAATAGAAGAATGCAATCCTAGAATGCGATTTCAATATTAAAATAATGTTTTGAGTGACTGTATATTTGAATTTACTCTTACAGTAGAAATAATAAAGAAAATGTGACTTGTCATATGTGCACAGAGAAAAATTTAGACTAGAAGAGTCACTGCATGGAATTATGACTTTGGAGATGCTGATATAAAAATTCATTTCTTGAAGACTATACACTTTAATGTGCATTTTTTGCAGAAGAGCGAATAAAAAAGGTACTTAACTAATACGATTTATGAGAAATCCTTAGGAATCCTTCGGGATCTGATGGAAAGAATTGACGAGATGAAATCAACCCTCTCGTCCATACCCGATTATGTCTGTGTTGATCGCACTTCAGTACGACAGTAAACGGCGTATTTTTGTTCGCGTTCTTCGCGACAATTCAGTGTAGATCGCGCTCGTCGCGACAATCGAGATCCCCTCGGGGGCACTTTCCTGAAGTGCTTAAACTAGAGACAGCTGTTGATCGTACCTCAGTACGACAAACGGCGAAGTTCTGTTCGCGTTCTTCGCGACAATTCAGTGTTGATCGCATTCGTTGCGACAATTGAGATCTCCACTGCTGGGAATGTTTGCTGGACAATTCATCACAATATTCAGGGAATAGGAACCAAGCATTTCAGAAGCTGGGTACTTGGTACATATATTTTTAAGAAACAGATATTCTCAACGCTGTCTCGCAATAACGAATTCTCTGTGCATTATCATGGAAAAAGAATCAAGCACTGCAGAAACTGGCTACTCGGCTCATGTATTCTCAACGCTGTTTTGCAGTAGAAAATAATCCGCTACCATACTAGCTTCCGGATTTCTCCATCAAAGTAACATAAGAATTATCAAGTCTCAATGCCCAATGGAAACATTTTCTGGACAAATAATCATAATATCTATGGAAAAGAAACCAAGTGTTGCAGAAATCACCTACTCGGAATACTCAAGAAACTCATTGCATTTACCGAAGAAATTGTATTTGAAAATCATCGAAATAATATCTTTTATTGTATAAAATTTCATGATTCTAAATAAGTCAAAATTGTTTTGCTAACCATGTTAAAAAGAAATACATTAAACAGATCTTATTAAAAGTTTTTTTATGTTGTTAACAATATTCTTTATTTCTTCAATCGTTTGTTGTATGAATATTTAAAATTTCTTAAATAAAGTTGGATTTTAAACACTTGTGAATGTTTTTTGAATTTACACTTCTGCTATAACTTTTATTATGATTACACTGAGTTTCTAACACATTAATGGTATTTATTTATTCATTACATAACATGATTATAATTATAGAAAAAAAAAACACGGAAAAGAAATTCATAACAATTTTAAAAAAGAATCACACACTGAGATATTCCTACTAACTCTGTAAATTGTTACATTCCCGTCAATGTCGTTTTATCTACATATATTTAGCTTCTAATTAAAAAAAAAAAGCTGATTTATTGGCTTAATATTTCTGAGAAATACAAAATTTTTTGTTTCCCCAAAAAATGTTTAAACAGGAGAAATTTTATTAGATTTTTATAATCACCCATTTTCATTCTAGTATAGATATTATTATCAAACAAAACCTTCTCAGAAAAAATTCAAATGTTTTAAAAGATAAGAATCCATTTTTTTTTAAAAAAATAAAATATCTAAATTAATGCTTTTATGTAATTTTTCTTAAACTTCGAGGCGTTTGAAGAAGCTTTTTTTTTCTTTTATAAAAGGATACAATAAGAAAGATACTTCAGATTGAATTGACTATAAAATATTCGTGAACTTTATCAGTGAACAGGTATGAATTTCTTAAATAAATCATTAATTCAATTTTTTTAATATTCAACTATGCGAATACAGAAATGATGAAATGAGACTTTATTTATATTTTCACTTGTGTGAAAACTCACTAGTTATACTGATATCGATTATTACTAAGCTGTTAAAAATACTGACAAATTTGAATGAAAATGTGAAATAAAAACTTTTTTTTTATTAACTTTAAGCATTTTCTGACAGAATTGAATATACAAGTTTTTCAAAAAGTTTTATAATCATTAATTATTAGGAAAACTAAAGTGTTGCGTCTCTTAAGTAAAAGAGCATTTAAATTGATATTAATATGACAATAAAAATGGCTCTCAATCTATTTTCTCTTTAGAATATATTAGTCCTATTCAAAATAATTTATTTTAAATATGAATTTTTAAAAATTAAAAGTTTTTCCACACTCATCGACAAAAAAGATTGTACTCAGAAAGAATCAAAATAGGGAAATTCAAAGCACAAAACTAATTGGCCTCTGTTAGAAATGCAAACGATTAAAATGCCAGACCTTTCGGCGCCACTGATGTCAGCAAACATCTGACTTCCCACACCATTAAGAACCCTTTAAAAGGCTCTCCCAAAGTGCATAATTTTGATTCTGATTGGTGTGTTTAGGTTTAATATATCGCTTTGAAGTTTAAAATGACTTTTAGAAGAAAACGACAACCATTTGAATAGTTTAATGCCTTTGAGAAGGGTTACATCGTAGGAATGCCCGAGGGCCGAGAACCACTACGTCATGATATCATTTTTGCATAAATTACAGTCTTATTCTGATTGCAAAATTGAGTACAAGTTAGCCAACACTCACGACAAGGAGACTCAAGGAGAGCTATACGGGTTACAAGCAGGGAAGATAAGAATTGTCCGGCAAGCGAAGCACGCCTATGGCCTTAATACCGGACATTAAGCGAGAAGTGATGCCTTCTGTACATCCTCCGGTAAGGCAGAGGTATTCAACCTTGTACACTTTGGGGAACAATTTGAACTTACCGTTGTCTTAAAGAAACCCCTAGCTCAAAGACCAAAAAAAAAAAAAAAAAAAAAAGAATATCAAAGCTTTAATCCTACTCAGATTTACAAAATTATTATTGCAACTTGATTTTATCGCAATAAAAACATCTTAATAAGGTAATGAATGATAAGGTAGCTAGTGAGATTTTTTTTTCTAAAATATATTCTAACGATAACAGCAATATTTTAAATTATAACAAATCCTTACATATACCCTCCCCCCTATTGAACGAATGTCTCAATGGAAAATGCCTCAACCCTAAGGGAAAGAGTGATGATGAGCCATACAATTCCCTAATGAGCCATACAATTTCCTGCCAACGTTCATTGTGTTGCCACAACCCTCCCCAATTATCTATCACGATATAAAACCTTTAAAGAGAGGGGGGGAGAATTTGGCAAAAATACATCTAAAACGAATGCGTTTAATTGAAATGTTTTTGGCGAGTTCAAGGCCATACGGAATTATATGTCTGGTCGCTTTATAACTCTCGAAAAAGCATCAAAGAAAACGCGCTAAGCTCAAAGGGTTCCCCAAAGTGTTGAATACTCCTGACCTAACCAAAGAAAGGTGACCTACGTTTCTAGTAATGTATTTGAAGTCCTTGATTTTATTTTATCCACAAAATATTTATATATACTTATTTTTACAAGCAAACTGTCTAATATATTTTCGCTTTGATTAAGCAAATAATGATCCCTTGCGGAACCCCTGTCAAAGTTCTAGGGAACCCAGTCTGAAGACCTCTGCGGTAAAGGAAGAAAAAGAAACCATTAGAAAAAGGCTTAATGCTTCTGATTAAGACCGTTACAGAGTTTGACCCTGATATCACATCAATGCTATCCAGAGATTGCAATTGAGCCCCAAAAGAGCAGCAAGGAAAAATGTGGAATGGCAGCTGATTATCTTTAGTGATGAGTCTCTCTTTTGTCTTGGTGAGGATAATAAACGCACCTATTTGGTGGGAGGGGGCGACGCGGCCAGCGCTACGAAGGGGAGATTACTGGTACCACCTCCTTACAGCAGCGTTAACGGAAAACGATTGTTCGATACTCTCTGATGTTAATCGGAGCCACTTTGATGGTCTAAAGATATGTTAGTGAAGTCCTTCGACCGGTGCTTTAGTGGACCCAAATCAATTCCTCTGTTTCATCAAAACAGCGCTCATGTTCATACAGCGGCCATTTAAAGAACTTGCCTCTCGGCCATAGACACAGTGTCGGGACCCGCAGCACCTCCAATCCCTATGTCCAAAGGAAATTTATGGGATATTATAGGCCATTCTGTTAAGACTTAGCCACTGCCACAAAATTTACAAAATCTGTATGCCAAAGTTCAGTCTGTTTGATATGAGTTATGTTAGGATGCCATTAAGAGTGTCTACGATTTCATCCATCGAAGTATGGCAGAATGTATTAGAAATAAGGGTGATCAACATCTTATTGAGGGTTGTAATTTAAATTAATGTTAGGTATTAGAAATTTGTTTTGAATTTGAAATATTTTAGAATACCTATACTTAACAATTATATTTATACGAATTAATTTGTCTACAATACACAAATATTCAAATAATTATCAGGATTTTGACATACGAGTACGTGATAGAGTTCTTTAAAACCAAGATACGTGATAGAGTTCATTAACAAATTATTTAAAACTTACAACAGGTCGTAAGCGACAAGGATGTAATACACAATCCACAGCATAGTATAAAGGAAATGAAAAAATGAATTCAAATCTAAAATGCTCTCAGAAAATCAAATATTGTTTCGATCTCAACTTCACGTGTTTACTGAAGTAAATTAATTGAAATAAACTAAAAGGGAAAAGAGTAAATGATAACAAGTAAGAAAATCAAATAAAAATTCAAATATATTATATTTTTGTTGTAAAAAATCTTTGTTGAACAGGCTTTTTCTCTTTTCTCCATGCACTCGTCAATCATGAGTGATTACCAAGATTTGAAAAAGAGTAGAATTCTAACTGTTCACCTCAAATTTTAATAGAAAAAGTGACATTGATTGATTTTTATGTTAAAAAACTTTCAGTTTCCAGTTAGAGTAGTATTTGAAATAGTAACTGAACTTTTTGATGCATGTAACAAAAATAGCCATCTTAGTGTAAAGAAAATCTATATTTTATTGCATTGACAACATTTGAAATATATGGAGAGTGGTAAGAGACTATATAAGGAGAGCATATATAGAGACATATAATTAGAGTAGGAGAGTATATAAAATTATATATATATATATATAAAAATAATTATATAATAAGAAAATATATATAAAAATTGAGAGTATATAATTATATATATTATACATATATATATAAAGTTATGCCTTTCTTTAAATTTTTAATTATAATATTAAATTATGCTTTATAAAACAATCAGCTCAATTTATTTAAGCTAATTATTTTATTGTAGAAAGACTATTTCTACTATGGGAATTATAATTCACGGATATATTGAGAGCAAGAGTGTAAAAGCAAGAGATGGCTTTTCATTGTGTTTTTGGTTATATAGTAGGGATCATCCTTACAGGTCCAGTTCTCGGGGAACAGCAGATTGTCAATGAATTTTAAGAACGTGTGATGAATAAATTAAAGTAAAAGGAATGGTATCAGGAAATAAGATGAACGCTTTACTTTTAAATGAGAGAATGGGAAAAATTAGGAAATTAAATTATTATGTAAGAAACTGAGTGAATTAGCAAATCATTACACCACACCCATACACATACACCCCATTTACACACACACACACACACACACACACACACACACATATATATATATATATGACGCTCCACTGCAAATTTACTCATAAGGGATTGATTAATGGTTTTATTAACGTTCGCATAAGAAGAAACGCGAGGGCTATTGGCGACGGACTTCGTAATTTTGAACCTTGATCAAGTGGCTAGAAAGATCCCTGAGCTGGCACCTCCATTTTCTAACTTCCACATCATGCCAATGGGTTACTCATAATGGAAAGATATATTCACAAAGATTTCGTCAGTGAGCAAAGGAAAGATTTTGCCATGATCCCTTAGCCTTGAGGACAAGACGAGAAGCTGTGACAAAAAGAAGGCTCCAGAAAATGCTGGAATCTTAGTGACATCTCTACTGGGTGGAAAGTTATAGACTTTTCCTGATTTTCCTCGGAAGTCACTTGCCCTATGTGGTTATAAATACAGAGAAATGAAAAAATGGAAGGTATTGATCGGATATTGGATTCGAAGTGAATGGCCTTGACTGAGCCGATCTGCCGAGAAATCTGTCGGTTACATGGCCGAACGAATCTGCTGGTAAGCAGTCTGTATCTGTCGATGACTGTCGGAGTCTGCCTTGGAAGTGCAGAGTAACACTACAAAGATTTGTAAACTAGTAGCTAGGGAAAACTTCAGTAAATCTGTGACTGCTATAACAAGAGTGTTTTTGTCCCTGTTGTGTCTCAAATCTATACAAATGCTGTGTTTCCTGTTTCTGCTGTTAATCTGTTCAAGATTTGCAATCTGTGTACATTTTATCATGAACATTTGTTAATAAAGTGTAATTTATCAATATCCTTGGAGTTGGGCTGATTTCACTTATATACACTCACTCACATGAGACGGTAGAGAACTTTTTGTAGCAATATATGAGGATTCACCAACTTCCTCCAATTGGTTTATTTAAGATTTATTACCGTTACATTAAGAAACAATACGCGAGCTATAGCTCTCATTTCGTTGTATAGGGTAATTCATTTAAAAGAGTACCCTTTTGATTTTGTATTATCCAGATCTCTAATATATGTTGCGAGACTTTCAACATGATGACTTATTTAATTTGTCTATATTTATTGTGCGGCTATCGTTTTGTCATTTTCAAAATACAAAAGCTCGTTTTTGAAACCTAAATTCGCGTGAACTTCATTAGTAGTTTTTAATCCAATTCTGCGCAAATGATTTGAGTAAATCGTCGGCTTCTTTCAACGTTTTTTTTTAATACTTTTGAAAACTCATTCGTAAGTTTATGATTGGTTACAATAAAAATCGTCTGCATGAACTAATTATTTGATTTTAATGAATTCAGAAGTGTACCTGCACATAAAACTTTTATTGCTTCACTTGAGATACAGGACAGTTATTGCTAGTTTCAGCAACCCGGAGCCACTCCACACACGTCAAACCTAAAAATCAAAGTGTTTAAGGAATTCTTTGATGACCGTTTAATTTAAATAGGCCTTTAACCACCGAAGTCACCAGACATCACCTCGTTAGATTTTTTTTGTGGGGTTATCTCAAAGATAGGGTTTTCAACGAGAAGCAAACTGCAAACATCGATAAATTAAAACAAATCATAACTGAAGAAATCCCGTCAATAATACCAAAAATACTGCCAAGTGTGTCAAAAACTTGGTTCGACGGGTTTATGTTTTCATGCAAAAGGGTGGCGAATATTTTCGACATTTACCGTAAGGAATGATAATGTAAAAAAAAATTGAATTAAATTATGTTTTACAAAAATAAAATTATCATAGGATTAAGTAACATTAAGCGTCATCATTTTTTTCCCCTGTCTTACCCCACAAATAAAGCTGTAACAGTCCAACAGTATTGGAAATTGTCTCCGCACTTAAAAATAGTTCTAACAATTATATTTCAGTGTTCGAATAGTTGCCACATCCTTCAGATTTTAGAGTAATAAGAAAAACCAAAGGGTACTCTTTTGAATTGATCACCCTGTACTTAGTAATAAACTAACTTGATGGTTTAATTCGTTATTTATTAACGGGGACTATTATCGATGAATCCCATTTTTATCAACCACTGTCAAGGAGTGACTTCGAAACCTGATTGGGCAATACACTCTAACCTTCAACATCCCACCGACGTATGTCAGTAGTATTACTATGCACATATTTTACGTAGTATATTAGTATTATATACAACGGAAATTGGTGTTAATACAACATATAGTATTATGCACATATTTTCATTTAGCATTTTTTCGAATACTTGGTTTTTGATGGCATATAACATATTTTAAAAAAATGCTATTCCTTTTCATACTTTTTAACACATATGAAAGGGAACAGGGTTTTAATCACATGCGTGAAAAGTTTTTTAAATAATTTTTATCTTAACAAATTCTGTATGTATTTAATGCGTAGGCTGCAATTATGCAATAGATTATTTTTTTTTATCAGGCACTGAACAATAAAAAAGATTTGTAAAAGAGATATTAGTTTTGATTTGATAATTTTTTTTTATCACAAATGATATTTGTCATGATGTTACTGAATGGAGGCTACTCATTGATATCAATTGTACAACAAGGTTTATGTACTTTCAATATGACAGGCTTATCAGGGCATTCTTATTGTGTTGTCACGAAATTAAGGAGGTCTTGCATCTGTATTTCTGGTTTTTGTGAAACATTCTTCCTCCCATTACTGCACTTATTATGAACTGAGGTTCTGAGTAAAAAGGAATCATGGAAGAAAAGGTAGGAAGCTACATTTACGAATTCTGTGTCTCAATTTTCTTGCAAAATCTAAATTTGGTGCCAATTTTGAATTTTTATTACTTTTTTTTAATTTTATAAACATCAAAACTATGTATTTAAAAAAAAAGAAAAGAAATATCGTACATATATTATAGTGGAAAGGAGAAAACTTAAACATTAAATTTGTTGGTACCATTTTTTAATCGACCAAAAAAAGTAACATTTTTATAATTAATTTTTCATTTGCAAACTATTCTTTACATCCTTTTTTCGGAAAATGAAAAATTGTCCCTTAACTGTGAATCTAAGTTTATACTTATTCCAAAACTTTAAGTTTTTGACGTATTCTTAAATTTTAAAAATATTTATTTAAAAAAAAATTAGATTTTAGGAGTTGTGAAAATATTTTATTATTAGATTTTTCACTGCTTTTTTAATTCGCATTCAGATAAAAATATTGTTTGTAACGATGTATTTAAAGGACAGCAAATAATATGTAAAGTGATATAATATTGCTTTTTTTAATTTTGTGGGTCACGTCATGTTTAACATAAAATTTGAATTATAAAATTTTAATGAGATTTAAGAAGCTCAATTTTAAAACATTTGTTTAAAGTAAAAAACATCATATTTGAAGTATCAAAAACTCATAACATTGGATAAGTTATCGTTTCCCGTTCAACTTAGAAATTTAATATTTTAGCAGTGATTTATTGTAGACGATTAGTTATTTTTTAAAACAATTTTTAAATCGGTAGATGAATTAACAATTTCTCAAAATATACTCAAGTATTTTATGTGTTTTAAATTAAAATTTATGTGTTCGAAATGTGATAAAAGACCTCATCTTTTGTGTCTGAGGTATATATATATATATGTGTGTGTGTGTGTGTGTGTGTGTGTGAAATCATAATTACATAAAATGTAGATTATAATCACTATATCCTTTTAAGAATTTATTTAAAACAAGAACCTGAATTCAAGGAAAAATCAACAAGTTATAAAAGATAAATAAAAATCTAATTACAAATATTATCGAATGTAAAATTTTTTAATGAAAATAAACCAAGTATTTACTCAAATACATCTAAAATATTATGAGTTCAAAGCAGGCAAAAAACATTACAATTGAAAATTACAAACGTCTTAAGATTCAAATAATCTTAAAATCATAAACATAACAAAGAAAGAGAAAAGAAAATAGTAAAAAACAAAAGTGATGCAATGTTTTTAATACTGTTCCCCATAATTAAGAGAAGAATATATATATATACTTGGGGGGAGGATTGGTACCATAGAAATAGTTTAACCCCACAATTCAGTTTCCTGTCTGAATATGCATGTTTTGTTTTGTTGGGTATTCGAATTATTCGATTTATTGTTAGGGCTCAAATTAATTTCAAATTTGATTCAAATTTTATTCATCTCTTAGTTTCAAATTTGATTTAGTTTCAACTTTTTTACTTAGTTCTATAAATGTTTTTTGTTTTTTTTGTTGATTGTGGTTTTTAATTCTTCTCTTCCTTTTGTGTTTTTTAATGATAAATTACTTGCTTTATCTTATATATATATATATATATATATATATATATATGTGTGTGTGTGTGTGTGTGTGTGTGTGTGTGTAACAGATTTCATTTCATTTAGCTTTTTTTTTTTTCGTTGAAAAAAATGAACAATAAAAAAGTAATTTTCTGGGGGAAAATGTTTGTTTCGAAAAAAACCACGTACAACGATAATTTTAATGCTTTTTTCTCTGATACAAGACATCTTTTCTCTGTTACCTACTTTTCTTTTTTGGAAAATAATTTGTTTGCAGTGATTACTTTCAAAATTAACTCAAGGTGATTGTCAGAAATTCTAGATTTGATAGGAGTCCTATTTTCTCTCACGAATGAAAATAACTGCTCACTCTGATAAGTAATTCCTAGTATAGGTATTATCTCATATGTAAGTTCTTTAGTGTTTCAAACCTGGTAAGTAAGTATTTGCAAAATTCTTGTAGTACACCAATTTCATTGAAAATTATACATATCTATAGTTTAGAGTCACATTGTATCTAAATTACCTCCATTTGCATTTTACTAGGTATACTGGCACTTTATCTACTTATCAAAGTGAAAAGAATAAAGAAAACTTAATTTCTTGTAATTTAAAATCAGAAAATCTTGTGTTTTAAATTTATTTTTAAAGACGATATAATATTTTTTCCGTATATTTTTTAAACTTTGTGGTTTCACCAAAAATTATTTTGTTCATTTTGCATTTCGAAAAGTATTTTAAAATTTCATTTTTAACTACTTTTCCCGTAAAACTAGCCTACATTTGAATTCTTTTCGATAGCATATTCTTGTGATAACCTTACCTTTTCTTTGCAATTATAATTTAAACTGTATAAGTTTTTTGTTACATCGTCCATGAAGGATAAATCCTGTAACCACGTTGTATCAAAAATAGGCTTCTATCTTGAATTTTACTGATTAAGAATTGACATCTTTTTGCCTTCAAATTCCAATATTGCTTAAAACTTTTAGAGATGGATAGCATAATTGGTGTTCGATTCACTTATGAATGCAAAAAATCACCGCTGATTAAAACCTCGAGCATTTTTGAAAAAAGTGATTTTTAATAGGCGTTAAAACGTGTTCTAAGTTCCTTACGTTCGCATATAATATTTCTTGATGTATAATGCAATGTGAATGATGAATCTTGGATCCATCAAATATTTCACTTTTTTTGTTGCAGTAAGGCAACGAAACCACAGTTTCCTTTTTGTCACCGAAGGAGCTCTATCTGTAGCCACAGAAGTCGATTTTGTCAGATGTAGATTGTACTATGGAAACAGATCGAAAACAAAACTAAATATACCTTGTCATGTGCAAATGTCATGCATTAGAGCTAGTACTAACAGTTCCTCAATCGCAAAATAGCTAATTCAGCCACACCCCAATATCGCAATGGGGAAAGCTTCCACAATCTAGATGTTTTTATTTTTATTTACTATATTAAACTGTCAGGTAAATCAGTACCTCTTTCAGAAACTTTATTTCGAGGTGAAGAAAGTGTTTGGAAGGCTTCACATTTCCTGGATAAGCAATTACTGCAGTTTTGATTAAATATTTCTTTATAAATTCACCATCAGTAAAAAGTTCCGAGAGTTTAGCAATCAACTCTGACAAGACACAGTTTGCACTCCCCACCGCTTCATTTTCTTGTGTTAACATATTTTAGAAAATATAAACTGTTGTTTTTTCAGCCCCAGCTTGAGATCTTTCAATTTTCCTTGTCGCGTTAATCCTTCATGCTTATCACATATTGATTTATGTTTTCATAATGACGATTAATATTGAACAAATTTGTACAACTAATAGCATTATGACACATCAAGCAGATTATTCTATTACTTATCTTACTGCAAAAAGAAAAAAAATCACTTCCTACTTTTCTAGAAAATGTTCGATTGCAATTTTTTGGCTATTTTTTCTACCACTTGGTTTTGATAGATACATGCTGAGAATGAAGGGCTGAAAGAAATTAAAAATTGTAACCTTCATTTATAATTCTTTATTTATTTATTTTTAGTTTTTCATTTTCATAAATGATTTCCCGAAACAAAATTATGATTTTATTCCAAAACTTTATCCTATTAAGGAAAAAAAATTATTGCTCTCAGAAAATTAATCTAAATTACTCTGTCCATTATTTAGAGATGAAATATGCCCTTTTAATTTTTGTAGCACATTCATTATTCGCGATTTGATTACACATATTCATTTGTGATTCTTCCAATTTAATATTTCGCTCTTTCTTTCCTGAAATGTAAAAAGCATTTGAATCTGGAAAATTATGTTTATATATATCTCATCATTTTTACTTTATAAACATTCAAAAGACTTATTTATATTTCTTGTCGTAAAGTACACTTTGTCGGTTTAGTTTCGTGTCATGAATCGAATGATGCTTTCTTTCCGTTATATAAGTTGAGACAGCCGCACGTGGCTAAAGTGTCGCACGTTTGACACGCATGCACATGCCATTGATTTTAATATTCTCCAATCAAGATAAAACAATTTATGAATCAATAAGTTTGATATTTTATTTCGGTTTCAAATTAGGCCTTAATACGAGCATATTAAACGACATTAAGATTTTGATTTGTTCAAAATATTTCATTCAATTAGCTTAGCTCTGATATAATTATTGCCGCAAGGGCACTTGTTAATTATTGATACTTGCGAATGGAAAAAAAATTAGACAAATAATTAAATTCGATGGGAAAACATAAAAAAGTAATTTTTCATGAAATGCAACCTTAAAATAATTGGAAACCTAAATGGATGTTAATATAAATACATTATATATAAAAATTCTTTGTTTATTCAAAGATCCAAAATTGTATCTGTACAGACTTCATTTGAGCAAATTAAAATTCCATAAACAAACAGTTTCGAAAACACCGAATGAATCAAATTAATTACTTAATTAAAAATAATTTATCTCTAAATGTAAGAAAAAAATGTCAATCACTATTAATGATAAAAAAATGTTTATGCCGGAACACTTTGATTACATTGTTTTTAAATTAATTCCTATTATTGACAAGATAATTTCGGAATTTTCTTTTAATGTTATTTAACAATGTCATTTCTTCTTAAAAAGCTCCGGGAGATAAAAACATAAAGCATTTAAAATGAGTATAATTATTTCTTTTATTTTGCGTTTCTCAAAGATTTCTTGTCTAAAGTTAAGTCCGTGAAACGTTCATAAAATGTTTTGTTTTACACTTTTAGATAAACATATATTTTACTTTTTTTAAAAAAAAAAAACTTAGAAGAAGTAAACTGAAACGATGCTCTTATGACATATGAAAAATATGTTAATTATTCTGGGGTTGTCACATTTTTGTTGTTTTGTGTGTTATGGAAGTGCATTCGTGACGAGCAATTTGAATAGTTTATAAACACTAGTTTATTTGCATTTTCCTCCCATATGCATTTTTATTTACTACTTTAATTTTTATCTTAGTAAACAGAGCATCTATCCGAAGGAAATGTATTTTCCAGGAAATGTATATATATGGAAAAAAAAAATTGATTTTCAAACAATCTTCAAAATAGCTGAATAGAGCTGATTTTCATATTTATAGTTATTTGCGTATGATGCAGATGATATTTGTTGAAAATGAAAAACATTAAACTTTTTTATTCATTTGTTGTTTCATAGATTGACAACTATAAATTGTTTTTTGGAATATATCTTTTAAAGTTAATTGTTTTAAATTTAAATATAATGATGCGGTATAGAAATATGTGTTAGTTTGAATTATTTTTGTAATCAATATCAACATTTTTTTAATGTTAAATCCATATAAACAATTATATTTACCTTATTTATCAAAAGCTCTTCTCTATTGTAAACACTTAATAAAGAATTTACCCTTACAACTTTTAATTTAAAATGTCAAAGCTGTAATTTTCGGAAATGTGTTATACTGCACTTTTAATCAAATAAGTATTTTTGCGACTTATTTGTCTACAATACTATTTTAATTTTTGTATATGCGTGTGAAAATGAAAAAAAAATGTACATTTTGTTGGATATTTTTTAATAACAAAACACGTCAGAAGATGGAAACATATAGAAAAGTTTCGAGACAAACGTATTTATTTAAATTTGATATTGAAATTCGGATTTCTAATATTATATAATCTCTTTCGTTTTTGAAGTGCAATAAGAACATATAGATTGAGTGATACAGTATGCTTTTTAATACATACAATTCGTATGTGTTTGTAATAAATTCCAATTCAATATGCAGATAGAAGTTGCAGACATCTAATTGCAGACAACTATAACTCTATCATCACGCAAAATAATGTAATCTTTTAATTTATTATTGTAGTACGAAATGAAATGGAATAGTAATGTTTTACTATTATTGTGGAAAGTAGGTGATTTAAAGGATAGTGCATACTAGAGTGAACTGAAATTATGTTATATATAAATTTTTAAGCATAATTTTATGTATCACTAAAATGTGATATTAATTAAGAGACAAAGACGATGTGTTTTTGTATTAAATTTACTTATTTTAGGTGATAGGAGTTCTGCATTGTGAAAATCAATATTGATCTTAGGTAATTCTTGTGTTCCTTTGTTATTTTCTTTAATCAAAGTGATGAAATTCTGCTAGTGTGATTACCGCAGAAATTGACAGGTTTTAATTTGATTAATTAATGTTAGAATAAATCACACACACTTGGAGCTGAAATAGCTCTTAAAACAAAAATCAAAATCTTCACTCACAAAAATGGGTTGTTTGAAGAAACGAATTTTTTTTTCTCTATGATTCAATTTGCTTGAATTTTTTTCACCAAAAAGCATGGAACGTTTAAATAAAACCTATCAGACAAAAGAAATCTTTTTCCTTTATAGATGAAATACGAAAGATTTGCGAGTTCTTTTTCATCAAAAAATTTGACAAAATTTAATTTTGGCATCTTTTCTTATTCGTAATATCTATGAGTATTTAAAATTCATATTTGTCATAATCTGTGGTTTTTTATGTCGCATTTTATAAGAATAGAGAATTTTGTTCAATTCCATCAACTTATTCGGCAAACATCAAAAAATGTAGGTAGACAACATTTTGATAAACATACAAAATCTCACAAATTTTTACTTTGTAAAATTAAATCGCTTTCGTTGAAAAAATATCTTAAGACAGAATAAGGCATTTAGTTGATAATGAGCAAAACTGTATACCTTTGGTTATAGTATTATTATTTTGCAATAGTTTAATAACACTAATATTGTATTATTAACATGTCCAAGATGGGTTTGTTCTAATATAGTCCATAATATTCGTTTCAAGCATTAACTTAATATCATCAATCA
The DNA here is from genome assembly GCA_019974015.1 of Nephila pilipes. Taxonomy (NCBI): domain Eukaryota; kingdom Metazoa; phylum Arthropoda; class Arachnida; order Araneae; family Nephilidae; genus Nephila; species Nephila pilipes. The sequence continues at coordinate 66,295 of BMAW01081651.1, read as the reverse complement.
AGATTTAGGTTTAAATCCTTATACAGAAGAGCCCAAGTTCTTTGATAAAACTAATTTTAATTATAACAAATTCTACTGAAAAAAATTAAATGATCTTTACTCGTCCCTTAATGAATGACATAAAAATTCTTAAATGATAACACATGGAAGAAAGATTTTTATTCTTATTTTGATGATAATTAATAAATAAAATGTAAAGACATACCGATCAAAAGTCTTTTGGCAAAGAAACCTTTCATTACATATAAATGAATATTATGTCAACTTTAACGGTAAATTATACCTTTAATCATATCTAATATTTTGTTAAAAAACCTTTTACTTTCAAAATTACTTTAAATTTTGTGACTCCCCCCCGACCCGGGCGTCATCTTGGGCCATCACTAGATTCAATTATTAAACACTACGACACAAATAATTACAGAATCACCAAAACAATCTTTAAACAATTTATTAACATATATTTACTATGACAACAACTCCCTATGCTCTCCAGGGTGATATTTCTATTAGCCTCAAATTAACCCACCAAAAGTAAGCTAACAGACTCTTACCACTAATCCTTCCTCGGCTGCAACTCAGACACTGGATCAACTGTTGAGAACAACAGCAAAGTGACGTCTTATAGCAATCTTTAATCAAACCCTCCATTTCAATCTCTATTTCCTCCTTCCTCTTATCTATCACTTCAGCTTCACGTCTCCTACAGCCTCTCTCTTTCAACCTCTCTACTCCTTCAGCCTCTCTTTCAGTCACACATGCTACTTTCAGTTGGAGTTTATATATTTCTTAACTCAACCACTTCACTTCATTTCTAACTGCTTTACATAATAACTTTACGTACCACGTTTCATTTTTGGTTGGCAAAGGTTGTTTAGCGAAAGCAATCAATCTCAATTAAAAGTCCCCAAGGTTAGTGAAGAGAAACCGCGAATAGCCCAATGTCACAATTTTATGGGCATGGAATCTTCACTTGATTATCTTACATGTAGTTTTCCATTCATGGATTCGTGCGGATACAAATTGTCGATTTTTTGTAATTGAGCTTCCTTATGATCTTATCTCTTCCCGCAAAAACTCTATCTGTTTTAAGTCTGAACTTCGACTCAGTAGTTTTTAAACTTTAGCTTTTTGTGCAGTATAAAAATTGTTGATTAAGAGGTTATTTTTTTTCATCAATATCATGCAGGAAAGCTCAGTTTTTCTGCATAATATTTACAGGATACATTACCACCAGTTTTTCTGGTATATCTTTGTACAAAAATCCATCCATTGTACAGCTTAGTCGACATAATGGCTTAAAACCTTGTAAAGCAAAAACCTTCCTAAATTGTAATGTTTCCCGCCCTGTTTTGTAGTGGAAAATAAAATATTATATTCTTTTCGGGCAACTTATGTACCTTATACCATCTAGTGTAAAGTAGTTCTCCTATTTTGAATGGCTGAAAAATGATTAATTTACTTCTTTTTTATCCATTTAAAGTCAGTTTTAGAAAGTCTATTTCGGATTTTATGGGGTGTATACTACTGCTTTTGTTTGGTAGAACGATGGCCAAACACTCAAACATTCCTATTCTAAGATAAATTAATATTTAAATTGTTAGCTTGATTATTTTAATTATTTATGTAAATAACTAAATTACGAGGTTTAGTTTGATTTAATTAACGTCGCATTAGAAGCAATGTGAGCTATTGGCGACGGAACGCATAATTTTGAACCTCGGTCAAGTCACGAGAACGACACTTGAGCTACTACTTTACGAGGATCCATAACATAACCATTTTTCTCTTCATTCTATTAATTCGATTTGAATTTTTTTCATGTCAACTACATGTTGGCTTATTAGGATTATTATCATGGTGTTTAAAATTACGGTATCAGACATTAACTTTTCGACCTGATTATTTACATTTTCAAACAACGTCATTTTGAGAGACATGTTTTTCAAATAATTAATAACATGATTTCAAAAATCAATTAAATATTTTTACGTTCTCTCATCTTCATTTTAACATTAATTAATAAATATTACTTAAATAATAATGCAAAGAACAAAACTCCCTTTTTTGTGAGTCAATTAATTCTACCAAAATGCTTTTTAGCCGCTCAAGCTTGACATATTCAAAATATAAAGTTATAACATTCGCAGACTCTTAATAATAAGCTAAAGCATTAATTTTGATGTTAACGAAATTTCAAGATTTCTAATCAAAAGCAATTAATGTATTTGAGATACAAATGATTTTTACGTTGTCAAAAGACTCTGTACATGGATTTTTTTCTCAGAAAGAATAAATTTTATACCTGAGCGTCTGAAAATCATGTTTTACTTCAAGTAAAATATTTTTCTAAAATTTATTCAAGTGTACGAATGAATTTTGATGTAAAAACTGTTACCATAAGGTAGTAAAATACAATCAACAAATCAGTAGGCTTTATTTCGTTACAAGTTTTGATTACATACAGCAATTCTCTCTAGTCAAAGATTTTTCAAGTGCTTAACATTGAAGGAAAAGCAAATATTGAAGATCGATGTTATTTCTTAACTACAATTTAATTGAATTTCGAAACACTGAAGAACAATGAAATCAAACTTTATATATTATGTGATGACGTATCAAAACGACTGTTCAAATTCAGCTGCGAGAGTGGAAAGAAGTCTTCCTCACGATCAATCGTGTCTCAGTTGCAAGACAAACGCGGAAAGCTCAGGTTCAGATGCATTGACAAAATTTTCAACAACCATTAGAATAAAAGCTTTTTGTAGTGAAAGTCTGAAAGAATTGGACCTGTTAGTAATGAATTAGCTAAATGAAAATAGAAGAAAGTGAAACTTCTTGATCCGTTCAAATGTAATTTCTGTTAAAGTGATGATAACATTATGTTTTAAAACCAAAAAGCAAGAGGTATGATTCAACTTATTCTCATTTAACTCTATTTATTATTTTATGCTTCAATTTTTATAAATATTGTTTATGTAGATAAAAAAAATCCCTAACTGTGACCTTTGTCGTATTAGATTGCTTTTGCATATTTGCCACTTGATACTTTTACTTTAACTAAGAAACAAATATGATAATATAACATATGCCTGTATGACTTTACTGAACTAAAACATAATTATTATATAATGCAATATCTAAAACTCATTGCGAGTGAATGTTCCATAGGTAAAAGTTTCCTACGTTGAAACATATTGCATGTTATGATTATTCAATAACCTTAATTTACAAACATTAATGTTTAGTTTATAATAATTTACGCTATTTGTATCTGAAAAATGCAAGTTTAAAACAACAATAATATCCGAATATCTGTCAAGTTTTCTCAACTTAAAATGCATTACCAGTTATTAAAAAAAATGATTCCTTATAAAGTGACAGTACATCTTTCAAACACAATTTTTGGTCAAAATATTGATTTTTTTTTAAAATTTTGGTATTACATATTAAAATTAAATCTTTTATTTTTAAAAATCTGTTTGATTTTTGTATCTATCTAATTTATAATCTTAGTTACCGCTATTTAAATATTACTTGATCATGATTTTCTCTGACCTAAAAAGGCTCTAAAAATGAGCTTTCCCACCCCCCATTCCATTTTCCATCACTGAACACACAGTATCTTAAAACGTTACGCATTAATGAATTTTAAGTCTATGTTTTTCAATAGTTATTCATAAAATAGATTACTCTTAAAACTCTATAAGTAAAAAGAATTTTTTTTAAAATTTCCGTAAGGTTAATATTATAATGAACATTTAAAGAAATGTGCAGGATTCAGAAATTGAAATATTATAGGTTCCTACGTATTATCAAAATAACGGTCTATTTCCTACATAAGGTTATATTTTGTATTATTCAATTTGCAAAATGTCAATGCATTTGTTTTATTTTGAATTGCCCTATTTTGTGGAAAATTTTAATTTTTGCGTATATTTGTATAAAAATGCTCTTTTGACAGTAAAAATGTACACTAACAAAAAAACTTTTTTTGCATGGTTTTCTAATTTTGAAGCTTCATAAGGTTATAAAATATGCATTTGTAGAAAAATGTAGGTTGATTCAAAAAATTTTCTTCGGAGGTATACTTTTAACTTCAGTTTTCTTTATCAGCGTCAAATAAATAAATTTTATTATTTTCGCATCAAATTATGCACTTCTCTATACGGAGATTTTTTTAAAATATAAAAATGTGGTTGGAGTTTTGTCCGGCTAAGTTAAAGACTGCCCGGGCATAAGAGTCCCATAAGGTGATGCTCATTTAGGTTTCTGTAGCCTTTGGACCTATGACGTTGATTACTAGTGATACGTGGCTGTTCCCACGATCATGAAACAATTGCTTTTGATTTGAGATAGTCCCATTTTTACTTTGATTTTACACATGAAAGACCCGTAGAGGTCCATTAAATATTTAATCCTTTAGAAGAGTGAGTTGCAATTTCAGAAAAGGAAGGGCATTTTCTCCCTCTTTATGGTTACCCTCCATCTGTCCTGGCGAAATAGTTAAATAAGAAGTTTTCCAAGAATTTGGGACATTCACCCACGACACACACTCACACTAACACATAAACACAGACATGTCACACACGAAACACCTACATTCCTGTAAACGAGGAAACCTCAACTATTGGGAAACCATTGTCATCCTCCTCCGGGTATGTAATTGTTAACTTGGTTTTTTTTAAAAATAAACTAATGAGCGCACCTAATAATTGTTTCTTCATTTTAGTCATTATACTGAATCTTAAATTCTAATTCTCATCCATTATCGGAACCTCTTCTCCCACTACACGGTCACTCAATTCTGCTTAGTCATTTAATTTGTGTTAATCAGAAAATTATTAGTTTTAAATAAATATTTAATTCAGAGAAGAGGTTGCAGCATCACAGGCTAGAATTTAGGCCGAGTTTTATATTACATGAAAAGCGATCGAAATGGAACCAATTACGGATTGGTCGCATATTGAGTGAATTTTGCGAAAAGTTTAAAAAAAGATATTTTAATAATTGAAGGAGTGGCCGCCGTAGCCTAATGGTCCTGATCGCAGACTCCCGACCGGTATTTCTTTCGTCGAGATGTGGGTTCAAGGCCTGATGTTTCTTAAGACCCGCCTTTTAGGTGAGGCTGATACATGGGGTCGAGGTCCAAAAACCTCCCATAAGCGTGGTGCGAAAGTTTGGAGAGAGGGATTCCAACTCAATTGTCGTTCTCATCATTTGACCGAGATTCAAAATTATGAGTTCCTTTGGCAATAGACCTGGTGCTGCTCCTCAGTGCTACGTTAATGAACAATCAAATCGAAATCTACTTTAGAGCGTTTTCATCGAAATGATGGTCTTCAGTATCAAGAATGAAACAGGACTTACCCATAAACATTAAGTGTTACCCTTCTACTGGTTATGCTGTTGATTAGGTATGGAATCATTCTATACAGCTATTTCGATTGTATTTAAAGGGCAAAAAATTGTCACGAAGGAAGTCTTTCGAATAAACTGCATGTAATAGTAGAGACACCACAAGAAATAGAAAAGCAGCCTCAGCACAATGCATGGTGGACAATGAATTCGTAAAAGTAGTTCGAACGAATCACATGATCAGCCTATCTCGTGTTGCATTCATGCACTTCCTCTTTCTGTGTCTTCACTTCGTTTATGCAAAACATAGTTTATAAAACCTTTGAATGGCTGTATCCTTGCCATTTAAGTAATAGTCCATTCCTCATTGCTACTTCAAGCATCCCAAAAATCTATCAGAAAATGCGTTTGAATTACAACATTATTAGCAGTATCTACTGGGAATTACGGAACGATGAAAATGAGACAAATTATAACATTGCACAATTGTTACCTGTTTTATAGGTCCCAGTTGCGCTCAGTTTACACTTCCTGTAACAAAAATAAACATTAATCGAAATTCAGCAGTTTGTATTTGTAATTTTGGGATGATTGGGTTATTTTTTATATCTACATTTTCGGCAAAAGAATACATACAAAGCGTTATGTAAGAAGCAAATAAATAAATACATAAAACTATAAACGTTTGCTTGTTTTGAAAAGAATAGCATGTAAACTGAACAGTAAAATTAAATGGACCAATGACAAGAACGATTATAATAATTGGTCATTGACGAGCTTTGTTGTTTGTAATTAACAATTATATATAATTGAAAGCTAGCAATTTGTGATTGCGAATTTGAAATGCTTGTGTATACATTATCAAAATATTCCTTTAGTTGTCAAGTAATCCGATGTCGTTATTTTAATCTGAAAAAGGGTTCCAAATTCTTTTGACCTTTTGGTAATTCAGATTGATTGATTGATTGCTTTATAAACATCACACTTAAGAGAAACACGAGGGCTATTAGCAACGGATCATGTAATTTTGATCTTCGGTCAAGTGATGAAGATAACACCTGAGCTGGCAGTTTCCTCACCATATTTCCCCACCACACCATCTGCAAGACTTGGAATCTCGACCGATTTCGCGTGCATCAATGAATTATTTATGGTAATTTAAAATATTCCCGAGAAATACGTATCATAACAACAAAAATATGAATTTCTGATTGAAATAGATCATTACTTCAACTTATATTCATTTGGAGTTGGGTTGTGTTTTACTGGATTCATTTTATACTAGCAAGTTAAATTTGATGTAAACTTTTTAACATTTGAAATTTAGTTCTATCACTGTATTTTAACTACCAATATTGATATTTAAAGGATAACACTAGACAAAATACACACAGAAAGTTTAATGGATTATTTTCAGACTTTTCAAATATTTATTTGACGACAAATTTTTATAAATAACATTAAATTTTGATACTTAAATTAAATATTTAAAGATTTTTTTTCTGAAAATTCATTGGTATTCTATAAACTTCGTATACAATTGTTAATTTGCGAAATTCATTTAATTTGAAATATTAGAGAGGATACTTGATTCATTAAATATTGATATAGTTATGTTAATGAAATACTGCAAGAGTTATTTTTTATTTATTTAATCAAATGAATCCTTTTTCTCTTGAATTTGTTTTGAACCTTATGAAACACCTTGTTTAAAATATTTGTTAAATTAAAACCTAAATGCGGGAGTCTAAAATTAAAATATACAATTAAAATGTGAAAAGACACATATAGTATATTACCTTTAAATACTCAGTTTTCGTGTACATAATTCGTCTAGTGTCAAAATTAGATATATGCATTTAAATGTTAGCAGTTTTAATGAGTAGTCCGCACATATACCTATGTTCATTAAAGCAAACTTTTGTAGAATTAGAATCAGGTATATATATTTAGTTAATTACTTTGGAACAAATTATGAGTACCAAATCGATGCCATTTTCGTGATGCCAATTCTCAAGGTATGTCTTGACGCAAAGTCTAATAAAACAGTTTATTCTTTTCATAATTTCCGTTAGTTAAATTCCAATATAGGAAACTTTAAGTACCGATGTAGTTTAAAGGTAATATTTAACTCTTTTAACATTTTCCTATTTTGCTATATTTTTCATAATAAAAATTTATTGATGTATTAGTTTCTTTCAAATTGATCTCTGAATAATTATACCCAATTTATTTATTATTGATCGTAAATATACGTAATGCTTTTTGTACTTTTTTGAAACCAAGCCAAATTCCAAATTTTTAAATAATATTAAGGAACAAGAGTTTTAAATTCTATTAATCTTAAGGTTTATTTAATTTGAAATATCTCGAAAGCTCAAAAATGTGAGAGTGAAGATCATTTGTGTTAAACTAACAGTATGAGATAATTTAAAATTTATCCTAAATGTGAAAAAAGTATTTATGCACACACACACACACACATATATATATATATAGCTTCTAAGTGAAGTAAATTCAAAGGTTGTTTATTTACACCAGCTATGTTTTAAGTCATATTTTATTTCTATATACGTTATAATCTTAATATTTACAGAAACCATGTGACATTAAATTACTTTTATTTTCATTTTTCATATGACTCTATATAAAAGGAAATAATAATATAATTAATTTAAAATTCACTAAAATGTATAATAGAAACAAATAAAATTTCAGTTTACATTATTCTTTTTGCAAACGGGACTTTATCAGAAGTGAATTGCACTATTTATTTCCACATTTTAGTCGGAAGGTTGGAGATTACGATAACGAAGAAACAATATGCAGACGCTTATTCAAAGATTTGCGAATAAACGATTGTTTAAAAGTCCTGGGGGAGGCTTGACTGTCATTATCTAATCAGAATAAGAATCCAAAAATAAATAAATAAGAATGCATAAATCCATCACTTTGACGCAATGTATCGAGTGAAATAGAAATATGGGACACAGAATACATCCAAATTTAGACATCAATATTTTTCTCTGTGATAAGACTCACTTTTATAAAATTCGATTAAAAATACGGAAAACTAATAAGAAAAAAAAATTGAAGTGAAATTAGTGATTAAAAATATTTTTTCTTTTTTACAAAGAATCATTCAAGCATTTTCGAGATTTATTGAGACACTTTTGAAAACTTTCAGCCTTTTTTTAGATGGAGCATTTTTCATTATTTCATTCTTGTTTTAGATAGAAAATTAGGTTGAATTTCATTCCTTATCTAAAATTTTGAACCGGGTCCTAAGTGAATTACAGTGGTGACCTAAAGAAATGATTGTCTTAAAATAAATTAAATTTTTACAGAAAAGTAGTAAAAATTATTCGGTTTTAATGCATTAATTGCACACAAAATGAATACTATTATCCTCTATTTTTCAGATGATGGTAAATCATTTTATCAATCCTAATTATTGTCATGGAATATTCTAGTTACTTAAAGAATTTTTGAAAGTTTTTACATCATATTGATTAAATTCAACTTTCCGTGAAATATTTGAATAACTATTTTAATTAAAAAAATTTGTGAATATAATACAGAGTCAGCTCAATCCTTATAATTTTAAATCAATTAAAATATTTGATTATGAACGTCTGTGGAATCGTGAGTAATTTTGGTTTTTAGGTGAAAATGAGAAGTAGGAATAAGCAATTGTTAATTATGGAAAATGTAAAAAATATGTACTCATTTATGAAATTTTCAGTTTTTCGATATTCCAAATTATATAAATTCCAAAAAATGGTTAAGTGACCACAATTCTATTCAATTCAACTGATTTCAGAATACAGACGAGATTAGAGACCCATTCAAACAGAAATACATACTACTGAAAAAAAGAGAAGGACATCCTTTCGGATAATTAGACTTCGTTTAAGTTTAATATTTCTTTAAGTCGAATTCTATTATCAAACTATTCATCAATGCAAAAATTTTGAGTATGAAAAATAAATGTTCAGCAAACATATTTTCTGATGTACAGTAAAATTAAATGTTACATATACAATAAAGATATAGACAAAAGTATTAGAGACTCTTTAAAATTCTTTGCTTGTAAAATACATTTGTATAAAATATAAAGCTACAGAAAAAATAAAAAAAACAATCTTTTTTTTTTTACATAATTCATTTTTTGGTTGGATCTCTTTTATACAACTTTATTTTCATCATTAATTTTTTTTTTGGTGTGATGCTCGCTGTCGTACAAAATTTTTCTTTTGTTATTTTGTTCCATTCTTGCAATAGGACGTTTTTTTAATGTCTCTTTTAAAATAAATGGAAACTTTTTAACCTGGTCTCCAACCTTGCGTCTGAGAATACTCCAAAAGTGTTCTTTGGAGTTCAGATTTGGAGACTATGGAGGCCATTCCGAGAATTCTACTCGGTAATCTCTCAGCCACTTCACAGTTGAATATATTTTTAGAATAGCATTGTCCTGTTGAAATTAAATTTCAATCACGTTTACTGTCTTGAAAAATCTAAGAAAATGACGATGATTGTAAAGATATTTTGAGTACGTTCATTTACCGAATGCAGTTCACAGTACCCACAACATTTCACCCAAACCATCAGCCACCATGTATCCCCATATCAAAATACTACTTACTCTATGCTCAACAGAGCTTACTCTATGCTCAACTGTACATACCAGTAAGTATTATTTGCCTCTCGTTCGTCTCATATTTATCATCCTAGAAGTAGAGAACACATAAAATATTAACATATCATTAACTAATTTTATAGAGTTGTTTTCAAGTACTTTAAATATGTATTGACACTTTCATGCTGTTCTCTTAATAATTGTAAATCAATTGACACGTAATCTAAAATATTGATTCGTCGGACCACAAAGCATAGGATTAATCATCTGACATATATCGGTATTTAAAAGCTTAAGAAATCCATATCTTTTTTAAAAAAAATTTATTTGGAAAGTTATTTCTTCTGGCTGGCTTCGCAACTTGTTCTAGCTTTGGCAAGTCTTCTAGAGATTCTAAGAGTGATTCTTTTCTTGTCATCACTGATGAATCAGCAGTCATCTGAGATGGTAGTTGCTTGAAAATTTTTTAAAAACGCCCATTTCAAAAATTGGTCCCCTCTTAGTGAGGAGATTCTTTTTGCTGTCTATTATTTTGCTATTTGAATGCGAAATAACAATTTCAAGACATTTGATAGTATACAGAACTACATGTTTTGAACACTTAACAATTCTTGCAACCTCAATTTGGTTCTTGCCCTGTTCGTTTAAAACTGTATTTCAAAAAGTTGTTCTTGATTAAGTTCATTACCTTACTGGAAACAACAGTAAAAACAATGCACTTTATGATTTCAGTCAAATCAACAGAACTTCAGTGCATATATATAGGATTTTCCAGCTAATTATTAAAGAATTAATTTTATATTCCAATGTAATGTAATGTTTTATTTTCCAATGTAATATAATTTTATTTTCCAATGTAATGTAAAACCAATGTAAACCAATTTCCAATGTAATGTACATGTAAAACCAGTTCCTCCGATACTCGATAGATGACACCACGAATCAAAGTCATGTGATAAGCTCATGCAGCGCCACCTATTCCAGAACAAAACTGAGTGACACTTCGTTCTCGCTCTCTTTTCTCCCCCTCATTCCGCTTCTCTTCTCCTTCTCTTTACCAGCGTCGGAAGTAAAATCCGAATGCCAGAGCGCGTTCCAGGGCCTGTAAACAGTAAGGGTTAAATGAGGCGGCCATCTATTTTGCTCCGATGAACTGGTCAATTCGTCATCATCTATTGTAAATACTTTTCACTCTTCATAATCTCTCCTAATAAACAAGTAAAGCTACCGCGAGTCTCATCAATGAATTTCTACAAAAACAACAAATTGGAATCCGGTAATGGAATTACCCCTTAGACAGCCCTTTGCATAAGAGCCAACCATCGTAGATTCGGGATGTACAATATCATCACACCACATTCTACATATGTGCATTCTAAAAACAGCGAGCATTGACTAATACTTATTCCAAGAAAACACGAATTTCTCGTTAACGTTGCGATTGTATTTTATTGGCAGCTGAATGAAATGTCACTTCTAAGTTGTTGTCTAAACTCGATGTTAATGATTGAATAAACAAACTAAGTGCTATCGATTTACACTATCACAGTTTACGTAAACCGGTAGGAGTGCCTAATACTTTTGTTAATGGCTGTATTAACATCAATAGTGTAAACTGTTAGATAGTGTTATGTAAACACTTTTTCAAGGTATCTGTTCTGCAGCGGCAATAGCATACTGTATGTAATAGTGGTGTTATTTATTTATTTTTTTTTTGGTAATATTCTATACTTTTGAGTCTGTTTTACATAACCTATTTAGTGCAGTAAATTTACATGTGTATCTCTCTAAACATTCTACATTTATTGCCTTCGATCTCATTTCTATTTTAGTCCTTAAAAATATTTAACCTACACTTTTCGATCTAATTTCTTATATGTATATAGAAGTGAGTAAGTCTCTATAAATTTGTTCAAAAATTTAATGGATGATCTCTAAACATAAAAGAAACAGATTCCTAAATAACCTTTCAAAAGTATTTGAATGTAAATATAACAAAATATTTGTATTAAAAAAATGAAAAAAAAATTATTTTATATGAAATTTTGTGGAAATTAAGATGTGAATAGATTATTAGGAGGTAGGTTTACTGTCAGTTAACTTAGTTTTAATTCGAAGGCTTTACACTTTCATTAAAGGATTCTTTCTCACAAACCCTTTAAGAATACATTTATCCTAACGCTACTCAAGATAACGATAGAAAATTGTCGTAGCAAAAGTAACCAAGAACAAATTTCAACTAAATCAACTTAGAACATAGACAAAGAGATTAGCTGAAAACAAATAGTTTAAAGCTAAGATAGGCATTTTATTATACATAATTTTAAGGCATGAAAATATTTTCTCACCGATTCATAGTGCTTTAGAATATTAAAAAAATATAACTTTTAAATCTATAAAAGTCTCTTCAGAAAAACCAATTGGTGCTTTCTGAGAGAAGATTTAAATCAATATTTATTATACGAATAGCTAAGTTTAGTAATGAAACGGGTTTTATCATTTCAGAATTTTTTACTTGAGAAAATTTCTTAAACGACTATCATGTTAGAATGGTCTAATTCTTTTTTTTCTTCTTTTTAGTAATAGAATCTTCAGAGCATTGTCTTAAATATTACTTTTATAAATTTTAAGAACTACAAAAATGTACATTATTAAATTCCATACTCTATTTTTTGAATAAAAATCTTTTTTAACATTTCATTAAATGAACAAAAATTCTATAAAGCTTTAGATTTCGCGAATTTTTTTAAAAATTCTGATTTTAAGACTGAGAAAATCTGCCATTTATAAACTGCTGTTTGTAGAAAATGCAACACCATGAAGGAATCATCAGAATCAAATGAAATTCGCAGCAAATGTCAATTATAGGATATTATGCAAATTAATAAAGTTTCAGAGCCATCGCGCGTGCGCGGCGCGCGCAGCGCCCTCTGAATTGATGCTGAAAGCGTATAAATAAAGTGCTGTAGCGGGACGTTGAAAAAAGTCTATGATTATTTGTTAGTGGCAAACGTTTAGTGAGACCTGGGTATGCCTCCACGACGGAAGAATAAGAAATTCAAGCAACTTACGGAGTTTGAACGAGGGAGGATAATCGGCCTTCGAGAAGGAGGATTTTCCTATCGCGCAATAGCAGCTCGTATGCAGCGGAACAGTTCCACAGTGATGCGAGTTTGGAAGCAGTGGACCGACGAGCACCGAACAACTCGAAAAACAGGCACTGGACGACAGAAGGTGACGTCAGAGCGCGATGATCGACACCTGCTCCGCATGGCGGTGAATGATCGCACAGCTTCCTCCAGGCAGCTGGCAGCACATTGGTCTACTGCTACAGGTGTACAATTGTCGGCTTCGTCAATTCGTCGTCGTCTGCTGCGCCGTGGATTGCGTGCAAGGGTGCCTTTATACAGGATTCCCCTCACGGCGAATCATCGACGGCTGCGTCGGCAGTGGGCTCTTGAGCACAGAGACAGGCGAGCTGATTGGCATCAAGTTGTCTTTTCAGATGAATCACGCTTCAATTTGTGGACCCATGATGGCCGTGTTCGTGTTAGACGTTATGCCGGTCAACGCTGCCTTCCTGAGTGTATTATTGAACGACATAGTGGTCGAACACCCGGAGTTATGGTCTGGGGTGCGATTTCGTATCATAAACGATCCAATTTGATACGAATTGAGGGTAATCTCAATAGCAACAGGTACGTCCGTGAAGTGCTACAGCCCGAAGTCGTTCCTTTCCTTCAAGGCATCCCTGGAGCTATCTTTCAGCAGGATAATGCACGCCCACATGTTGCGCGGACTGTTCGAGACTTCTGTTCAGCACAACGCATGCAACTTCTTCCTTGGCCTGCTTATTCACCGGATATGTCGCCTATTGAGCACGTGTGGGATATGGTTGGTCGGCGTCTCGCTCGTGATCCGCGTCCTGCAGTTTCCAAAGACGAACTTTGGTTGCGCATACAAGCGATATGGAATTCTCTTCCTCAAGCAGATATTCAACATCTGTTTGACTCCATGCCACGTCGTATAGCAGCACTTATTGCAGCGCATGGTGGCTGCACCAAATACTGATTTCGGACGCTTAATTTGTTTCTTATGTTTTGAAAATTTCGTCATTTATTTGTATCAGTACAAGTCGTTTCTGCATTAAATTTCATTTGATTCTGATGATTCTTTCATGGTGTTGCATTTTCTACAAACAGCAGTATACTAATGCCAAAAAAGAAAGAACATTTTAAATTATTTTTTGATTTAACTTTCTTTTCTTTCTTATTTTCTTAAAATTTTATTCTTATAGATGAAAAATATTGTTTTTTCCTGATTTTTGTAGTGTTAGGGAGTTATGAAAAACAATTTCATTTTTGGGTCCAAAGAGTAATTTAAGTAATTCCTAAATTAATAATAATTAGAAGTATTTATAAACAATTAAAAAGGATTTCTAATTTAAAATTATTCTGTTAAACGTTTCATGAAATGTTATTTGTCAATGATACATAATTTGAAATTTTCTTACAGCCAAATGATTACTCTGAATATTCAAAATATTTGGCAGATGGAAGAAAAGATACATTTTCTGCTCCTCACATTACTTTGGAAAAGGTATCGTCTCTTTTGATATCTATTGATTCAATTTATAGATATATTTAATCATTTGCATTACAAATTTCCTGCTCGAAGAAACTGATATAAGTTTAAGAATATTGTATTTTTTTTATATTAGTAGAACTCTTTACATTTGAAGCAAATGCTTTCACATTTTTAAGTTCAATAACAAACTTTGTATGTTTTATAAAAAAAAAATAAAAGGTTTACATTATTTCTTTTCACAAAATATGAAACAGGTTAAATTCTATTTAAAAAGAACAAATATCTATTTATACATTATAATTCGTAATAAAAATACTATTTTTAATTTTAAGCTATGCATGAGTTTGAATTTTAAAAAGGAATGCTATTTTTAAATTCAAAATTGTCTTTCAATAAAATCTACAAGCAAATCTATCATCCAAAGACATATAATATATCAAATAAAATAAAGATTTAAAATTATGTAAGTGTATATTTTTTGACAAACTTCTTCCTTTATAAAACAGCATTTCAAAACTAGATTTCTTATGAAAATAAAATTTGGAGAGGGAATGTAAAGAGTTAAAAATATTTTAAAATTTCAAGTAAATTGAAATTAATTTACCAAAATTATATATTATGTTTTAATTGGTTTTAAGTTTTCCCCTAATTTGCATTTCAAAAATTTAATTTCCTAAATTTATTTTGATTGCTTCCTCCTTAAAGTTTAAAAACTCGTTTAATCATGTCTAAAAACAAAATAAAAGATGCATTCAAAAATTAATTTTTTAGATTATCATACATAAATTTTTGTAATACATGAAGTTTTAAACAAATTCTTTTAAGTGTAGAATGATTAATAAATGGTAAAACTCCAAAACGGAATATTATTAAAACTGTATCATAATTTTCCGTTCCTAATTCATATATAATCAATTGAATTTTATTAGCTTATACAGAAATAAAAATTTCCAAATCGCTTAATTTTATATATTTATGTTAACATTACAATATTTTACTGGTTACTTTCTGGCCAAAGTATTTATTTAATTATTTATAATAATTATATTTAATTATTTATAATTCACTCAATGAACTTAAATTTGGATATAACATTATGCTTATATATATATATATATATATATGTGTGTGTGTGTGTGTGTGTGTGTGCAGGGGTGTGAGGATACATATATATATATTATATATATATATTGAACAAAAATTCAATGATTGGTTGATAAAAAATTAAATTAAAATTTATTATTTTATGGATCCAATGTATTATTTACTTGTTTCTTACTCAAATGAATCATAATTAGTTAGAAGACATCCTTTTTCTCTCTCGTAAAGGATATTTGCATTAAAACATTTTTTTGAAAAATTCTTCTAAGAAAAGCTTTTATAAATACCACATGTAGGAAACTAATGGAATAAAAAAAATTCTCTTAAAAATTTAATCTTCTCCACGCAGATATTTAAACTTGTTTGTTCAGGGTTTAAAATATTTCTTAAGAATAGCTAACATTTAAGTTTATAAAATGTCTTATTTGATTTCTCTGTGTATAATCAGATGTACAGATGGCAAAGTAGACGTTCGTAATAAATTCTAGGTAATTTAAAAGGATATTTTCCCTCCTAGTTGGTGGAATTATTCTCTTTGTAAGTTATGAACATTCTATTGGAATTCTAAGCTGTTCAGACGATTTAAATATTCTGATGCTAATCCACGTAAAATATTATAAATTTTTATTTAAGAATGCTATCTCATACAACCAAAACTGTACTACAGAGTAAACAAAGATTAGTTTAATAATATTCAGTTCAATTTATTCAAAACCGTGTAAGAATTTTTACTGAAATGTATAATTCATAATCTTTGAATTTAAAGAGTAATAAATACAGCAAATAACAGATTTTTGGAAAAAAAATTCTGATTATTAATTCTAAGAAATATGGAGGATTTAAAAGATCATAAAAAGAGCTTCAAGCCCCCCCCCTAAACTTCTTTGATTTTTACATCTGTTCTTTTAAAGTCGTATATATCATTTCAATGATGTTATTCAGGATAAAAACTGAATAGTTTAAAGGCTTAGTAAATAGTCGTAAGTAATGAAACCCGTATGATTATGCAAAATTCAATCCAGAGTCTAATATTTCATTGAATTTAAATCCCGAATGATTTTTTTTTTTTTGAGAAGAATACATTACCTTTTCCACGTATATTGATTATGTCTGGTATTGAGTCGTCCTTTTTAAAAATCTTAAATTCTATTTTTTTTCTTGGAGAA
The DNA here is from genome assembly GCA_019974015.1 of Nephila pilipes. NCBI lineage: Eukaryota > Metazoa > Arthropoda > Arachnida > Araneae > Nephilidae > Nephila > Nephila pilipes. The sequence continues at coordinate 49,444 of BMAW01081651.1, read as the reverse complement.
AAAAGGTATTATTCCAGAGTGTCTAATTCTGTTACTAATGCTATTTTCCAAATAGTTTTATTTTATTGAAGCATTATCAGTAAGCAAATTATTTTAAATATATAATCTTCCACTAAAATAGGTCCTTTGATTAATTTTAAATTTAAAGAAAATGTTAAAAATCAGATGAATATCACATTTATTCTAAAATAATTTAACATAAAAAAAGGGAAACATGCGGACATTTTCTTTTATTTGTTATAGTCTACAATATGCTATAAGTTTTTTTTTAATGTAATGAGTACACAGGATGCATCAGAAATTAATGCAGGATTTTTCATACCTTAAATTTTACTATATTTTAAACAAAAGTTAAGAGACTGTATGTAAAGAAGTGCATTATAGTTGTTTATATAATATAATTAATGTAGTTTTTGAAATATTATTAGATTTCCAGAATATATATTTCAAAATATTGATTTCATTAAATAAAAATACACCCTTGAAGTTTCATTAAAGATCATTAATTTTTTAAAACAGGAAAATTTCTTAATGACCTTGTATTCGTTGCAAAAGTGAATGAGCGTACTAATTTTAAATTATAAAATATACTGCTGGGAAAAAATTGCGAGTCAAAAGTAAAGTGTTTAAAAAAAATCTTTAAAATCAAATTCATATAATCGATCTTCTTTTTACTACTTTTGTACTCAAACGTGTTTAATTTGAAAGCAGAGTTATTAATCAGATGAAAATCTTACTAAGTACTTACAAAAAACTTCAAGAATTCTTTTTTGCTCTCTTTCATTAAACGATTATATGAACTCGTAGAAGGAAAAAAAATAGAAAAATATGTTATCAGATGTTAGAAATGATACTTTAAAATGTAAAATTCTGAACGCATCTCAAAATTTCCTTTTCATATTTAATAAATTATTCTAAAATTCAAATAACGAATCACAGAGCATTTTCACTCAAAATAGTTGATATTCTAAAATTACAAATTGTATACACTCTATGTATTCAATTGTACCATAGTTATATTCTTGAAACTATTAAATGGTACTCTATAAAACTGTAACAAAACCAAAAAATGCATTGATTATATTATATAATATCCTTTTTCTTCTATTAGACGTTATAAGAGAGTAGAAAGTTAATAAAAGCTTCAAAATTGAGATAGTATGTAAACCGAGTTTTGTGTCTAATAAAGCCCAAAATAGGTTGAAACCTTCAGCTTAAATCATAAAAAATTATCAGTTCTAAAAACGGATCAGATGTTATCTTTTTTAATAAAAATGGTCTATCAAATACACATAAGACATTAAAAAAAGCTGCCACACTTACCTATTTTGTAGTAAACTCACACATTGTCTCGTTATCATTTCTTTAAACTTTGTACTCACCATTACTCTATTCTAGTTCAAAGGACTTTGGAAATGGAAATTAATCTTTGCGCTTAGATTAATTTGTTTTCATTTAGGGGCGAAAGGGGCAAGACCGGATAACCGTAACTTAATTGAATAATTCCTATTTACCATTAAAATTGCTGCAAATAAATACTTAACAGCAATCGTACACACTAAGGTCATTGAAAAAATATTAAAACTTGATAAACTTTACCATTCCTTGACCACTAATTGCAGCTAAGTAAAAAAAAAGTGCAAATTTTGAGGTAAGTGGTGGGTAAAATCGGGTACCGAAATAAAACGCAAAATATATCTAAATAGCCTTTTGTTTTTAACTTATTTAAATTTTTTTTATCCGTTTTCAAACTTACAGAACACAATAGAGAATTTATATCAAGAAATTATGTTAATTCATTCGAATTTGAAATTTCAGTCTCTTGCATAACTCGTAAGCTAATTCGTCTTCAGGCCCAAATCCGCTATAGGCATCAAGAGAGCAATCGTTGCAAATAGTGCAAATTAACCATAGACATGTTGTTAGTATGTCAGACATAAGTTGGTCACCACAATCATCATCGCCGGTCTTGTATCTCTTTAGATGGTGAGTCCTCTGCTATCTTTCTTTTCTTGCTCTTTTTCCCTAATCATTTTTCCTTGTTTCCGATATCATGACTATCATTTTTTTAGGTTATACTATTTTTTTTTCTGACTGATTTTTCTCTATTTGGCTGGTGTCTTAAGGAATTGATAACCATTCTCTAATTTGGAATTTTAGTGGAATGAGATTAAAATGTCTGTGTAGATTCCCCTGTTTATTTCCTTCTTTCTTTTTCTTTTGGAGGAAACCGGGTGGCAGCGGTAGCCAAGAGGTCATGGCTTCGGATTCGTGGCCGACAGTTTTCGTTCAGTCGCGGGTTCGATCCTAGGTCGCTAAAGACCCACCGTGTAGCCGGGGCTGATACACGTAAAATCTGTCTGGGACCAAAGTCCTCCCGTTGGCGTGGTGTGGATGTTAGGAGAGGGGGTATCAGCTCAGGTGTCATCCTCGTCACTTGACTGTGGTTCAAAATTACGAAGTCCGTCGCCAATAGTCCTCGTGTTGCTTCTATTGCGATGTTAATGTAAAACTAAACTAAACTTGGAGAAAACCGGATATGAAATGGTCAGATTTGCAATAGCGTTCGTCTGTAGCTAGGTCTGGAAATGTTAGTTTGAAGGGTTCATGGTTTTGTGATACCACCATGGATACTTGATTTTACTCCACATGACTAGTACCTGGGGTAAAACCAGGTACTCGTGGTGATGTCATTTAAATGCGGCATCAACTAAAACGAGAATAACTTATAGACGCCTCGAAAAACGCATCAGAAAACCTCGTCAAGCATCGTGTAACTTACTTTGAATATAATTCAAAGTAGAAACTACGTAGTTTGAATAATCAGTGGCCTTAAAATAAATCTTTATTCAATTTTTCGAAAAATATGTGGATATTTCAAGAAAGCTTACTATTTGATCTACCGCTCTATCAATATCATTTTAATTTCAAAACTGAAAACTTTTCACCTGCGTTCGGTATTTGTTCAACATAAAATTTTATTAATATATTTAATGCACTGTAAAGGAACACTTCCTCTTTTTTAATGCAAGATATCTGAGTTAACATTATTATTTATGTTCTATTATGGTACGAATGAAATTACTATTAGTTATCGAATTAAGATTTTTCGCTTGTATTACCATATTTTGTCCGTATTGGATTAATAATAATGGAAGACAGTGAAATAATTGCAATTTAAAATCATTATCGAATCAAAAATATCTATTTTTGTGTGCCTATGGATGTATAATGTACATTTATTTATTTTAGAAAGAAATATATTTATGAGGTTTTTCCTAGTGTGACTAGAACATACATTTTTTGTTTTGATTCAAATAATTGTAATTCAAAAGGGGATGACGATGATGCAGTTATGAAAAAAAAACTCATTTTCTGCAATGAATAAACAATATCACAGAAATTTTAAAAAGTAAAATATATTTTAGCGTTACCTGATAGAAATCTCATTTTAACATCGCTTTATTATATGTAAATTAATGTTGCACATAGAAAGGGAAGTCGCAGTAGCCAAGTGGCTGACGTTTGTTCAGTCGAGTTGTGGGGAGAATCCCTATGCCACTAAAATCCCTTCATGTAGCAGGTCTGAAGCGCCTTAAATCTGACGAGGTCCCACTTTGGGATGATGCTTCGGAGTCGCCCGCATAACTTGACCGTGCCTTAGAATAATGAAGTCCGACACCATTAGTCCTCTTGTTGCTTACGTCAATAAACTATCATTCATTTAGACTGAAAGCATCTTAATACAGTCCCCAGAATAAAGTATTTCTCTTCCCTGAGTAAAATCAATTTTAAAATTGCATTTATGTAAATCCATCTCCAGAAGAAAGATTAAGAGAAAAATGTGCCCTAGATTATATTTTAAAAGCAAATAGCATCGAATACTCATGTACATTCCAAAAATAGAATTAGGAACACATTGAAAGCTATTGATGTGAAAATAAAATACAAAAATCCCTAAGACGCACTTTTCATTTTTATTGTAAAAACGTATTTTTATACCACTTAGGTCTAATTTTTATTATGTTAAAATGATAATTATTATCGTACCTGTGAATGCATTCATTTTTGTTGTTTAATCTTCCTTGATGTACCCAACATACTAATTTTTTTTTTCATTAATCTTGTAAATTTATTTTCCATGTCGTCTTTCTCTATTTTCGACCCTCCTTCTTGTAAACCAATTTTTTTCCCCTATTTTATCAAATATTTAGATCACAGTTGCATTTTGTTTGTCGCAACATAGCTGTATCTGGTTTTGGCACCATTAAACTTCATCATCACTTTTCTTTTCAAGCCATAATTTTTCAGTCAAATTTAACTATATTAAATAGAAACGAACCTATTTAAAAAATTAAGAGTATAATCATTTATTAGAATTCAATACATATATTTAAGTTCCATTAATTGGAATAAGCTATAAATTTTCCTATTTTAAAGAATAGAATTTTTTTTGATGAGAACTTATGGAATAGACAATGATTTCTTTTCTTTTTTGTCATTTTTCTCTTTTGATATCACAACTCGATACAAATCAGTATTTACTTTAAAGAGAGATTTTTTTTTATGTTTCTGTGCAAAATGAAAGGCATTCAATATGTATGAATATGGCTTGCACTATTTTGAAATTTGTGCATAATTTTTCAATGTTCAAACTGCTTTCTTTTCATTTAGGAAGTCTTAATTGCTCCTCTATATTTATTTTCAATACTTAAAATCTTTAAAAATATTAATCAGGTAGGAGTGATAAATACTGAATGTTATTGAGGAATTATCTTTTGGTTGACAAGACATTTGAAACATAACGATATTTTTATTTTTTGAAATTATTTTTTCTTCTTTTGTCCCTTTTTTTTTAAAAAAAAAAAAGGAGAAAAATATAATTGATGTTAAAAATGAAATGTTCCAAAATTATGTGAATATAGTAGAAAAGCGTTTCTTCATATTTCGATGTTAAGAATATCAGCATCTGAGACTTCTTCCAGATTTTATATTTACGCTTCTAGTTCTTTCCAATCAGATGAAACGTGATGTTTCAAATTAAATAAATTTTGAAAGAAGAATGAATAAGTGTAATCAAGTCGTATTAAAATCGATAGAGATTTGAATTGGAAAATAATAATACGGTTAAAGTAACAGGAAAGGTGATAAAGTGATAAGGGCGGAAGTCTTCTTCTATGTCTACTGATTTGTAAGATTAGGATCCAACACTGTTGGATTGATGGAATATTTGAAGGATGACTCGCATCGTATTCCGTAAAAGGCATTATTTAACATGTTGTAGAAGTTGCTAGTACTTGCGGCTAGTACTTGGAGAACGTCCCCTTATTATAATATTAATAAACTCTATTTTGAATTATAATTAACTACTTGGTTTCCTTATCTGTGTTTAAACTTAAGTTGAGATTTAGATTTTGTGATTAGAGTAACACTTAAGATGACAGACAAGACGGGTAACAAGATAACGTCACAAACTTCCCGCATTATTTGTTATGAACATATGTTTCGGTCTATATGTATAAAAGTCTATACATTAATTATGCATTTTATCATATTGTAACGAACTTACTTTGTTAGGTGTATTAGACATAATATCTCGATAAAGATATGTTCCAAAATAATAAACTAATTTAATCAGACTGTAAATAATTAAAATCAAAATAAAATAATAATTTGGAGCGTTTTCTTCATCGCGTTCTTAACAAAATATTATAATGGAGAAATCTACTTAACTTATCTTCTAACAGTAGGTTTGCACTAACTGGATCCTATTCTGGTAGACTTCTACAGAAGAATTCGAGCCAAGTATCCTCCTTAAAATACTTCTATTTCATTTCATTTCTCTGTCTCATTCATTCGTATGTAGTAATTCTAAATTGCGCATGTCACGGTTCTTTTACAAGGCAAGGTCTCATATAAAACGCCATCAAAAAATTCCTAGAATAAGTTAAAGGAAATTGCGTGGAAAACTCATTGCATTATTTAATAAAGTATTTTGGATATTTTAAGCTTTAATTCAGAACGCATATCCATAGCATTCCTCTAAACATATGTAGAATAATAAATTAAGAACAAGATAATCTTTTTGAAAGGGAAGCTAAGTAAAAAAAAGTATTATTATGTAATTTAATGCATAAAATTTCTTTAATTTTATCACATACATTTTTCGAAACATTTAAATACAACTTTAAACAGACATCCTTATACTTAAAAATTGCTAATTCATTCAGCTGCATTTTGAAAATTTGTTGGTAATTTGCTTTGTATGTATTTTAATAACATTTCTTATTATTCTGATAATATTTTTGTGTAGTAATTTTAAGCAGAATATTTTCATATTTTAATTAAGGTTTTTATTTCGATACTTTAAAATATTCAGGTTTTATTTTATCTTAAATAATTAGAATTAAAAATTGTACAAATGAAGAAACATTTTGTGAAAAAGATTATTTTGAATAATAATACTTTTAAAATTAAAATGTACTCGTAGATGATAAGAGAAATTTTAAAGTGGTAACAGTTCATGAAAATAATACTCGTATTATAGTTCCGAAGGAAAATGAAGGGCATAAAAACTTGCAATAAAAGTTTAATCATTAGCAAAAACTTTCTAGTTTATCAGTAAATACAAGCCAATTTCCAAACAAAACTGTTATCTATCGCGTAGTTTAGTAGGAAAAGGCTGATATGTTTCTCTCTAAACAACTGAAATATGTGAAAGTAATTCAATGATAACTTCCTGATTGAGGAAAATGAAGTACATTTATATGATCCAAAGTCTGCATTCCGTTCTATAAAATTCTAACGATTACGTTCCTTTAAGCTTAATTTGAATTTTCTCATCTCTCTAAAAATACACTCATTTAAGTTTTTGTTTAAATATTTAATTCATTTAAATTAATATAAATTAATTAAATTATTTACTTTATATCATTCATATATTTTCATTACAGCATGAATTTTTTAGATGATTTAGTCTTTTTAAACTCTCTCTCTTAAAACGTTGTACTTTGACATAATACGATTCTTTTACATTAAAAAAAAATTACTCTCATCTTAATGTTTGATGAAATTCAATTTAACCAAAAAGTAATATCTTAAAAATTATTGTGGGTATTATTTTATTTCAATACGAATGATTCTTTTTATAATTCCCAGCTAATTTTCATTTCATTTATCTTAATAACATTAGTAATATTTTTGAAGATGCTGAATTCTTGATCTCTCTGTCTTTTCGTATATATGTGTGTGTGCATAATTACTGCATAATTACTTTCTTTTCTTCCATTTTAGCTTTTCTTTAATTTTTTTCCATAAAATTTATTTATCTATTTTAATATTCAAGTAAATCCACCAACCAATTGTCACACGTGTTTCAACTGCCTCTTTCACCTTTACTTCGCAAACATTATTAGATTTCCGGGATTTCAAAGTCTCAATGTATAAAAGGTGATGCAACCATTTTTTGCTTTTTTTTTTTATTCCGCTCTTACTCTTCGCTTTTGACTCTGTTCACACTTGCTGCTTGCTTTGTGATACGCACTGTTCTGGCTTTAACTGCAAAATTCTTCCAGATGTCTAGTTTAGTTTTAGTTTTTTTTATTAACTTCACACTACTAAATGCAACAAGAGGGCTATTGGAGATGGAACTCGTGATTTTGAACCTTGGTCAAGTGACGAGGACGACACCTGAGCTGGTACTCCCTCTCCTAACTTCCACATCACGCCAACGGGAAGACTTTGGGCCTAGAGAGATTTAACGTGCATCAGCCCTGGCTACACGGCAAATCTTTGGTAGCCAAGGATCGAACCCGCGAAAGGACGAAAACCGCCGGTCACGAATCCGAAACCATGACCACTAGGCTATCGCGGTTCTAGTGAAGAAAGTATTTTAAGTCCAAATGTATAACAAAGAAAATCAACTTAAAATGGACAATATTTAGCTCTTTTGTTAGTCGTCAGAAAATTTCTTCTATAGAAAAACTTTAGTTCTTCAGAAAATTTTGGATTGAATTTAAAGATAAAAGAATAAGAACAAATTAAAGAAATATACCGAGATGGATCAATCAGGAATATTTTTTCCAATATACATTTTTATGATCAAAGCTGTATAGATGAAAATAATTTTATTATTTATAGATATGCTGGTGTCCAAATTATCCATAATTATAATAAGACTTCTTAAGATAACCCTAATTTATCATTTTATCCACAAAATATTTTGAAAAGAAACACAGTCAGAATATTTTGAAACAAAACTGGAAATCATACATTTCAAAGTTTACAGTAGCATACGTGATGAAAGAGATCTTTTTAAATTTCAAGTTAATAAAGTTTCATTCCATAATAGAAACATCCATCTGTAGGTATATTGTAATAAAATATATACAATGAAATAATAATTTGGTAACAAAAAGATATAATAAACGTTTTAATTTTAAGAAATTTTATGATAATTGCAGAAGATTGAGCAAGCAATTATTTTTTAAAAACTAATTTAAAACGTAATAAATACATTAACGATTTTTTTTTGTCCAAAATGTTGAATTATGTTGCATATTCAAATGTTATTTAAATTTTGAAATCAATTAGATTCTGAGATGAATTTCTTATTAAAAAAAACTATTTTCACTGACGATATTAATTGTATGATATTTGAATATCTTGTATATATTTTTTTTCTTAATTTTAAATTTGAAATATTTCTTTTTAATTTGAAAAAGAGGAACATTTTTTTTTCAGAAAATCTGAATAACACTTTTCTTTATCATTAAAAATATCACACTATAGTGTAAAATAATGACAAAGGATGCAATTTTAGAAAACTTATGTTTTGATAAAATTACATATAATTAAGTTAGTGTGATCTTAATTATATTATTAATCTCTTCATTTTCTGGAATTTTGAAATTATGAACCTTCGCTAAGTACAGAGCTTTTATACAAATTAAGTAAGAGCTATGATATTTTTTATAAGGATTATTCTTTTAATATGTCATTTGGGACTAATTGGTGTCCTTGTTCAATTGAATTTTAATCTTATTTTTTTTGGTTATGAATTTGGTACTAACAGTTTTATTGTTGAGTGGATGAATTGGAGCCATAAAACATGTTTAACTATACATTTCTGTTCAAAACCATAAGCAGCATTTTCATTTACTTTATTTCCAATATTGACTTAATTGGACCCGGTTACTTGAGTATTTTTGATTGTGTAGAAATGGTATCTTTGTCATTCCATCTTAGGTTCGGGGAACAAGAAGTCACAAGAGGCTAAATCTGAGCTGTACTATAGAGGAGGAAGTACCGGAATATTTTTAGGGGATAGGTATTCAGTCACTACCAATATCATTATCGGACACGCGAGTGGCCCAACGTTATCACAGTAGACGATCCAGTTTCGAAAAAAGTAATATCTTTTGGGAGTTCTGGGTGGATGTAGTTTACCCTTTTCTTAAGCGTTTGATCATATCCACATAAAATTGTGAATTAACTGTCTGCCTAGATGTAACAAATTCCTTTCAAACCATTCCTTTACAGTCGAAGAACACAATTAGGAGGTTTTTCACTCTTGATTTGTTCATCCGAGCATTCCTTGTTCGACGTGGGTTTGGGATATGTTTTCTTTTAATGAAATACCCAATTTTCGTCTCCGATTGTGAATCTTTTAGTTGGCTTTATTTGTGACAAAGTTCAACATTTCCTGCAAAATCGGCGTACGGATATCTTGGTGGATAGGAGTCAAAAGATTTGACACTAGTTTCGCTCAAATTTTACGCATTTTCAATTCTTCCTTAACTCCGGTAGACGACTAGTTTAGGCAGTCCTAACCATATCCAGAATTGAATGTAGACTGGCAATATGAGTTCAAAACATTCTTAGATCGATCATTGTGCCTTTTGTTTTCGATTTCGATGGTCGTTCATTACGCTGGTTGTTTTCTACGTTCTGTCAGCCATTCTTAAACGCATGATGCTCTTATCGTCCTAGGGTTGCTATAAAACTTCGTCACCTAAGCTTATTTTAATATTTTGATAGTTTCATTATAATTACCAAGTTTAATACAAAACTTTATTGCATATCGTTGTTCAATACTTTGCTGCATCAGCGTGATGATGCATTCACACTATGACATTCTCTGAAGCCAATGTGGTTGCCCAGACAAATCGATGCCCAGAAGAAACTTATTGAAATTTTTATTCACCTGCCTCTTCCAGCTGTTTTTTTAACCCGAGGAGGGGGGCAATATGCCTAAACACGCATATGTAGTGGCTAAAGTAAGAAAGTTTTCAATTTTAAATCTATTAATATTATGCTTATCAGGCACAGTAGAAGAGTTTATTATGAAAACTTTTTTGTATTCATTGAACACAAAAAATTGATCATTTACAATCTTTATATGATCAATTTTACACGAGAATATTCTAAGTAATTGCATTATTTTTATTCGCAAAAAGTGTACTTTCTGAGTAAATAACAGTAACAAAAAACATTTCAGTTTACATTTCATGTAAGTGGGAACTTGTCAGTAAATTTTTTAAAGTATGTATTTTTTGTAAAGGAGTTATTATTTCACAATCTTTGCTTTTTTTCATTTTGGATTGTTATCATTCTGAGAAAGATTCACTAATTTCCAAACTTTAAGATATCGACTGATACCTGCCAATTATTTTGTAATATCTCAAGTATCTGAAATGGTACATCGCGTACTTTCAGTAATAGTAAATTTCATTTAATCAGCAACCGACATTGGCCCCCAAAACCATGACTCCTCCAACATATAACTGAAGAAAAGATATTTAAGAGTTTCATTTCTTCGTTTCTGCGCCGCCAAATTCATCCATATCCATCCCTTTCGAAAGCATTATATTCAATTTTAACGGTATAAAGGGCAAGTTTCCAAAATTTTGAATTGTTATGGATATATTCATGAGCAAAGTTCAGCTTTTTCCAACGATTATTTGCGGATTTGAGGGGTGTTCTTCGCAGAACTCTGCCACGAAATATTTCAGGTGGGAGGATTCTTCGAACTGTTTCCACTTTAACAATTTTATTAGTGGTCGCAGCAACATATAGCATTAATTGAGGAGCGGATAATTTTTGGATTTGATGTCTCTTTCTTCATCATAGTATTTTTTGAGAATACGTAAAGAAATATTTACGATAACTCTGCAACAGACTGTTGTAAATAAACTCTTAGATGCAATGAGCCCCTATAATTATGATTTAGATTTATTTCTAAATAGCGTTAAGAAGAAAATCTTACTTCATGTAGAGTTATTAGGAAAGAATCAATTGCAGCGCTTTAAAACTTTGTAAAATTAGTGCTAAGTATCTTAGCTTAGTTCATTTCCCCACCCCCTCTTAAATAACGGAAAAAATCATTTAAACACTAGTGAAAAATTTGAAAATCATATTATTTAAAACAATATGTTCCAAAATTATATCTTTTGTAAATCTAGTATTATTTATACTCAAACGAAAGTGATATGAAGAAATATGTAAATAAATAATACGAAATCGAAATCGAAAAAAAAAAAAAAAAATTCGACTTAAAAGGAAAAAATAACAAATCTGCATCTCATAATGATAAATATATTTTTGATGTATCCTTTGAAATGGAATATTGACGGCATTCATTAAAAAAAAGGTTATCTGAAATCTAGTTATGAATTGTTATCTAGTCAAAATAGTCTCTTCAAAACGCTTTTAGAATAACGTTTTATACCTCTACATAAATTTTTTGTGTTGAAAATTAGCAATTCTACATAGAAAAGCAGAAAACTATTCTATATAAACAGCAGTTTGAAAAATCAAAAGAAATAGAACAATTTGAATGTATATTCGCAATCACATCTTTTATGAAATTTAGCGAAACATGATGAATCGTGTCTATACTACTCGTATATTTTCGAGGCAATAGTATAGACATTTAAAGGTGCGTCGTTAGACACAGAAAAAGGGCAAAATCTTTCCTTTATCTTGATGCAATGATATTTTCATTCAGATATCTAAATCAATTCTTCAGATATTCATAGTGGTCATTGTCACAAACTCGCGGCCGGCTGCGTTTTCCTCAAGTCGTTAGTTCGAATCCGGATACCATCAAAGATGTACGTCAAATACGAGGGTTGCTATTTATATTTCTGTCCTAATAATGAAAAAACAAATATGTAGGATCGAAATTGGTTTTATTGTTTTTCAAAATATTCTCCATGATGATCAATACACTTTTGCATGCGTTTGAACCAATTTTCAAAGCACTTTTTCCAGTCCGATTGAGGTAACTCCAAAACATGCGTTTTGAATGCATCAACTTCTTCTTCGAGGGTCGAAAATCGTTGTCCACGTAATTTATTTTTGATGTGTGGGAATAAGAAGAAGTCATTGGGTGCCAAATCAGGGCTGTACGGCGGATGACCCATCAGTTCGATCTTTCGCTCCGTCAGAAATGCCTTTGTTTGAGTCGATGTGTGAGAGCTCGCATTGTCATGATGAAGAATGATTCGCCTGTTCTTCTGCTTTTTTCGAATTTCTCCGATGACTTCTGGCAAACAAATGGTCGTGTACCATTCAGAATTGACCATCCTGCGTTGCTCTAACGCCACTGTTGCCACATGACCGTTAATGCCGAAGAAACAGGCAATCATTTGTTTCGATGTGCTTCTTCCTCGAACAACTTTTGTTGGTTTTGCCTCATCTTGGAAGACCCATACAGTTGATTGCTGTTTTGTTTCCGGCTCATATGCATAGATCCATGATTCGTCACCTGTGTAGATGTTATACACAGCCTTTGATGTACCTTGAATGTATTTTTCCAACATTTCCTTGCACCAATCGACACGAGCCTTTTTTTGAGCGTTTGTCAGATTATGCGGGATCCAACGCGAACAAATTTTTTTTACGCTCAAATGTTCATGCAATATTTTATTGATGCTAGTCATACTAATGTCCAAAGACGCCTCTATCTCACGGTATGTCACATGACGATCTTGCTTTATCAGTTCACGCACAGCATTGATCTTTTCTGGCACAACAACGGATTTTGGACGACCTGCACGGGATTCGTCCTGGATCGAACATCGACCACGATTAAATTCGTTATACCAATTTTTTACAGTGCTGTAGGATGGCGCTTTATCGCTGTATAAAGAATTAAGTTCATCGAAGCACTCTTGTCTTGACAATCCACGTCGAAAGTTATGAAAAATAATGGCACGGAAATGTTCACGATTCAATTCCATTTTTTGACAGAGAAGAACTTTTCAATTTACTGTCAACAACACAAATAAAGCTATAATGGTAAATCGTTTGCTGAATTTATGTTTAAAAATATCAAACTTTCGATTAAAATCGTCTGCGGTCGCCTAGCAATACTTACTGTTGCCAAGGCCATAAATATAAATAGCTACCCTCGTATGTCGAAACTCCAAGTCCTCTCTTTGGAGTGTTGTGGAAGTTTGGAGAGGGAATGTATTGGAGAATAGCTCAGATAATAAATGGGAAAATAATTAGTGGACTATATTATTCTAATAAAACAAGACAGTTTATTACTGCAGATACCGATGTGTATGCAAAATGGTACATTATAGTACATGATTATTAAATACACTCATTTCACCAGTCCAAGGCTGAATTCGATCAGACACCGACTCGGAGAAAGGAACGAGAGTAGCTTTTCACTCACCAAGCGCAGAATTACGTCAAGCCAAACAGTATCGAACAAAGAGTCCAAACTTGGAACTCAGGAATCGTCCTCGTCACTTGGACGAAACTTGGTTCTAAATTACGATGACCGTTACCAGTAGTCCTTGTGTTAATTCTAAATACAACCCTAATTCAATCAACTACTAATAATAATTGTTAGTAAGTTTTATTAACAAATTATAAATATATAAGTTATTTGAATTAAATAGATTGTTCTCCGGTGAGTAACTTTTCGTTCCTCGTTCAAGAATTGTACTGCCTGATACAAATTTTGCAAATCTCCACTGTATAATTTTCTTTTTACCAAAATATATAAAGTTAATCCCAATAATCTATTTAAGCACTTTGTATGCAATGTTCTAATAGATATTTGTGAAATTAAACACAATTTCCCCCTATATTGCGTACCAAAGTAACACATTAAGTGTAATAACTTTCCAAATATTCCTAACATTTTAGTGTAGTTACCAAAAGTATTTAGTTCATATTCTGTGGTTAGCCTGTGGATACTATTTTAAGTTTGAGTATTAAAAGAAATTCACTTTCGTAAACAGTTCTTAAAATCGATAAGAAAGAATTAGAGTTTGTTAATGCATCGATAAGGGTGACTCTATTCTCTTAACTTTAGTTATTTAAGGATAAAACCTGTGAAATAAATCATCGAAATATTTTTATAAAACTTTTCACACCAGTATCTAATTTTCTTACAAAAATGGAATGGAAAATAATATGGTCGATAAATATCGAGTGTTTAAGTAGTGAAATTGATAAATCTGTTTCCGATTTTTAATAACAAAAACATGATTTCGTGCTTCTCAAAACTCAGGAAAATCAGTGAAAGGCTTAAGTTAATCAAAGGCTTTATTTTCTTATGGAAATGGTTAGATGACATGAGAAAAAGGAAAATTCCATTATTTAAAAAGTAAATTGAATTTCATGTTAAGTTTTTTAGCTATCAAAAAAGTTTTATTAAATACACTTTACATAGCATCTAGTTTGGTTAACTTTATAAGCCGTAATGGCATAATATCAAGACTTGATTGATGTTTAAGTAGAGTTTTAAGAAACTTTGAATACTTTTTGTAATCGATTCTTAGAATTTTACCTAAATACTTATGTTTATTAAATTGAAAATATTGGTTGGATAATTCTATTTCTTTAAATAAATTGTTGAATACAATATTTGATTTCAACAAGTACTTACAGTTGAAAGACAAAATTCTAGAACTTCGTATTATAAGTATTTGCTTTTATAATTAGTTATCTAACGTTTTTTAATTAAATTTATCAAGAAAAGTTATGTTATCAAGTGTACGTTAATAACGTCAACATTAATTATTTTCATATATAGTAGTGACCCAAATTGTGGACACTTTTGGAAATTTTTCTGTTTTTTAATTTTATATACTTATAAAATATTTTACGTTTCATAAAATGCAAAGTCGTATGTAGCATTTTAAAAAGAATTTTATACTGAATTCAATACAAAAAACAACATTCAAATATTTTCAATATAAAAAAGAATATATGTACTTTAATCTAAGAAACAAATGCAGTTTGAAATAGTTTCTAATTTTTAACTTTCGTGACAAATAACTGTTCTTGTTCCGGGAACCAATCAAATGTCCACAATGGCTTGGGAACCAAACAAATTACTTGTTCTAACTGTAAACAGGATGCCAGCAGAAGCTGACATCCTGTTTACAGTTGGAACAAGTCGTTAATATGTTTTCTTACATCGAAGGGGAAGACTGTTTCTTATGCAATCAAATTACAAGTAGGAACTGTTGTAAATAATTTTAATATTTAGTCAGAAAGAAATGACATTAAATAAAAGAATAGATTGGACTCCTAGAAAGAGATGTAAGATTATTGTGTTATGAAAAGGGGTCTTTCTTATGCTGAAATTGCAATACAGATGAGTGATTCAGTGGAGTCTGAAAGTTTTGTTTACGATATCAAAAGACAAATTCAATACAAACGAAGCCGAAAAAGGTACACCACATTTGCTGATGACAGAAGAATAAAAACACTATGCCTCCAAGATAGAAGAATATCGTCAATGGCCATCAGAAGAGATCTGAATAAGGCTGGTGTTTCATGAACAATCAGGAGAAGATTAACAGATGTTGGACTAAGAGGTAGAATTCCAAGAAAAGAACTTTATCTCAATTTGCACCAGCGCAGAAAAAGGCTGCAGTGGGT
The DNA here is from genome assembly GCA_019974015.1 of Nephila pilipes. NCBI lineage: Eukaryota > Metazoa > Arthropoda > Arachnida > Araneae > Nephilidae > Nephila > Nephila pilipes. The sequence goes on along the minus strand of BMAW01081651.1, from coordinate 33,532 downwards.
AAAAGAACACATTAATATGGACGGATGATCAGTGGTCACAAGTTTTATGGAGCGATGAAACTAAAATATCGTTATTCGGTAGTGACGGTCGGTCGAAAACATGTAAGACGAAGATTACGAGAAGTGATACATCCTGATTGTAGTCAGGCAACTATGAAGAACCCACTTATTGTTATGATTTAGTCATGCATTTCAGCAGATGGTACAGGTCGCCTTCATGTCATCAATGGGACACTGAATGCCAGAAAATACATTAACTCTATTCTGCAACCAAAGCTTCTGCCTTCCATCGGGGATCTGTTTCCAAACAATGCTTCATTTCTTTTTCATTATGATTCTACTCCCTGCCATACAGCAAAATTATTGAAAGAAAGGTTTGTTGAAAGAGCTTTGAATTTTTGTCCTGACCAAGAAACAGTTCTGACTTGAATCCTTTCGAAAACTTGTCGCACCGTTTGAAAACTCTTGCCGAATGAGGCGCCCATCAAATAAAAAATAACTAATTGAAGCTATAATTGCTTCCTGGCATCATGTAATAACAGAGGAAGAGCCTAAAACTATCGTCAGCTCAATGAAACATCCATGTGAAGTTGTAATAAGAAATAAAGGCTACCCTACTAAGTATTGATTACTCACTGTAAAACATCAGTATCTGATACATATCGATAATTGTTGCAGATTAATTTTTTTGTTCTGCAAATAGTTGAATTTTGTTTCTTGAATTGAATTCGGCATTAAATTCTTTTTAAAATGATATATAAGACTTTGCATTTTGTGAAACGTAACACATTTTGTATAAACATACAGAGTTAAAAAACATAAAAATTTCCAAAACTGTCCACAATATTGGCCATCACTGTAAATAAATTACTCTTATTCTCTTGAAAAGATGATAGACCTGTTCCAAACATTAGAACACTTTTTAATAGAATTTCTTTAGCGTAAACATTTTATTAGAACTTTTATATAGCGAAGTTCTATTCATTAACATTACTTAATTTTTAAATACTTTTAAATATTTTGGTTCAAGTTATAATTTCTTTTTTATTTGCATACAGGGGCTGTTTTTAAAATATAGAAACTTTGTTTCAAGGGTTACACACATATATGTTTACATTAATGTATAACTGCGCTTAAGTACACTTCTGACTATTCTGACAAAGATAAATAACCTAAAAGGCAAACATTTGTAACAAACTGTCTTCATTTTTTTTTATTAAGAGACATGAACTTAATATCTTTAACCAGTTTATTCACTTTTTGTTTAAGCAGTATCAAAGCAAATTAACATTGTGTTGTGTTTACTAAATCGCGCCTTTAACCAAATATTATAATGGAGAAATCTACTTATCTTAATAACTCTAGACAGGAGACTTGAATTAATTGGATCCTATTCAAGTAAACTTCCTAAGATACTGATTCAAGTAAACTTCATGAATCTGATACATACGCTCAGAGCATATCACCTCACAGTTGCTTGAACCAATGTAATGATCCTATCGATCTTTCACCAATTCTTCTTCTCTCTCTTATATTTGATTCACTCCATTTCTAATAAAGTTAAACTATTTTACATCTATTACGGTTCTTTCACAAGGCAAGGATCTCATTTTAAACATCAGGGTAGAATAGACCCAGAGTTTTTTAAAAAGGACATTACATGTTGAGAACCGTTATATGTTCTGTTTTAAATTTTAAGAAATCGTATAAGTTTAAGAGTAACTTTGTAGGATATAAGATTAATTAATTGTACTTTTTTTGTCACATCATTTACCATATGTACAATATGTTGAATACAAGATATTGAAGAGATGTTCTCCAAAATTTCGATTACATTTTGTTTTAAATACCATCATTTTTCTAATAACTTGTTTTTGAACTAACTATTTTTGAAATTTAACTTTTTTTTATTCTAAGTTGATACCCAAATGGACTGGTGCAAATTAGTCCAAACACAGAACTAAGCCCAAACATGGAATTAAGTTTATTGTACGTATGCATATTGCTATTTTACATTCTAACAATTCATAAAATTTACGAAATCTAAGAATATCACCTGTATACAATAACAAAAACATGATAAATCTATTAAACAACATAATTCAATATGAATGCATTTAGTATACTCTTATGTTTTATTCTTTATTTCTGTTAAGAAAAATAAATTGTTATCTGTTTTTAACTTTTCATTCAAAGAATGGAAAAATCCTCTCGTTTCTGGCAATGTCAATTAATATGAAAGAAAATCTTGAATCAAATTATTTTAACATTATTATCAGATGCATGATTTTATTATGCAATTTGAATTTTTATTTCAGACAAGAAAAAAATTGGCTGTTAAAAACATTTAATTTTAAGTATTTATAAAACAGAAGCAGTTTAAATTAATGTGACATGTTTGAAAAAAGATAAGTTTGAAAAAAATACTTAACTTGAGAAAAGGAAAAGAAGTCAGCAGACCTATATCCATTGTAATAATAACTGAACATTTGAAAATAATTGACATAAAAGAATAAAAAAATACGATTAAGGAGTAAAGTCTTCACTATTTATCTCTCAATATAGGGAATACTGCTAGTTAAGTTAAAGAAGTTAATGAGACAAAGGTCCCTTACATATCAAAGTTTTAAATTTTTTTTTGAAAACACTCTCTCTCTCTCTCTCTCTCTCTCTCTCTCACACACACACACACACACACACACACATATATATATATATATATATATATATATATATATATATATATATATATAAGCCCCATTGCTTCTTAATATTTCAGTGCCACAATTTTAATGATATACTACCAAAACTTCCAGAGTTAACAAGAAAAAATTACCTAAGCATTGTTTAACTTCTTTTTTGTTGTTTTTCAAATATAATTTCATTTTTCTCAAAACAGCAAATTTTAGCTAGCGGGCAAGATTTATCAGAAACTACATATCATATTAACTTCAAATTTCACATACATGTTCAAAATACGTTTCCTTACGAGTTATATATTAATTTTTTCACAAATTATTACCAGAAAAAAAATTTAGTGAATTTTAATTGGATTTTATCTTACCATTTGGTACTTTTGTTACTAATTGTATTTTTTTAAAATACAGTTTCTCTTAATTTTTTAAAAAATATGTGTTGCGTCAAAACCGAATATTTCCTGATAAATAACATTACTTTTGTAAATTTTGATCTTCAAAATTTTGATATTTTGTACTTCAAAATACTGTACTCATTAAAATTTGAATTTTCATAATTTTGAAAAAGTTTCCAATTTATTTTTCATTATAACTTTTAAAGGTATTTTTAAAATTATATGAGAAAAACATGAAAGAGTATGTAAATATATATATGAGAATAATATATGGTAAAAAAAAGAATCAAGTTTTTGCTTTGTTTAATTGGTAGATTATATTGGTTTGAAAAATGTATTTTCGAAAACACGGATGATAGTTTAAGAGTCCTTAAGCCTCTTAAATTAAAAAAAAAATGGTTATTTTCCATGCCCTGCTCTTCAAGTGATCAACATATGTTTTACATACAGGGTGTTTTGAAACTCATGGGCAAAAATTTAAGAGGTGATAGAAAACATCTAAGCAATCAATTTTAACAAGATATATTACGCGTCGTCATTTCTACCATAGATGACGGGAGAGTTGGCCTTTTCCTGATTACTATAAGTCACCATGCCTCCCGAAATCCATGGTAGAAATGGCGATGTGTAAGAAATCTCGTGCTTTATGCTTTCCATTACATCGCAGTTCAGTGGTTCACCACTTGCTTTCCACCTATGCATTGTACGGTGAAAATTACTTGTTTAGATTCTTCTGTTATCCCTTAAATTTTTGCTTATGAATTTCGAAACCTGCATAAATTTGATCTTCCTTTGATGGGATCCAAAATAATAAGGTGAATGTCAAAAAAATGAGGTGATATACTTTTGATGTTTTATCGCATATTTTTCTTTTATTGAGTTTTAGAATGGAAGGTTCTGATTGGAAGTGACTTTCCTTCTAAAACCTTATTCCCTATATGTATATAAAAATGAAAAATTATTAAATCTGAATGGAATAAAACTGCATGTTTTATATTTTACATTAGCTTGATCGAGGGAATAGTAAGTCTCAGAAAGACGAAGATGTTCCAAGTCGTGGAAAATGGGGCAAAAGCATCCAAAGTCTTCTCCTTTGCATTTCAATGTCAGTAGGCCTCGGGAACGTGTGGAGATTTCCCAACGTCGCTTACAACAATGGAGGAGGTGAGAAAAGATTCATTAATATTCTATTATTTTTATTTCAAATTAAAGTATTTGACTTTTCCTTAATGTTCTGAGCTTAGGAGGATTGTTACTTCAAAGCCATATTTGAGTAAAGAAATTAATATTTAGTATTGAATTTCAGGTTTTAAGAAATGTACATGCATTTAAATTACTTCTTTTCGGACTGTCCTCGTAATCAGATAATCTTGCATGATAATCTAAAGTGTGATACTAATCCGAGACAATTTTGAATAATAATATGTAGAAATCTTTCATCGTTTCATTAAGTTTTCATTCTCCTTCTGTATCTGCTTTTTCATTTTTGTATTTCTGTGTAATGATGAGTATATGTATATACAACTGAGAGAAGTATCTTCAATAGTTAGGTTCATTGATATAAGTTAATATATTAATTAATTAATTATAATCCATCGAGTAAGCAAAACACATTCTAAAATATATAATTTATTTTAAACAATGGCGACGAATATAAGAAGGGATGCCTATATATCCTTTACAACGGAGGATCTTGAAACTTTTTTCTCTCCTGCCTCTTGTTTGTAATTGAAAGTTTAATATATCCTAGCAGCAATGCTACAGTGAATGATAATAATTAAGATAATAACTCGTATTTTAGACGAATGAAACTATGAAAGCACTGTAGTTCCTTCATAAATAACAGTTTGATATTTTAACATTGAGTTAGCTGGACATACTCATATTTTTGTAATGATTCTACTTTAATTAGTATGTAAGAAATTGAATTTTAAAATTCCTTCTTACTTAATTTTGAACTGTTCTCTACATGAATGATTTGTCTCTTAGCCACATTCACGCCTATAACTTTTGAGTTACTACCAAATCTTCTTTTACACTTTGAAATTTATATTCTCTTAAAAATACAAAAAAGATCTAGTGAAAATCTTGGGATTAGATGATTTTTTGACTTGTTATTTAACTTGCTTCATGTATTTGTAACTAGGCAATATTTAAATATTCTATTGGACATTCAGTTACGATTTTGTTCTGTGAGACACACTCAACTAGTTTGATGGACACCAACAAAGAGACGGAAAAGAAAATAATTGTAGAATATTAAAAGAATTTCGTAGGTCTTTGAAATATGGTTTTTTCCCTACAGTCAATATAAATTGATTAAAAATATTAATTTACAGTCGTCAAAAAATGTGGCAACCTGAACAACTTCCGCTATTCTTATAGCAACTGAAAAAAAAATTGATATTACTCTTAATGGTTCAAAGGAACTAAATAATGATGATTCCAATTCCTTAAATAATTATTTTATATTTTTCTTATTTCATATAAGGGCTTAAAATAGGTAGTCTAGTGTTAAATGAAATATTAGATGCTTAAAATTTTGAAGCTATTAATACTAAACTAAAGATAATTAATTCTCAATTTTATAAAGAGTAGAACAAACTGATTACGTTATAAATACGAATCAGGACATACAGCTACGAAAATAATAAGTTTTAACATGTAAAATTTTTAGGTAAATGGATTTCTCATATTACATACACTACGCAACATTGAAACTGCAACTCCTAGAAAAATATGCGAATTTCATGGTAAACACACGTTATCGAGTTATGCAAATGATGCAAAATGCGCAGCTCTCCAGCGCGCGATGAAGGAGATATAAGGGAAGGAACCTACAGAGTGTTGATTTTCGTGCCTTTATTTCTGCTAGGGAAATCACCGTAGAAAATTTGTTCTTGTCTCAGAGGACGCGTGTAATATTATAAAATGTCAGGCCATCAGCCAGTTCCAGCAGACAGACGATTTTACTAGGACTGAGAAGGGCAGGTTGCTCCATACAGCATTTCTCAGATGACACATACCTGGACGCATCCGCAGAACATCGGCTGTGGAGAAAATGGTTTGAACAAGGAACTGTGGCAAGTTTGAGGGGTGTCGGTGCAGCCAGAGTGACGTCAGCAAGAGTGGATCGACGCATCCACTGAAAGTGGGGGCGGACTTGGAAGCCACTTCTACCTCCATTCTGCAGCATGTTCATGACACGCGGGATCTTCCCATATCGACCAGAACCATTTCCCTCCGATTGGTTGCTAGTGGTCTGCACTTATAACCTCCTTTAAGAAGACTACCATTGACCCCACAGCATAGACGGAAATGTCTGCAATGATGCCGGACTCGAACGATGTGGACAATGGAATGGCACAGAGTCGGGTTCTCAGCTGAGTCACGCTTTTGTTTCTCCAATGATAGTCGCCACGTATAAGTATGGCATCGACTTGGAAAGAAGTTCAATTCGACAGCTATTGTGGAATGCCCCACGAAGCGACAATGCGACATCATGATTTAGAGCACAATTGAGTACTATTCCAGGACAACTCTAGTTCGTATTCAGAGCACTATGACGGCCCAACGATATGTGAATGATGGGCTGTAGCAAGTGACCCCTCTCTTCAGGGGGTGCTCAATGCCTTTTTTCAGCAGGAAAACGCCCGAACACACACTGAATAATTCTTGCTCTAATTTCTCACATTATGAACATTTTTGGTCATTTCTTTCTCAGTTGCTTGTCTTGATGGACGCGCTTCCATTCCTATTCCAAAGTATCTCCCTTCTTTTCGTGTAATATTAGTAAATCCATAGTTCAATTACTTAAAGTTTCCTCAATATTCCAGGACTGAAACATTACAAGTTTTAAATTTCTATAGTTAAGATGTACAATTTATATATATATATATATATATATATATTCGGTATGCTTCGTTCAGTTACGTATTACTTCGAATGCTCATGAGCATTCTTTTGTTCGAGGAGTTTAGAATAGCTTTTCGTTTATTGAAAAACCCAGTTTTCGTCTCCGGTTGTGACTCTTTTAGTTAGCTTCATTTGTCACACAGTCCAACATTTCCTGCAAAATCGGCATACGGATGTCTTGGCGAATAGGGATCAAAATATTTGACACCAGTTTCCATTTGACCAACAGCTCAGATTTTACACATTTTCAATTCTTCCTTAACTCTGGTAGACGACTAGTTTAGGCAGTCCTAACCATATCCAGAATTGAATGTAGACTGACAATATGAGTGCAAAACATTCCTAGATTGATCATTCTTGCCTTCTGTTTTCGATTTCGATGGTCGTTCATCACGCTGGTTGTTTTCTACTTTCTGTCGGACATTCTTAAACGCATGATGCTCTTGTAGTTCTACGGTTGCTATAAGACTTCGTTACCATAATATTATTTTAATACTTTGCTACTTTCATTACAATTACCAAGTTTGATACAAAACTTTATTGCATATCATTGTTCAATTCTTTATTGCATCAGCATGATGATGCATTCACACTATTGCATTCTCTGAGGTCAATGTGGATGCCCAGACGAAACTTATAGATATTTCTATTCACCTGCCTTTTCCAGCTGTTTTTTTTTCTGAGAGCATAGCCCAAACAAGCATATGTAGATAATGTGCAAAAGTAAGAAAGTTTGCAATTTTAAATCCATAGTACAATGCTTATCAGGCACAGTAGAAGAGTCTGTTATGAAAACTTTTGGTATTCATTGAACACAAAAAATTGATAATTTACAATCTTTAGATAATCAATTTTACACTAGAATATCCTAAATAATTGCATTATTTTGGGGTGCCTTTTTTATTCATAAAAAAGTTACTTTCTGGAATGAAAGCTAAGAAAAAAAAACAGACTTAGTGTTACATTTCATTTAAAGTGGGAACTAGTCTTCAATTTTTTTAAAGTATGTGCTTTTTGTAAAGGAGCTATTCTATCACATCTTTTTGTTTTTTTGACAGCATATCATTTGAGAAAGATTCACTAATTTCCAAGCTTTAAAATATCGACTGAGACCTGACAATTATTTGGTATATCTCAAGTATCTGAAATGAAGGTACATCAACTATTTCAGTAAAAGTAAATTTCATTTAATCAACAACCAACATTGGCCTCCAAAACATGACTCCTCCAACATACTTCTGAAAACGGATATTTAAGAATTTCATTCTTCGTTTCTCTGATGCCAAATTCAACCATATCCATCCCTTTCAGAAAGCATTATTCAATTTAACGGTATAAAAGGGCAAGTTTCTGAACGAGACTTGTTATATATATTCTTTCAGCGAAGTCCAGCTTTTCATCGATTATTTGGGACATGAGGTGTTCTTCTGCAGAACTCTGCCACGAAATCTTTCCAGGTGGGAGGATTCTTCGAACTGTTTCTTTAACAATTTTATTAGTTTCGAGGGACAGTATATAATTGAGGAGCGGATAATTTTGATTTGTTGTGTCTTTTCTATCATAGTATTTTTGTAGAATACGTAAAGAAATATTTATTCAGAATATTACGATAACTCTGCAACAGACTCTAGCTCTTTGTAAAATAAACTCTTAGATGTCAACATGATGCCCTATAATTATGATTTGAATTACTTTAAAAGTAAGAAAGAAAATCTTATCATGTAGAGTTATTAGGAAAAGATCTACATTGCAGCGCTTTAAACTTTGTAAAATTAGTACTAAGTATCTTAGCTCAGTTATTTCCACCCCCTTAAATAACGAGAAAAATCATTTAAACATAGTGAAGAATTTGAAGAATCATATTATTTAAAACAATATGTTTCCAAATTATATCTTTTTGTAAATCCTAGTATTATTTGTTAAACGAGCAAGAGAGATATGAAGAAAATAATAAATAATGACAAAATCAAGAAAAAAAAAAAAAAAAAAAATCGAATTGGAAAAGGGAAAAATAACACGTCTTGCATCCCATGACGAAAATATATTGATGTATCCTTTGAAATGGAACATTGACGATCATTAAAAAAAGGTTATCTGAAATCTAGGTTAAGAATTTATTTATCTAGTCAAAATAGGTCTCTGAGAACCTTTTTAAGGAATAACGTTTTATATTCTCATAAATTTTTTTTGTGTTAACAAAATTAGCATCACATAGAAAAGCAGAAAACTATTCTATAAAACAGTGTCTGAAAATCAAAAAGAAATGGAACAATTTGAATTATATTGCATATCACATCTTTGATAGAAATTTGCAGAAAATGATGAATCAGTGTATACTACTCAAAGCTATATTTCGAGGCAATAGTATAGACATTTAAAGGTGCGTCAGTTAGACACAGATAAAAGGAAAATCTTTCCTTTATCTTGATGCAGATATATTTTCATTCAGATACAAATCAATTCTTCGATATTCATAGTAGTCAATTGTCAAAACTCTACGGCCGGTGGTTTCCAAGCGTTAGTTCAACTGGATACCATCAAAGATGTCAGCAAATGACGAGGTTGCTATGGTATATTTCTTCTAATAATGAAAACAAATATGATCAGAAATTGTGTTTATTGTTTTAAAATATTCTCCATGATGATCAATACACTTTTGCATGCGTTTGAACCAAATTTTCAAGCACTTTTTCCAGTCCGATTGATAACTCCCAAAACATGCGTTTTGAATGCATAACTTCTTCTTCGAGGGTCGAAAATCATTTGTCCATCGTAATTTTTTCTTGGATGTGTAGGAATAAGAAGAAGTCATTAAGCTTACAAATCAGGGCTGTACGGGATGACCCATCAGTTCGATCTTTTCGCTCGATCCAGAAATGCCTTGTTTGAATGATGTGTGAGGCTCGCATTGTCAGTGATGAAGATAATGATTCGCCTGTTCTTCTTCTGCTTTTTCGAATTTCTCCGATGACTTCTGGCAAACAAATGGTCGTGTACCATTCAGAATTGACCATCCAGTGTTGCTCTAACGCCACTGTTGCCTCTTATGACTGTTAATGCCGAGAAGAAACAGTAATCATTTGTTTCGATGTGCTTCTTCCTCGAACAACTTTTGTTGGTTTTGCCTCCATCTTGGAAGACCCATACAGTTGATTGCTATGTTTTTGTTTCCGGCCTCATAGGCATAGATCATGATCTTCAGTCACCTGTGTAGATGTTATACAGCTTCTTTGTGTACCTTGATGTATATTTTCCACATAATTCCTGAATCGAGCACGAGCCTTTTTTTGAGCGTTTCTCAGATTATGCGGATCCTAACCTGAACAAATTTTTTATGCAGCTCCAATGTTCATGCAATATTTTATTGATGCTAGTCATAATAATATCCAAAGACGCCCTTCTATCTCATCATTATGTCAAACGACGATCTTGCTTTATCAGTTCCACATACAGCATTGATCTTTCTGGCACAATACGGATTTTGGACGACCTGCGGACAGTTCGTCCGATCAACAATCGACACGATTAAATTCAGTACCAATTTTTTTTTTACAGCTGCGTAGGATGGCGCTTTATCGCTGTATAAAGAATTAAGTTCATCGAAGCACTCCTATGCCGACCAATCCAGTCGAAAGTTATGAAAAATAATGGCTTGAAATGCTCACGATTCAATCATGTTATTTTGACAGGGAAGAACTTTTTCAATTTACGCTCAACACAAATATTAGCTATTATGGCAAATCGTTTGCTGTTTATGTTTAAAAATATCAAACTTTCGAATTAAAACTCGATCTGCGGAAAGTGCTCTAGCATTTTATACTACTGTGCCAAGGCCATAAATATAACATAAGCTACCCTCAGCATAGAAACTCAAGTCCTCTTTTGAGTGTTGTAGAGTTTGGAGAGGGAATGCTATCCAGGAGAAATTCTCGATATAAATGGGAAAAAGTAATTGTACTTATATTCTACTAAAACAGACGATTTATTACCAGAGATACCGATTAAGTAACAGCAAATGGTACATTTAGACCATGTACGCCGTTATTAAATACACCCATTTCACCTCAGTCAAGGCGACAATTCAGATCGAACCCGGACCTGGAAAGGAACGAGTAGACTTTTCACTCACCAAGTACGCAGGAGTACGTCGACCAAACAGTATCGAACAAAGAGTCCAAACTTGGAACTCAGGAAGTCGTCTCTCGTCACTATGTGACGGAAACTTGTCTCTAAATGTGCAGTGACCGTACCAGTAGTCCTTGTATAATTCTAATACAACCCTAATTACAATCAATACTAATAATTGTTAGTAAGTTTTATTAACAAATTATAAATATATAGTTATTTGAATTAATGGGTGTTTCTCGTGGAAGCTTCTTTCCGTTCTCGATTCAAGAATATTACTCACTGATACAAATTTTAAAAATCTCCACTGTATAATTTTCTTTTTGCCAAAAGATATATAAAGTTAATCAATAATTATATTTAAAGCACTTTGTATGCAATGTTCTAATAGAATTTGTGAAATTAAACACATTTCCCCATTTTGCGTACTCAAGTAACACATTAATGTAATATCACTTCCAAATATTTCCTAACATTTTAGTGTAGTTGACCAAAGCATTTAGTTCTATGTAGTTGGCTCTCATGGATATGATTTTAAGTTTGGAATATTAAAAGAAATTCCACTTTCGTAACGTTCTTAAAATCGAGTAGAAAGAATTGAGGTTGTTAATCGCATCGATAGGTGCTATTTACTCTTAGACAGCCATTAAGATAAAACCTGTGAAATAACACATCAAATATTTTATAAACTTTTTTTCACACTAGTATCTGAATTTTCTACAAAATGGATATAGGAAAATAATATGGTCGTAAATATCGAGTGTATGTAGTAGTAGAAATTGATAACCTGTTACTGATTTATAACAAAACATGATTTCTGATCTTCTCAAACTGACAAAAATTGCAGTGGAAAGGCTTAAGTTAATCACAAACTTATTTTCTTAGGAAATGGTTAGATGAAGCATGAGAAAAGGAAAATCTCATTATTTAAAAAAGTAAATTGAATTTCATGTTAAGTTTTTTAGCTATCAAAAGTTTTTTAATACCTTTATATGGCACGTTTGAGTTACTTATAATGCGTAAGGCATAATACAAAGACTTAGATTATGTTTAAGTAGAGTTTTAAAACTTGATATCTTTTTGTAATCGATTCTTAGGAATTTTTGCCAAATTATTAGTAAGTTTATTAAGAGGTGAAATATATTGGTTGGATATTCTATTCTTGTAAAATAATTGTTGAATAGCAATGAGTTTATACAATACCTAGCAGTTGAAAGACAAAATTCTAGAACTCATTATTAGAGAGTATTTTTTATAATTAGTTATCTAACATTTTTAATTAAATTTTCAAGAAAGAGTTATAGACAAGGTACGTTAATAAGCTAGCGTAATTATTTTCATATATAAGTAGTGACGCCAAATTTCATTGACACTTTTGGAAATTTTTCTTGTTTTATTTTTATTATATGCTATAAATATTTTTTGCCGTTTTCATAAAATGCAAAGTCGTATTACATTTTAAAGAATTTTATACTGAATCAATGCAAAAAACAACATTTTCAAATATTTTCACTAAAAAGAATTATATATTTACTAATCTAAAAAACAGCATTGAAATAGTTTCTAATTTTTAACTTCAAGGACAAATAACTGTTCTTGATTCCTGGGAACACACAAATGCCCACAATGTCTTGGGAACTAACAATATTGCATCTTTAGATGTTAAATTTAATGTGACATCCATGTTTACAGTGCGAACAAATTTAATATTTTTCTTACACTCGAAGAAGACTGTTTCTTTACAATCAAATTACAAGTGCCAGAACCTCGTTGTAAAATAATTTAATATTTAGTCAGAAGAATGACATTAAATAAAGAATGGTTGGACTCTAGAAGAGAGTGTAGATTATTGTGTGTAAAAGCGTCTTTCCTTATGCAAAATTGCAATACAGATGATGCAGTGATTCAGTGGAGTCTGAAAGTTTTAGTTTACGATATCAAAAGACAAATTCAATACAAACAGTTAAACAAAAGAGTACACAATTTGCTGATGACAGAAGAATAAAAACACTATACCTCCAAGATAGAAGAATATGATCAATGGCCATAGAAGAGATCTAAAAGGCATGCGTGTTTTCATGAGAATCAGGAAGCGTTAACAGATGTTTGGACTAAGAGAGTGAGATTCCAAGAAAAGAACTTTATCTCCAATTTGCACCATGCCAGAAAAAAGGCTGCAGGGGTAAAGAACACATTAATATGGACGGAACCGAGGTCACAAGTTTTATGGAGGATGAAACCTTTCTCGTTATTCGGTAGTGACGATCCGGTCGAAAAACATGTAAGACGAAGATTACGAGAAGTGATACACTTGATTGTCAGCAACTATGAAACCCACTTATTGTTATGATTTGATCATGCATTCAGGAGATGGGTACAGGTCCGCCTTCACTTAGCATCAATGGACACTGGAATGCCAAAATACATTAACTCTATTCTGCAGCCAAAGCTTCCTTCCATCGGAGGATCTGTTTCCAGAAACAAGTAGTTTCATTTTCATTATTGCATTCTACCTCTCCATATCAGCAAAATTATGAAAGAAGGTTTTTGAAGAGTAAATCTCTTGAATTCACTACGGCCAAAACAGTACGCTGAACTTTTCGAAAACTTTGTCGCGCCGTTTGAAACTCTTGCCTTGCAATGAGGCCCATCATAATAAAAAATAACTAATTAGCTATTTGCTTCCCAGTACGCATGTAATAACTAGACGGAAGAGCCTACAACTAATCGTACAAGTCAGTAAGCATCCATGGAGTTGTACAAATAAAAATGACACCTACTAATTGATTACTCACTGTAAAACATCAATTATCTGATACATATCGATAATATGTTGCAGATATTTCCAATTTTTTTTTAATTGCAAATACGTTGAATTTTGATTTCTGAATTAGATTGGCATTAATTCTTTTTTAAAATAGATATAGTAAGACTTGCATTTTGTGAAACGATAACACATTTTATGATACATGCAGAGTTAAAAAAACATAAAATTTCCAAACTAGCAATGTAGGCCATCTGTAAATAAATTACCTATATTCTCTTGAAAAGATGATAGACCTATAGTTCCAAACATTAGAGACACTTTTATGTAATAGGTTCTTTAGCGCTTAACATTTTATTAGAACTTTATTATGTAGTTCTATTCATTAACATTACAATTTTAAAAGCTTTTAAAATATTTGGTTCAAGTTATAATTTTTTACTTTTTTGCATACAGGGGACTGTTTAAAATATGAGAAACTTTTTCAAAAAGAGGTTAAATGTTTAATAATGTATAACTGCTGCTAAGTCACTTCTGACTATTCTGACAAGATAAATAACCTAAAAGGTAAACATTTGTAACAAACTGTCTTCTATTTTTTTTATTATAAGAGACACATGAACTTAATATCTTTAACCAGTTTATCTGTCTTTTGTTTAACAGTATCAAAGCAAATTAACACTTGTGTTGTGTTTACTAAATCAGCGCCTTTAGCAAATATTATAATGGAGAAATCTACTTATCTTAATAACTCTAGACAGGAGACTTGAATTATGATCCTATTCAAAGTAAACTTTAAGATACTGATTCAAGTAAACTTCATGAATCTGATACATACACTCAGAGAACATATCACCTCACAGCTTTGCAACAATGTAATCCTATCGATCTTTCACCTAATTCTTCTCTCTTCTTATATATTGATCTGCTAATCTACCTTTCCTAATCAAAGTTAAACTATTTTACATCTATTCGCGTTCTTTCACAAGGCAAGATCCTCTTTAAAACATCAGATAGAATAGACCAGAGTTTTTTTAAAAAGGACATTACATATTAGAAACCGTTATATGTTCTGTTTAAATTTTAAGAAATCAGATATAAGTTTAAGAAGAACTTTGTATATAAGATTAATTATTGTACTTTTTTGTCACATCATTTTACACATATGTACAATATGTTGAATACAAGATAATAAAGAAGAGTTCTCCAAGAATTTCATTACATTTTGTTTTAAATCCATCATTTTCTAATAACTTGTTTTTGAACTACTATTTTGAAATTTAACTTTTTTTTATTCTAAGTTGATACCCAAATGGACTGGTGCAAATTAGTCAACACAGAACTAAGCTAAACATGGTAAGTTTATTGTGCAAATACATATTGCTATTTTACATTCTACAATTCATAAAATTTACGAAATCTAAGAATATCACCTGCTAACAAAACATGATAAATCTATTAAAACAATCCATAATTCAATATGAATGCACTTTAGTATACTCTTATGTTTTATTCTTTATTTCTTTAAGAAAATAAATTGTTATCTGTTTTTAACTTTTCATTCAAGATGGAAAAATCCTCTCGTTTCGGCAATGTCAATTAATATGAAAGAAAATCTTGAATCAAATTATTTAACATTATTATCAGATCAATTTGTTATGCAATTTGAATTTTTTTCAGACAAGAAAAAATTGGCTGTTAAAAACATTTAATTTTGGTATTTATAAAACAAAACAGTTTAAATTAATGTGACATGTTTGAAAAAGATAAGTTTGAAAAAACTAATTAGAGAAAAAGTGAAAAGATTAGCACCTATATCCATTGTAATAATCTGAACATTTGAAAATATGACATAAAAGAATAAAAAATACGATTAAGTAAAGTTCACTATTTTCTTAATCTCATATAGGAATACGCTAGTTAAGTTAAAGAATTAATGAGACAAAGGTCCCTTACATCAAAGTTTTAAATTTTTTTTTTGCTCTCTCCCCACATCACACACACTATATATATATATATATATATATATATAAACCATTATAGCTTAATATTTCGTGCTACAATTTTAATGATATACTACCAAAACTTCCAGAGTTAACAAGAAAAATTACCTAACATTGTTTACTTCTTTTTTGTTGTTTTTCAAATATAATTTCATTTTTCTCAAACAGCAAATTTTAGCTAAGAGCTAGTTATCAGAAACTTTATATCATATTAACTAATTTCACATACATGTTCAAAATACGTTTCATAAAGTTATATATTAATTTTTCAATCAAATTATTACCAGAAAAAATTTAGTGAATTTTAATTGATTTTATCCTATTTGGTACTTTTGTTATATTGTATTTTTTAAAATACAGTTTCTCTTAATTTTTAAAATATGTGGTTGATCAAAACCGAATATTTCCTGATAAAATGAACATACTTATAAATTTTGATCTTCAAAATTTTGATATTTAATCTTCAAAATACTAATACTCATTAAAATTTGAATTTTCATAATTTTGAAAAAGTTTCCAATTTATTTTTCATTATAACTTTTAAAGGTATTTTAAATTATATGAGAAAAACATGAAAGAGAATATGATAAATATATTAGTATATAAGGGAATATATAGCGTAAAAAAAAAAGAATCAAGAGATTACTAGCTGTTTGTAATTATAGATTATATTGGTTTGAAAAATGATTGAAAAGAAGGATGATAGTTTAAGAGTCCTTAAGCCTCTTAAATTAAAAAAAAAAAAATGAGTTATTCCATTACACGCATGTCTTCAGTAGTGATCAACATATGGCTTTACATCAGTCATTTTACTCTGCCGCTAAATTTAATGATAAACTTATGCTAGCATCTTTTAATAAAGATGATTAATACGCGTCTATTTGCTACATGATGTGGAATACTGCATAAGTGAATGCGCGGGTATACCGATGAGCGCCATATTTAGGTGACATGGGGCGTACGGCATGCCTAAACCTATTCTAACGTTTTTATGAATTTATTGAGGCTGAATGGCTGCTGCTTTAACATCTGCCTTGCATAAGCTTGCATGCGAGCCGGTAGAAGAGCGATAAATGTTCCAAGTCGTGGAAAATGGGGCAAAAGCATCCAAAGTCTTCCCTTTGCATTTCAGTATATTAGGCCTCGAACGTATGGATTTCCAACGTCGCTTACAACAATGGAGAGGAGTAGAAAAGAAATTCATTAATATTCTATATTTTTATTTCAAATTAAAAGTATTTGACTTTTCCTTAATGTTCATTAGGAGGATTGTTACTTCAAAGCCATATTTGAGTAAAAGTAATATTTAGTATTGAATTTCAGGTTTTAAGAAATGTACATGCATTTAAATTACTTTTCGACTGTCCTCGTAATCAGATAATCTTGCATGATAATCTAAAGTGTGATACTAATCAGACAATTTTGAATAATAGTAGAAATTTCATCGTTTCATTAAGTTTTCATTCTCCTTCTGTATCTGCTTTTCATTTTTGTATTTCTGTGTATAGTATATGTATATACAACTGAAGAAGTATCTTCAATGATAGGTTCATTGATATAAGTTAATATATTATATTATAATCATCGAGTAAGCAAAACACATTCTAAAATATAATTTATTTTAAACAATGGCGACGAATATATGAGCCATGCTATATCCTTTACAAGAGAGATCTTGAAACTTTTTCTCTGCCTCTTGTTTTGTAATTGAAAGTTTAATATATCCTAGCAGTGCTACAGTAGAATGATAATAATTAAGATAATAACTCGTATTTTAGACGAATGAAACTATAAGAAGACTGTAGTTCCTTCATAAATAACAGTTTGATATTTTAACATTGAGATTGGCTAGACCTCTTATTTTTGTAATGATTCTACTTTAATTAGTATGTAAGAAATTGAATTTTAAAATTCCTTCTTACTTAATTTTAACTGTTCTACATGAATGATTTGTCTCTTACACATTCACGCCTACTTCTTTTGAGTTACTACCAAATCTTCTTACACTTTGAAATTTATATTCTCTTAAAAATACAAAAGATCAGTGAAAATCTTGGGATTAGATGGATTTTTTGCTTGTTATTTAACTTGCTTCATGTATTTGTAACTAGGCAATATTTAAATATTCTATTGGACATTCAGTTACGATTTTGTTCAGACACACTCCAACTAGTTTGATGGACACAAGAAAGACGGAAAAGAAAATAATGTGTATAAATAAAATTTCTTAGGTCTTGAAATATGGTTTTTCCTTACAGTCAATATAAATTGATTAAAAATATTAATTACGTCGTCAAAAAGTGGCAACCTGAAAACTCGCTATTCTATAGCAACTGAAAAAAAAATTGATAATATATGTGTTCAAAGGAACTAAATAATGATGCAATTCCTAAATAATTATTTTATATTTTCTTATTTTGATATAAGGCTTAAATAGATCTAGTGTTAAAATGAAATATTAGATGTTAAAATTTTGAAGCTATTATCTAAATAGATAATTAATTCTCAATTTTATAAAGAGAGAACAAACTGATTACGTTATAAAATACGAATCAGGACATCAGCTACAAAATAATAAGTTTTAACATATAAAATTTTAGGTAAATGGATTTCATATTACATACACTACGCCAACATTGAAACTGCACTCCTAGAAAAATATGCAAATTCTGTGCATTATGTAATATGCAAATGATGCAAAATGCTCAGCTCCAGCTGCTTGAAGGAGATATAAGAAGGAACCATACTGAGTGTTGATTTTCGTGCCTTTATTTCTGCAGGGAAATCATGAAAATTTATTCTGTCTCAGAGGACGATGATAATAATATAAAATGTCAGGCTATCAGCCAGTTCCAACAGACAAACGATTTTTACTAGGACTGAGAAAGGTTGCTCCATACAGCAATTCTCGATGACACATACCTGGACGCATCCATAGAGCATCAGCTATAGAGAAAATTGTTTTGAACAAGAATGTGTTAGTTTGAGGGTGTCGGTGCAGCCAGAGTGACGTCAAAGCGTGATCGACGCATCCACTGACAAGCGTGGCGGACGAAAGCCACTTCTCAATTCTGCAGCATTCGCCAGGATCTTTCCATATCGACCAGAACCATTTCCGGTCAATTGGTTGCTAGTGGTCTGCACTCATGGCCTCCGTTAAGAAGACTGCCATTGACCCCACTGCATAGAATGTCTGCAATGGTGCCGGACTCGAACGATGTGGACAATGGAAAGGCACAGAGTCGGGTTCTCAGCTGAGTCACGCTTTTGTTTCTCCTATGATAGTCACCTCGTACAAGTATGGCATCGACTTGGAAAGAGGTTTAATCCGGCAGCTATTGTGGAACGCCCCACGAAGCGACAATGCGACATCAAGATTTAGAACACAATTGAGTACGATTCCAGGACAACTCTAGTTCGTATTCAGAGCACTATGACGGCCCAATAATATGTGAAGGATGGGATGTAGCAAGTGACACTCCCCTCTCTTCTGGGGGTGCTCAATGCCTTTTTTTTTCAGCAGAAAAACGTCCGACCACACACTACTCGTTTCAGTCAACAAACTCTTCAATATATACAGATGCTTCCCAGGCCGCTACCATTCTTTTCTGATCTCTCACCAATTGAACACATTTGGGATGTGATAAGACTCCATTTGCAGATCCTGCCACTGCCGCGTTTAGAAGACGAACTGTGGCAACTGGTTGACAGAGAATGGAGAGCAATTCATCAGGATACCATCCACACTCTCATTGACAATGTACCTCGACGTATTCCTATGTGTTTCATCATCCACGGTGGTCCTACAACCAACTGAGTCACTCTCGATCTATATTAAGCATATCATTTCGAAATGAAGATAACTTATTGTTCGTTATCATCATACTATAGTTCATCTGTTTGCTGCGGTTTATGACTTTTTGGTCACTCCTTCTTGATATTGCATTTTCACTGTCATATAATTTATATATATATATATATATATATATATATATATATATATATATATATGTGTGTGTGTGTGTGTGTGTGTGTGTGTGTGTGTGTGTGTGTGTGTGTGTGTGTGTGTGTGTGTGTGTGTGTGTGTGTGTGTGTGTTGGTGAATGTGGGCTTATTGATTTTTTATACAATTAAATTTAATTATTGGATTATGCGTTTTCTGAATATGTTAATTCAATGTTTCTCACACTTCGAAATAGGAAGGACAGTCCCCATTAGAAATTAAATTTCCATATAAAATACCTAAGGATTCCTACATTTATGACCACATGATCTGAATAATTCCTTGCTCTAATTTCTCACACTGTGAACATTTTTGCTCACTTCGTTCTCAGTTGCTTGTCTTGATGGACGCGTTTCCATTCCTATTCCAAAGTATCTCCCTTCTTCTCGTGTAATATTAATAAATCCATAATTCAATTACTTAAAGTTTCCTGAATATTCCAGGACTGAAACATAACAAGTTTTAAATTTCTATAGTTAAGATGTACAATTTAACACACACACACACACACATATATATATACATATATATATATGTATATATATATATTTGCCTCTTATTAAAGGACACCTCCGAATAAGTGACACATCAATTTAAGGGACAATTTTGTTGATCTCGGTTCTTTTGAGAATAGTATATGTATTTACCTCTAATTAACGAACACCTCTTTTCAAGGGAAAATATGTCTGGTCATGTGGATATGCCTTATTGAGAAGTATTACTACATTTTCATTCCTATATATGTGACGAAACTTAAATATTTAATATTTATGAAATTTTTGGTGTTTAGGGTAATTCGAGTTCCCTTTATTCAATAAATTATTTTAATATATTTTAAAACAACTTTCAGGAGCTTTTCTGATACCATATCTGCTGCTATTGGTGATTATCGGAAGACCTTTATATTATTTAGAACTTCTTCTTGGACAGTTCTCAAGTCAAGGACCCATTAAATTGTGGAGAGTTGTTCCAGCTTTCAAAGGTAACCACACAGAAAGAACGAAATTTCTAATTTTAATAAACTCAAATGAACACAATAGGTTTATAATGTGAATTTGGAAGGCTGTCATATTTTAAATATTTATATTCAATTACA
>BMAW01081648.1:0-21143 GCA_019974015.1 Nephila pilipes | reverse complement strand
TTTACACTCACTCAGAGAGCCTCCTTGATTGAAATAATGTGTCACTTCTGCACTTTTAAAAAGAGGGTAAATTGAGGAACAATACACTGCAATCATTTGTCACTTCTTAAAAATATTAAAGAGTGTAAGCTTGACGAACAATGTATAATTCTATTTCACTACAGTTTATATCTATAAAATCTAAATACTTTGTAAAACAATCATTCATAAATTAGTTGGAGTAGAGAGGGTAAATGAGAAAATGAGAAACATATTTATAATTTATCTTGATTTTCTCTTCTATTGCAGAATTTATAGTGATCATAATAACACCAGAATAAGAATAGTTCAATGAAGTTGTTGGATTTTAAGTAGTTCCAATTTTGCTTCTCATTCAGATCAGGGAATCGTCTATATTTTCTTCTGGCTGCTGCGCAAGGGGCCTGAAAAGATGAAAAACTGAAACGAGTATTGATCCAGATATCTCCTCTTCTTTAAAACAGTGTCCCGATAACTCTGATCAATTCAAAAACCTTAGGATATCAGCCGTCCCCTGAAAACCCCAGTCTCTCAAACTGAAGTGCGGGTAAAAATTCCGATCCGGCAATATCAGAGCCCGTGGATCAAAACAATCCCCCAGTTTGAGCGTCTAGTTATTCGTCGGGATCATCAAATAAAGTTTTCTTTGAGCGCCGAGCTTCTCCTCCCTTAGGGGCGTGGAGATCGTGTGTAAACTGTTAGATTCATTTCTCGCGTAACGCTCATCGATCGACACGCCTCTCTTTGAACCCAACTGTTTTCTGAAATCTATGGCGGGAAGTCACTATTATCCTTTGTTCTTCAACCATTTATTCTCCGAAATATAGAGAAAAATTGTGTGAACTCTATCTCAAGGGTTTGCCTGAAACATATGAAAGCGAACCCTTTGTTATTAATAATCTTCGATTTGACGGCACACAATTTTAAAAACGAAAACAGCTTCTTGAACTGTTTACTCGGTGGTCTCCCCATCATCAAGATATTTCCGTTATTGGATACTCCTCAGTAACCCATATCCAAGGCTTAAGGTACATGCTACGCCGCCGATACTCCAGCCCGAATAACACATGTGCATATTCATTTTAAGAACAATAGAGACTTCTGGGGCTCAAGCTGAACTGGCTCCTTCCCAAATCAAAACGTGCAGGCATGGAACAAATAAGTTTCTTCTTTGATGGATCTGTACCATAAAAAGTCACACTCAAGATCTTTGGTTATTTTTGTTAATAGATCCTCGAAATAACACCTTGAAGAATATCGTCTGCGGGAGAGCTGCCCTTCCCTGATTCACATGGATTCCATTGACGTTTACCCATAAAATGAAAAACATACAGAGGCATTATCACTTACTTAAATTATTGCTGAGCGCTTTCCTTCTCCAGCACAGAAAAAGCAATTATACACAATCTGTTGATAAAAATAATTGGTGGTATCATTTATGCGAAATATATTTTGAATGTCCTTTAGATGGTAAATGTAATAGTGAATGTGAAAAATTACAAGTATAAAAAGCCATAATGAAATAGCAACACGTACTGAACGAAGCACAACAATTATAATGCAGCATGCAAACGAGCTATGGAAAACTTTCCTTATTCAATGACCTTTAAAACAAATGAGCATTTTATCACACGGAAAAGAAAGTAGTTCAAGGAAGAAAGTGTGTTTCAACCAAACCACTTGATATTCCATTACCGTTCTTTCACCGTTTATCTACAATCAGGTAACTTGGGTTTCGTCATTACTTAGAGCAACATGAAGATTCGCAATACAACTTTTCATTCACCGATCTGCGAAAGGTAAGTACCGCTCTTTTTTACTTCGCTCGCATTCGATCTCACTCGCTTTCTACTTACGCCTTATCATGTGAGTCCTATCATTTGAGGTTTTGTGTTTACAAAACTTGTTTCGTTTTATCCAGCGCCCATCATTTCCAACTACTATTATTTGTCCACTTTTAGTGTTCCTGGTACCTCAGAAAATGCTTTCTACGATGATCATGTGTTAAAGTAACACATACAGGTCGTCGTGTAAGCAGACCCCCAATGTGTAGCCACCTGGCTGAGGTAAAACATTGTATCGTCATCCAACCACCAGTTCCCTGAGTATAGCGATTTCTCCCGTTGTCTGCCGCCGGATCCTTTTAGCCAGTAGGTCAATATACCGACGGTGAAATGACATGGTTGCTTGTGGACGACCACTGTTGAACCGTCGTACAGCTGTTCTTGTAGTTTTAAATCCTTTCCAAAGTCGTGAAACAATTCTGTAAGCAATATTAAGATTCGCAACCACACTTGTCACACTTCGAACATGCTTTATCTTTCCAATGATTTGATCTCGGGTAAAATTACCCAGATGTCGTCTGATAGATTGATTGTTCGACATATCACTCTCAGGCAACAATTCGATGTCGCTTAAACTGATATACGCCGTGCAAGCGCTTTCCCAGAGCTTACAAGGCCGGCGTGCCTTATTCCCCTCCGACACTCAAGAATTACGTCTAGCTACATATCTGAGCATGTGATATTGTACCTCTCCCTAACTACTCTCCTGATTGGTCATTTAATCTGCTCCGGCATTTCATTACAATGATATTAAATTTTTCGGCATCATCCTGAATTTTTGCACACCAGTATATATATATATATATATTTAGTTTATATATGTGTATTTTTCTTATATATATATATTAACTTCGAAAAACTTGGAAGCTAGAAGAAAATTTGAGAAATTAACCAACATTGATAAACGAGTTATAGAAATCATGGAAATATTTTCCACAATATTAGTAATGATTTTCTGTAAAAGTGCTTTTAATTGCTTTCTACAAAAATTAGACATTTTTTTGTTGATCCGATTATCACGATGATTTAATGCGGATTAAATGAATTGATTACAACTGATATACAGAAATTATTCCGCGCAGATATTATTCTTAATGAAAACTCTTTAACTGAAACAATAAATAAGATTAACAAATAAAAATATTTGTTAAGAATTATCTTTGATGTCTGTGGCAGAAGTAATGTTTACCTAATCTGTCATATTTATAAGAAACCTCTAAAAATGTAGTCAGTAGATGGTGGAACTCGCAAACGTTATTGGATTCTGCTTCAATTATTTCCGTACCTGTTACAGATAACTGTTTGAAAATTTGGATTTAGAAATTTTACTCGAGGTATCTCTACACACCCTGCTTTCAAACTTCTAAAAGTTTTACTATCTTATTTTTCTTGTAATTACATTTAACAATTTATATTTTAAGGACTATCATAATATCCCAACTTAGTTGACTATTTTTGTAAATGGAAAATATATATGGATTGGTGTAAACAACTTTAGAAATGTTATGTGGATTCTTTTATATAGACTTATGTTTTATTTAGACTCTCAGTTAATTGTAGGAGATATATTTTTATAAACTTATTAAATCATAAACTTTTAAGCAGAAGATTGGGATGTTTGAAAATTCGGCTTACACAGGTCGGATTTCAAGAAATCTCTTACATTGGAAAATGGCATCCTCTATACTCAGAATTTCTTATTTTACAAACTAGTCAAGGCTCTCTCTATGTTCATCAAAGTAGTAAAGTAAATATTCTTACTAAGCAATCAATTAATTAACTATAGTAATTATGGTAGTTAATTAACTAAGATTAAGCTATACATATAACCCATTAACGTCATAATTTTATTTATAAACTATTAACAGTCCATGACTTTAGTCCAGAAGCGATGAGAATTTAAGAAATTATTTAGGTTATTTTTCTCTTTCCTCTCTCTCTCTTTTCTCTATAATGCATTCCCCAAACAATACTACACTCACTTATTAACTTTAACAATTATCATCGCAATAAACAAAATCCACATTTCTATTAATAAAGAAAGGAAAATAAGTTTTGATGTTAACGTATGAATTAACTTAATTAATAAACTTGGAATTTGACATTAAAGATAACATTTCATATTAAAACTTTAAATTTCTTGTTGAAATTAGCCTCGATTTCATTAAATTCTACTTGACAGTTTCTGGCTGACTTAGGTTTGATTCAATTGGTTCAAATCAAATTTTGAATACATAATGTTTTGAAAATTTTTCACGGATTCTAAAAGAGAGAAAAAAAATCACAGATCCCGTTATGAGAATTTTTTTCTTTTAAGCATTAGTTAAGTATATTAATTAATTAACCAAATAACATCCTAATTTTATGTTTTTTTGAACTATCAGTAGTAACATCACTTTTATATGGATTGAGTGAGAGTTGCAATGATAGCGAATGATGTTCCTTTTTTTTTATTTTCCAGGTCCTGAGGGATGCCTTCATGGAGAATCAGACGGTCAGAAATTTCGAAGAGGTCTGTGCGACGAAATTGTCGTCCACTATGAATCTGGACGCTCTTTCGCGAGATCTCTGCCCTCATCTGCAGAGGTTCGTTTGCTTCTCTTCCATCAGCTGCGGACGAGGCAATGCGGGTCAGAGCAATTACGGTTATGCCAATTCGGTCATGGAGAGGATATGTGAACAGAGGACGCGGGAAGGCTTGCCAGGTAATTACATATATAGTACGGGAAATGTATGTGTTGTATATTTTTTTCAGATTTCGTAATTCTAGTTTTTTTTCTTTTTTTTTTTTTTTCAAAAGCACATTCGTAGCACTTATAATAGCGAATTTAATAAATGTTTTTGTTAAAGTGTAAATATATAGGTTTATTCATAATTATTCATTCAGAATTTCAAGATTCCATATTTTCAAAAATAAAGGCCATAGACTGATATGCATTTAATGAATACAAACGAAAACTGTAGAGTGAAAAATAGATGCCCCTCATGCTCTCTCCGGGAAGCTATTTCAAGAAAACTATTTTGAAGCTTTAACGGAATCTTCTGTATTTTCCCTTTGAATTCAAATATTACTTATCATTGTGTGCAGCTGATTTATGAAAATATGGATTTTTGAGTTCGGATGAATCATTTTGTATAACTTTGTACTTTAAAATGTAAAGTACCAGAGATTAGAGAACCCTTAATGGATAAATATCCCTGGTTCGATCCCGGGTTTCGGCACCAAATGTTGGAGAATGTCTTATCCATTAAGTCCAAAATATAGGGAGAGCAGTTAATTTAAATTACACATTTATTTTAGGACTCCACGTGCCAATCACACATAAACAAATATTTATATTATTTACAACTACAGAAGGCTTCCACATAGCCTATATTACAATTTAACCCGCTTTTTGCGGTCAGGAGAAATAACCCGCCATACGCGGTCAAGATCCAAAGGCATTCTGTCAAATATTACCCATGAACCCGTGCGCTCTCACTCACACGAGACAAAGGCGCCTCCTGGCGGGATCCGAGTAATTTATTTCCAACATGGATACAAGGCTTTAAGCGGAATTGAATGTCAAATTTTAGAATGGATATTCATTAAAAAAATCTGACCAAATTATTGCATTACTATCAGATTGATAATGTGTTTCTGAGGTTTACTCTTTGCTACCGAATTTTGCGATTATTTTGCGGCGATTTTGCGGTATTTGGAACAAACATTGCTTTTGAAAATTGAAACTTTTCGGAACAAAACATTGATTTTTTTCAATATTTTGATCCGCCGTTGAGTTCAGATCATGAGTTATCTTCAATTTCTTCTCGTCCTTCTTTGAGCTCTTTAAACTAGTCAAAAGCATTGATGTGTGAGACAATCGTTCTTAGCCATACAAACCTTTTAGGAATGAATAAGTTTCAGCTTCAGATTATCTGAATTTCACAATAAATTTCATATTAACACGTTGCCCGTTTAAAGTGAATGCATTGCCCTATCATTCGTTGAGTTGCAGATGCAATGTCCGACACGATTGAATACTATGGTCATACTATAAAAGATCCACTCTCAACTCTGGAGCAGGAATTGAGAAAAGGGACATCACATGACTCGGTCTTGTGAAATTTGATCTCTGATTGTCTCCAAAGCAATCAGGCCAGTTCTTTTAGCAGTACCTTGCATTCCATCAGCCAATATTAATTAATCAACAGCTTTTGACAGGTGGATTCTTTGATGAGATCATGAAAATAGATCACCGAATCGAGATCTGGGCCCTAGTCTTATGTCCTTTTCAAAATTCTATCGAATATGTACATAATAGCTGTAAAGTTGATAATATGTGATATTAAGTAGAAATAAAAAACATTTACCTTGGGCTTTCATGTAACTTACTTTTAAATCCCTTTCAACTCGGTATAGTTCAGTAGTAGAAGAGCACAATGTGACAATACGATGTGATGAGACAAGATCACTTGAATACTGGTTTCAAGAGGAAGAAGCTAGTTCTTGCAATTTGAGATGAGCAGTATGGATACGTTATGAGGTTATTTCAAAATAATTTGTTTTTCTTTTGTTTCCGATTACCATAGCTTTATATAATAGATGAAGCTTTCGGCGAAAAGGTAAGCATCATTGTCACTCTTTCTAAATTTATTTCTCATTCAATTTCCTTTTTTTTTTTTGATCATGTGATTGTGAAATCGAAATAGAATTGATAAAATTTGAAGATTATTAGTAAGTATCAAAAATGATAAAGTAATTTTGATTCTTCTTCGTTGGGGACATTCTGTTACGCTAAATTTTGGACAAAAGAATATAATATTTAAAGAGATCAGAATCTATTATAACCACACTATTAGAGCATTTTAAGCAATTTACTCGTCGATTCGAAGGGAAGGAATGACATGGTTTTACGAGGGGCATTTTCACGGGCTTTTTTTAAATATACAATTCTATTGATAAATATTACATAGATTTTTTTAAAAAAAATTGTGTATGTTGATAAAAATTAAAAAGAATTCTAATCCAGCTGTTCATATTATACTCCAAAATGATAAAAAATTTCATGGTCTGATTATTTAAAAATCTAGCTTAAGAAAACAAATATTACGTGACTGGCGAAAATGAAGTACATTAGAAAACAATTTAATTTTACAGTAAAAAGGTCGAGAAAAAGAATTAAATTCATATGGTACTAATAATTCCTTTTTTCACGTCAAAACAATGATGAGTGGAGAAAACAGAAAGTATGCAAAAACAATATCACATTTATACATTGACTTTGATGTTCTAAAACACAGTATATCTTAGTTTTAAACTGGCTATTTTGAAGATAACGAATGCAATTTCAAAATGTTACACTCATATATTTTTTGAATCAAAGATAACAAGATTTTTTGTTCTTCATACAGGTCTTGCCATTCAGTGGGGAGCCATTGGTGATGTTGGTCTCATCCAAGATACCATGGAATCAGATGTAGTGATAGGCGGAACAGTCCCCCAAACCATTCTCTCATGCCTCAGTGTACTAGACAAATTTCTTCAACAAAATCATCCTGTTGTTTTGAGTTGTGTACCACATGTACTGGTAGAAACAAGTTCATCGAAATCATCAAAACAAGGTGTTTTGTCTGCAGTGGGTAAAATTTTTGGTAAGTTTATAACTAGTGATGGAGGGCTTTTTCGCCCTATTTAAGGCATCTAAACCTAGAGGTTGCTATGTTAAATTACGTAATTTATAAATAAACAAAATCCTGGATGTTATATGAATATAATGTAAATAGGAAAAGATAGCACGTTCATATTTTTTTGATACCAACTCTCTCTACTCCTCTGTCTGTTTGGTCATTTGTTCAATACATAATTAAAAAAAGAGAAAGATGTATTGAGAAAGAGAGAGAGTCAAAAATAAGCATAATATCAAATATAACAAACATTTCCACACAAAAAAATATAATTTACAAAAATATTGCAGGCTCTAATGAAGGTAATACAACCTTCAATAGTAGTCATATAACCTACAGTTATAGATTTCCGCAAACACAGTAAGTTTTATGTAAATAGTAAGTGATTTGAGAAAATCCATTCTTTAGTATTGTAGAGTATTTAGAACCTAATAAAATTAATGCTGCATTATATTTCTTTGATTCCTTAACCATCAGATTTATAAAGTAGCCACCTTGAAAAACCAGGCTAAGCAAATTCATTCTCTGGAAAAATTATTCGACAGATCGCTCTCGATGCATTCCTACAGCTTCTTATTAACTTCCTTTTCAAAGTAGTACTGCCATCTGTAGTTTAACATTGAAACTAACACCGAAAACTCCAAATGGTTCTATTACCTTCCGTCCCCTCAGGTATCTTACTTAGCCGATATTCCCCACCGTTGGTATCCTAATAATAAATTATGAATTTTTAATGTTAGGGAATTTATATTTTTAAAATTAAATTAATCTTTATTCATTACAACTTTATTAATGTTCCATACTTAAGAATTTCTTATTTTTTCCGAGGGTAGAGTTAGAGAGGTGCCTAAAATTCGACATTTTCTCTATGGTCATCTGTAAAATTTACATAAATCTTCATTATCTATAATAGAATAAGGCTGCATTTGGCGGTGGAAATTATTAAATAAATTGTTTTATGCTACGTGTTCAATGTTTCAGATATCCTTTGCTTCAAATTCAGTAGTCGTGCAGTCATGTCTGATATACGTTAAATCCGTCGGGGTTCAGAGTCCTCCTGTGTTAAGATGTGGATGTTTGGAGAGGAGGAACAAGCATACATGTAGCCCTCTTCATTTGACTGAGGTTCAAAATTACGAGGTCCGTCCCAACAGCTCTGATGTTTCTTCTCAGTTCGATGTTAATAAAACAATCACTCTTTAAATCCTCTAAAAAACTTCGAATATTTTCCCTGAGTAATTTCACGAATTATGAAAAAGTATTTATGCTGTCATTGCTTTAGTAAGTAATTTTTTTAACAGTAAAATGTAGCAATAATCTAAAGCATTGTTTTTCCACCCTACTGAAAATGAGGCCGTAGTATTATCAATTATTACATGGCATGGGCTTAGCCCAAGATTAGTGGATTTAATCCACATAAATAATTAATTAGGGAGTCCTTACGTTCTTTATTATATTTTATTACGATATTTAGAACTCACAGTAACCAGAAATAAATGAAACTAACCTGAAGGCAATGAATGAATATCACTTATCAAGAATTTGTGGGAATTAAAATGTGATATATCTAGGCTGCATATACCAAGAACAAAGTATTTAACTGCTGAAATTCCAAAGGAAATAAAATCTTTACAATGCGAAATTAAAAACACATGAAACAGTTTAAACATTTTTTGTTTGAAAATGCACGAATTTCATAAATCTAGAGGATCAAAAATCTAGAGAAGAATTAAAAAAGTTTGAAAAATGTTTTAAATATCTGACGCTGCCGTTCAAATTACGAATTGTAATTTTTCTTTTGAAGTGAAGAATATTTGTAGAGTAAAGCAATGAAAGTAAAGAAATTGTAAAGAAAAGCAATGTGTAATGAAAGATATTGCATAAAATAAGCAATGAGTTTAGTAGATCCGTGTCCTATTATAGAATAAAACTGTAATAATTGAATAATTTACTGTTTACACAATATAGAAATAACTCTTTTGTATTTGAAGAGATAGTATTTTTTTACTCAATTTCCATTTTGAAAATGAATATGAAGCTTATCCTTTAAACGTTGGTTTATTTAAAAATCTTTTTACGAGTTTTATTTAACATGTTCTTTTTGTTCAAAACTTGTACTCGAATTTTAAGCCATTTTCTATCATCCGAACGTGTTGAAACTCTATATGCACGTATTACTTCTGTGACATTATAATACTACTGTATGCTCAAGAAGTGATGAACTTGACGGGGAAGGGGGAGTACTTGTATTTAATAATGCCCAATTGAGTTGAAATTTTCCACACCAGTATAGCGATTTTAATTTTTTTAGTCTTAAAATTAAGACTAAAAATAGTTGAACAAATATAAGTAAAAACCATTTAGAAATCAAGCTCTTATTTCAAGATGAGCTAAAAGGTACAAAAAATAAATTCAAAAAAATATTAACACATAAATCATAAAACTTTGAAGCGTTAATACTTCTTTTTACCTAATGTATAAGTACCGATGATACTTGATTAATAAGTAATTACTTAGTTAATACAGTGCATTAATATCTTATAAATAATATGTTATTTTATACTGAAAAAATTATTCCTTTTCATCCCTCTTCAAATAAGAACTTAATTAAAATTTTTTTAATTATATTTATTTCCTTCTCATAAATAAATTGCCTGCAGCGATACGTGTAGCGACGACTGAATACATTATTTTTATGCTTAAAATTCAATACTAATGTCATATTTAACTATAAGGTTGCAGAACAAATACAACACACCAATAGTGATCCAATTAAAATTCTCGTTACAAGCTATGTACATGTAATTAAATACTATTAAAGTCCATATAAATTTTATGTATGCATGTAACTTTATAAATGCATAATTATCAGCAAAGCTCATAGGACAGGGATGTTTAAAATTTACATTGTGATATAGAATTCAAAATAAGTGTAGTATGTCTCACAGCCAGACAAGTTACATAGCGTAGTCAGCAAGACATTTTTTAGCTGCTTGATGGTTCTCAAAGAAGTATAGCGAGATACAATTGCTCTCTCGGGAGTGTCCCAGGCGTACTGTTTAGGGTATAGGTAAGGGGATTTAGCTGGTCAATCCATGTAGCGAGCATCCTCACTCTTAAGATTTACTCAGCAGCTTTGAAGCGTGTTCAATTAAGTTAAAAGTTATTTTTTAAATCTCACTTTTGATGATATTTAATCACAAAAGGGCCACGCCAGCTGACGAGTGAGGTCGCAAACTCGTAGCCGGGATTGAGTTGTGAGTTCGAATCTTGTTCAATCGAAACCGGCTGTTAAGCCTGTCTAGATTCTAAATCCTGATGTTGGTGTGGTGTGGAAGTTTGGTGAGTGGATGCGTCCCTCATTGCTTGACCATCGTTAAAATTTATGAAGTCCGTCAACAGTAACCTTCCTATTGTTTCAAAATGAGATTATATTAAAATGTCAAATCAAAATATTTGGAGTATATTGAATAATTGTGCATTAAATGGATGTTAATTTAAAAAATAAAATGTTTAATAATAATGTTCAACGTATTGTTCTTAACTTTTTCCTTCTTTTTTATATTTCGTCGAAGAACTTTGAAAACAGGAGGCATTACTTTAATTACATGGGTTCAATATTGCAATTAACCTTTTGAAGACGGCGGGTTTTGTGAGGAAAAGGCCCTTAAAGACGGCGCCTTAGGCGATGTTTACTTCCCCCTTTTTTATCGCTCATGGATGGCACCATACATAGGCATACAAAAGAAGCAAGATAATTGCTGCTGTCCGCAGTCAATGGGGATGTTCGCGGCTTAGAAAGTCCCTAAATACAAAGAGTCTCCCTTTCTTAGGGAAACATATTTTCTTGGAGATCTCAATTACGATTTCAGTACAAGAAAATTTGAGAAATTTATTTATTTTATTTTTTTAAAAAAGAAATTATTTCCTAACAATTTAAGCTGCTTTTCACCTAGATTTCCTTTTTCAATATTATTAAGAGCATTGAGAGAAATAGCACAAAACAATGATGATAATATAAAACATTGCATAAAAAAATGAAACGCTTATTTCATTGTAGACAAAGGTACACACAATAAACTAACCAAATTTAATTGATATTATTCAAGTAAAATTTATTTATATTTTGATTTTCAGTAAATTTTTTTAAAATAGATATAAAATATTTTAAATTTATTTTTAATTCTTTTAAATGCAGGAATTTGATACACACCTGGTGTTAAAACTTAAAATAATCAAATTAGAAATAAGAAGAAAATAATATGATACTTCATAAATTGCACGTAATTATAATCAGTAATACAAAATAAAATAAAAAGCAAAATTGCTGCTCCTGTCTCTTGATGTTATAATGTAAAATTCAGACTTTCTCAAATCGATAATGAAGTAAGTTTAAAAGCTCTTTTAAGTATTCACAGCATTTGTATAACAATAGACATATCATCATAAATAAACTATGCTCTTTTGGAAACTTCATTATTACTTAATTTATAATTGTTTTTCTCTTTTAGAACATGCCAGAGAAATCTTAAAAATTTAAACACTCTTAAGAATTTTCTTATATATCTTCCATGAAGGAATGATACATTTGATGTATAATTGTCATTTTTTATTGTTCCATAATCCATTATACTGTGATACATTAATATTTATAATATTGAATGAATCCTAAGATTAAGTCTAAATTTTATTAACAAGCATTTTTCAAAAATGAAAACTTTATTTTTCTTTGATCTAATTCTTCCTATATATGCTGAAAATTATGATAAAATATTCACTATGGCAAATAAATGAGATGAATAAAAAGCAAAACAATTAAAAAAAAGGTGTTTCGCATTATGCTCTAAAATGTGAGTATCCTAAGGCTATAAATGTTGGCCTTTGTTAAATAGTGCCACATTGTAGTTTTCACATGTTTTGACGGTTAGGTCAAACAAAAGGTGACGATTAGGTGTTCCAACATGTAGCAGAGCTGATACGCATTAAATCAAAATCCTTACGTTGCCGCGGTGTGGAAATTAGAAGTGGACGCTCTAGCTTGGCTATCGTTCTCGTTACTTGTTTAAATTACGAGGACCGTCTTATTACTTTGTCCCTTATGTTACTTGTAAATGAAATATTAATAATTTATCAGTTTACCTACGTGTTCCTAAAAATAAATTCTTTAAATGCACATAAGAAATTTAAAATTATTTTTTTCCCAATAGTAATAAATGTTTCAATTAGTAAAAAAGAGGAAATGCTTTGAATTTTTAGAATACTTCTAGTAAAACGCAAACAATAAGCTGATATCGAAGACAAAATATTATGACTGCAAACATTTTTAAGTTGCCGAGGAGCTTTATGTATCTCGGTAATCTTGTTTATATAAAAGGAATATATGATTCTTATTTGTACTTAATTGTTTTGCAAGTAATGACAACATACTGGAGCTTCTTAACTTTTTTTCACTTTTCGTACACAAAGTTATATTCTTAACCTTTAGATAATCCTTACTTTTTATTTAAAATTTCAAAAGAATTGCATAATATTGTTTTAATTCTAAGATTACTGCTCTGATTTTTGTGCGATAATAAACTGATTTTTGTGTGTGATTTTGTGCATATGATAGAGCCAAAGCCAATACATTCCTACGAAGACAACTCTTTCGATCAACATTCAAAATAATTACAAAAACCTTTCCTTCTCAACGCACAGACTCCTCAATCGGTTTAGAAAAAACTGACAACAATTTTTCTTTACTTTCTTCAAAACGAAGGAAAACTTTAGCTTCAAATATCGTTTCCCCCCCCCCAACTTCGCCTGGACAGTCCCCTAAGTGACTGGGTCCTTTTTACATTATCTCTCAAAATCTAACACAATATCAGTTCACTGAACGGCTATTTTCAGTTTCCCGATAACGTTCGCAAAGTAGAAGGCCTTCTTTTAAGTTCGTCGGCATAGTTTCTATTTATCCTATGTCCGACAATGTAACAGAAAAGGAAATCACTTTTTAAAGCTTTATTACGGCAATAAGAGGAGGAACCATGGAAGAATAGTTTTCCGGCTACATGAAAGCAACCTTGAAGATTTACAAGAAGGCAGATGTGCATTTCTAGGTTTTATTACACCAAAAAGGCATATGATAATCAATAATAACCAAAACCTGAAAGAATCAACAATAATCAAGAGGGAGAAGCATTCTTTGTCGATATGAAAGCTTTTACAACTTGTTTTTCATGCTCATTTACAAGAGCCATCTGATTCTCTATTCAGAGTTTTAAACGTTCAATAGCCTTAGAGCGCACCCGAACATTCCTTTCTTTTGTACTATCGTACATAAAAAGTGTGACTCATGAATAAATAGGCAAGAAAAAAAAAAGAAAACGAACGCATTTTTTTTTATTTCAATGTAACTATCTGTTAGATTCTGATTATATTTATTTTTCAAATATATTTTAGAGCATTTTGCAAATTTTTTCGTAATTATTATTATAAAAGAAACTTATTATATTTTTTTTTTTTAAAAAAACTTCTTTTAAGTTTCGAAAAATCAAGAAATCCAACACTGTAGAACTTTTAAAGTATAATATATATCAAAAGCAAAAATTTTAGTCTTGCTTCTAAGGTTTTTGTATAAATCGGGGAATTTTTCTTATGCTAAAGAATTTGTAATATTCGTCTCCTACAAATTTGAAAGGAAAAATATCGGAATTAATAGTTTTTGTTTCGAAGACTCAACTTTCATACATCAATTGTCATAATAAAAAAAGTCGGAATTAGTTTCTTGCTTTTATAAATTCGAAAGACTACAATGTACAGTTTTAAAAATCTATAACAAATATTTCTGTAATTTTTTTTTTGTTGCAAATATTTTTTCTTTTTTTGTTGTTTATACACGATTAAAAAAAAGGTGTTTTTTTTTGATGTTTCGATATAAAATTTTTAAAAACTGTTTTTCAATAAGCATAACTTAAGATAACAATAAAAATACGCTTCTGTACAGCAATACATTGTGTAATTATGCACAAATTTTCATCAAAAACAGAATGCAAAAATTGCTTCAAATTCTCCACAAATATATTTTAAGTAGTTTTACAGGTATAAAAGTTAATAAAAATGTAGAACTGAGGTATTTTTAAATCTGCAAAATGCATAGCAATACGTGTATTAGTAAAAAAACATTCATTATGAAAATATGTAATTATATTCTTTAGAATGAAAAAAATAAAATAAAAATCATAAAAAAAAATCACCACTTAAAGTTATAACACTTTTTTGAATAAACTTTGGAAATAAAATTTTTGTGTAACATTTTGGGTTATTTGTGGGTCGTTCCAGATTTTTTTTATTTTGTTCTTCGGAGACAACCTCATCTTCAACCTCTCGACTCAAATTTAAAGATTGATCTAAATCATCTTCCTCATTTTCTAACTCACAATCAGAATCAGAATCATCAAAAATTTCGTCTCTAAATCAGCTAAAATATTCTGAATCTCTTCCGTGGTAAATTCTCTTTTACGTTTAGGAATTTTTTTTAAAAAAAATCAAATTAATTTAAAATGAAATGATTAAGTAATCGAGATGACAAAATCACTTACAAAAATAACTATGCACTCACCGCTAGTGAGAATTTGAGTATGAAGGAAAAAAGAGGGATTTTTAGGTAAGGGTGAAAGAGGAAACTCCACCCCCCCTTCCTTCTGAATACAAAAGAAACCGGTCAAGCAGATGATGTTCCGGGGCTATAATAGGCCTCATGCTGATTCGAAAGCTGTTTACAGGGGAAAGCACGGCTTGGCCGCTACATCGGTCTGCGCCGGCTTTTAAGGGTATATTCCTTTTGGCCTGTAGATCGGCCAGCCGTACTCAAAAGGTTAAGATTAAGATTATTTAACACAGCTTGCATCCAATTACAAATATTTCTCTAATCAAAAACATTTTTTCTCCAATTGGTCGCAGTGAATTATTTTTTCATCTTTATTTCTAAAATTAAATTCATTTCGAAATGCTTTAGTAGAAAAATCCATGCCAAATTTGTTGTGCATATAAAGAGTATTTGTAACTTACTTGAATGATTGATTTGAAATATTTCTTAAAGAGCACAAATACTCCCACTGAGGAAACGCACTTTTAAGGATTGTGTCCGTATATGGATTCGAAAATGTCCATCACGTTTATCATTTCGATTAAATTCTTTTCCACAATATTTACATTGGAAGGGCTCTTCTCCAGCGTGAATGCGAAGATTTCTATTAAGTTGACCTTTCGTAGCAAATCCTGTCCCACACAAGTCACAACAGAAAGGTTTCAGTCCTGCATGTGTTCGAAGATGATTTTTCAAAATACCTCTGCTTAGACATTCTTTTGGACACGACTCACATTTGTAGAAATTCATTTTAGTATGCGTACGTAGGTGAACATACAGACGACTTTTATGAGAATAACTTCTGTCGCACAAATCACATTTAAATCGTTTCTCAAATCTACGCTTAGCAAAATGTTTGTTGGCAGCGGCGGATGTTACCTTTTGAGCAGAAGAAACTAATAATTGTTTTTCCGAAACTTGACATTCGAAATTTAATGCTTCAGAAATTTTCAAGATTCTTCGTAATCATTGTTATTGATATTGCTATTGAAGACATCTATGGTTCTTTCATCCCCTTCTCTGATGGAATGCTTTAGTACACTGCTCTGACATGCACGTGAGTGAATTCCTTCGCATCTACTGTCTCCTAAAATTACTTTAAATGTATCATTTAGCAGACTGCAAAATTCTACAATTCCATCTAAATCAGATTTCGGTGATATACCATCATAGTCTATTCCATCGCAGATTTCAACTCCTTAGTGCAAGCTAGATATATCTTGATTACACTCCATAGAGTCAGCGAATATTTCACCACAATATGTACAAGTTTCTTGTTACATGTAAATTTAATAGTCTCCTTCGAAAACAATGATCTCAAAACTTTGATTTCATTCTAAGAAATCACTTCTAAGCCTTTAAAGAGAGTTAAAACTGTGTGCAAGTTCAATTCCAAAATAAAAAAAAAATGGCTTTTACAAGATTACAGAAATAGTTACATTCCATAATATATAGATTGAATTTAAAATAGCATTAGCTTTAATCATTTGTCAAACAAAATTGTTTAAACTTTTCCCTAATTCTATCAATAACAGTAATCAATCACATCGTCATTCGAATATTTCGTTGAATCATTTTTATGTAGTCACTGAATCCTCAGGTACATTAAAAATCACGTTACATATTGAATTTTTTTATCTTATTAAACCTCGTGGGAACTTTAAGTGTCGTTGCAATAATTGTGTCCTCTTGGTAAGCAATTTCACAATAATATTTCCTTCATATTCGAATCTCATATAATTTATTACAAATTATTTTTCGTTCTCTTGAAATATTAAAGAATTGGCGTTGTAACTCATTCATCCGACGTAAAGGTATTACGGCTTAGACAATAGGAATGGATGTACCGCATCGCAAGTCATGTACGTAATTTTGTTTTATATTTTGAATCTCAGATGCCATTACAACCTTTAATGCCACTTCAGTCTTTAAGTGCCACTTTTGATTTGTTCCAATAGACCACGTTTGGCAATGAAAACCATTGCGAATCGTTTTCTTGCTAAATAACCAATGGTCCGTCTTTAAATCTTGTTCCTTTTGATAATTTAACTTTTTGTTTTGCGTCAACATTGTGTGAAGTGACAATACAAATTGATCTGTTCACTTAAAGTTTTTGGGATTACACTTTTGTTATTTGTGTCAAATATAAACTGTTGATGTTTATCATGCGTGTGCATAGTTCTATTCAATATTGTTTTCTTTATTATAAACTTCATTTCTTTGATATTCTGGATTCCCATATATTTCAGGTGAACTCTTATTTGAATTATTTGGAAAACTCTCTGCAAATGTAAAGCTATTCCGTTATTATTAAGTAATTATTCTTTCATAATTTATTTCCAATGGGCTACTAAATGTTTAAGGGCCGAAGATGATTTATCTCCGAAATTTTTGCTTAACACTCCAGAGGCGGATTAAGCTAGTTGGTGGCCCCTAGGGGTAAAAGGTTTCCAGCCACGTGGGCTGAAGAGACGAAAAACTTAAATAATGAAAAAAATCGCTAACCTTAAGCTTTAAAAATAAAATGTATAGCTAATAAAAAGAGATTAACGGCTCAAAAATTATTTTAACTTTATTTTAAAGAATTAAAAAAAAACTTACTTAAAAGCTTAAAATTTTGCTATATAACTTTACGTCTTGATTTTTCTTTGGCAAATTCATCGATTACTTTTGCAGTATCTATTTGTTCCAAAACGTCTTTGTCTATATATAATATGGCTATGCTGTTCAGTTTTGTCTTCTCCCATACTACTTCTTAAAGGATTTTTAATGCTCTTTAAAATCGAAATAGATCTCTCAACAGATGCATTTGATATCGGTATAGTTAAAAATATTTTTAAAAGTATCTCTACATTAGGGAAAGTCGAGACCATTTCTTTTGCAACTCGATAAATATCTATTGGAGTGTTCGTAGTATCTTTGTTTTCTTTTAAAATTAGCAAAAATTGATCCAATTCATCGTCAAAATTAAACAATTCTATATCGTCTTTGTAAATGTCCTTTAATTTATGTATAGCTTGCTTTTTAATTTCAGGTAACCTCTCGTTAAAAAAGGCAAACAAGTGTTCTATAACGGTTTCATATATTCCAAATCTTCAGCACATTCTCCACATGTCCTATCGCATATGACATAAAATGAGTTGACCAAGAAATTTTCCTTATTTTCAAATGCATGACTTCTTCAGTTTCACTGTAAATAATTCTTCTCCTTCGCTGCCAACAAGCCTGTCCAACTTCCTTTTCAAATGAGAGCCCTGATAAAGCAGTTGCTTCTTGTTCTACTTTTCTAAATTCATTCCTGAAATTTTGTATATAATTTTCTAATGATTTCAGTAGATTAGACCATTTTAATAGCTCACACAAAAATGATTGTTATTATTTGCTTGTAGCACTCACTCTCCGGAGTATGGTATCCCAAATCACGGTCATTAGGGAAGTTTCATACTTGCCCATCTGTTTCAAAAGGGAAGTTGGCTCCAGTATTGTGATATTTTTCTCCTCATTTGTATCACGGATTTCAGCCAGGGCCTCTTTTACGTGTGTGTGTGTAACCAAGTCTTATAGCTCGTACGGCATCTGCTCTTGCTGACCATCGTGTATCTAAAGCTTTTTTCACAGATATTGCATGTTTACTCCTTCCCAGATTTTTATTTAAAATTTATCAACGATGGGTTGACACAAAAAAAAATTGAATAATTTCTGCGCAAGCATAAAATATTTAATTGCATAGTTACACCTTTCTGCTGCTAAATTTTCTACTAAATTTAAAGAATGCCACAAGGAATATAAACTTCGCTTGGACTGTTTTCTTTAATACGTGCCTGTAGACCTGAGTACTGCCTGGATATATTAGACGCATTATCAAATGATTGTCCTCTGCAATTTTTAATATCCAGTTCAAATTTAGCTAAAATTTCTAATACTTGTGGTTCCAAATATGAAAAAGTATGTCCTTCTATGGGTAAAAATTGCAGAAATCTTTCTTTTATTTCACCATTAGATTAGACATATCTTACGACGAATGTTAGTTGGTCAACATGTGAAAAGTCGGGCTTAGAATCAATTACGATACTGTAATACTTCGCATCCTTAATCTCATTCATTATATAGGTTTTTACTTGTTTCTCAATAATGCTTATAAATTCGTCACATATTTGGTGGGACAGGTAGCTAACTTTGCCTCGTCCTGGATTGGCGTATTTTTGAAGGTGCAGCTTCAAAAAATCATGATATTCACCGAGATAATCCAGGCACGTTAAATAATTTCATTTCCTTGTAGACTCCTGACCTTCATCGTGTCCGTTGAATGCTATTCCTAAGCGGCTCAAAAGTTTTATTGTTGATATTATTCGCTTCAAGTCTTTCCTCCAATAAAGTTCTTCATGTTCTGTTTTCTGTAATTGCTATTTATCAATTCAATTAAATATAGATGATCCTTTATGCAAAGTGCACATAGCTAATATTTGTTCTTTTGATATTTCGTTGCCGGACAGAGTTGCAGTAATTTTGTTCCAGTTATGAAAACCAGTTAGTAATTTAAATGATGTCGCAGAAAACAGTTTATAAGGCTAACGATAAACAGCTTTGCTTGTTTCGGAAAATACTACCCAATTTCTTTCTTCTTTCACTCCATTTGTTTTCTTCCTATAAAAATGATCATAAGAAAAGCCCTGTAATACACTAGATCTCTGTCTTTATAAACTGATTTCAATGTTTCAATATTACTG
The DNA here is from genome assembly GCA_019974015.1 of Nephila pilipes. Lineage (NCBI taxonomy): Eukaryota > Metazoa > Arthropoda > Arachnida > Araneae > Nephilidae > Nephila > Nephila pilipes. Next base: position 1,260 of record BMAW01081648.1, on the reverse strand, counting down.
ATGTTATTCGTCTTCTTTTTAATGCTATAGTTAAGCATTAAATCTGTTAACGTCGTTCCCCATAGAGCTATATCATTTAGCATCTCAACATCAAGATCGATAAATCTTTCTGGTCTACCTTTATCTTCTTCACTTCCCCTATCACGATATCACTCATTATTGTTTTGAATTTCTTCAATGTCAACTTTTTCACTGTCGTCTCCTTTTATTTTGTTCACTGTCAGTGGGAATGAAGGGTTTCACTTCACTTGTACTTGCTTCTGGAAAAATATTGGAGGTTGAGGTACATTGGGAATTATCCGAGGTAGATGAAGAGGGCACTTAAGTAGTGGTACCTAAAAATTTAAGCGGTGCATTTTTCTGACTTTCAGTAATTTCTAGCTTTCATTTAATTTTTTTTTTCTTTTTTCTGCTCCACTTTGAAAACGATTCATGCTTCTGCCCTGAAAAGTTTGAAAATTATTTACTTCTTTTTCGGAAACTAAGCGTGTGAGACCACATATGGGACAAAAAAAAATTTAACCGATTTTTTTATACGAGCACCTTATATTAATATTATAAAACAAAACGCACCGCACCGTATAAAACCGAAAGCGAATACTAAACGCCGACAGGAATTTACAAACTTCGGTAATATCTTGGATGATCGGCGAGTTTAGCACAAATGGGCCTTTTTTGCTTTGCTTGGACAAAGCCTCGTGTCTGGCCGAGGGACTATTTCCGATTCCGAGTCAGATAATTTATTTCGCTGTAGCAGTGTGGAAGGAATTTGAATGCTTGAAAATAAAGTTATAAATTTTGAATCAAAAAATAACTATATTCTTTTTTAATTGAATCTGCATTTTTCAAATTTTTTAAAGTTTTTTACTTATTATTGCAATGTGTAAATTTTTTCCATGAAATATTTTGATAATTAAAATAATAATCTTAAGCACATTGATTTTTTTCCTAACTTATACAAAATTACATTTCATCTTTTTTTAAATTTTCTGATTGAATTATGAAATTTTTGATTTAATACAAACATATTTTGTTTCATTATTTTATTCTTTACAGAAATCACAGTTTCATTTCTAGAACAAAACGTGTTTAGCTTCCGGATTACTTACAATACAAATTATTAAAATATCTCAGCTTAGGGTAAGTTTTCAAAAATTATAAGGTTTTCTTTTAAAAACTAGAAAAACAATCATTATACACTTAATTTGTAAAATTTCCTTTTAAAGTTTCTAAATATAAGTTAATAAAATATTAACGGAA
>BMAW01081639.1:0-35396 GCA_019974015.1 Nephila pilipes | reverse complement strand
CCGTGTTGGTCTGAATATGCTGATAAGGTTATCATTGTGTACCTACTGTATCGATAAGGTACCCCACCCGTTATCTTTGGTATTGTTATTTACGGAGCGATAAGCTCGTTGTGTTGGTAGACAAGTGCTATTCTAGGTAAATGAATATAATTGGAATAAATTAATTAAAAGTATTTTTTTTAATCGATACATTAAAAGTATTTTTACTGAAGATAAATTAAAAAAAAAATTGTCACATGAGTTAGAAGGAATGTATTTTGAATAAATGATTCTTTTCCGCGCAAAGTTGTTGAATTGGATATTATTATTTTATCTACTTTTTTTCATTTGAATGAACTGAATGAATATATATATCTTAATCTGAATTAATTGGAAGATATTTTTTTGATTTCTTCGCATAAGTTTGATGAATTGGATATTATTATTTTATCCACTTTTTTTTTTCGTTTGAATAAACTGAATGAATTTTTTTTTTTTTTTTTTTCTTATTCTGTTTTACGATCATATTTATTTTGCATGTATACAAGCACTTGAATGTTCATAAAATTATTTATACTTGATTAAATATTAACTAGATGAAGTTTAAAAACTTTTATACGTGCGTACATTGTATCCTAACGAAATGATTATTATTTTTACAATTGAAAAGAAAAACACTTTTTAAAACACCCCGTTTTTGAATTTTACCTTCTTGCTCAAACATTATTAATAAACATTCTACGAAAATTCTAACGGATATACTATAAGAAACAAACTTTTATATAAACAGGAACTGAATTAAATTTTTTTTTTTTTTATCCAATGAATAATACTATATTTTTGGAAGACTAACACAATCTTATTTAATGTAAGATATTCAATGTTTAAATGATTTTACTACAATTTTTTTACTGTAATAATTATTTAATGATTACTTTTTGAATTATTTTTCTTTTAAGGCACACATATTTAGCTTTTTCTAAAACTCACTTCTAACAAACTTGTTTAGTATTCAACAAGTTAATTTTTATATGCATTCTTTTTTTAATATTTCGTTTTAGCTAAATGAATTAACTGAATAAATTTAGATCGAATTGTTCAGTATTAAAAAAAAACTGCTACATTGAGCTACAGTAAGGTTATTGAAAATATACTGTTAATATTTGAAAAAACGTTAAGTTAGAATTTTTACAAACAATTCTTTTCTAAACGAATTTTGCATGGATAGGTAAAATAAATATAAGACTTTTTCTTTTTGTAACCAATGAGTTTTGATTATATTATATGAAACTAACAATAAATATGTTGTACTAATCTTATTCGAAACATTACTTAATAAATTTTCTGATGAACAAAAAATTGATTTAAGTGTCGTCCTCGTCACTTGACCGAGGTTCAAAAATAATGAAGCCCATCGCCAATAGCCTTCGTGTTGCTTCTTATTGCAGCGTTAATAAAACAATTAATCAATCAATACTATTAAAATTAGATCATTAATGAGCGTCAGTTATGGGGGTTGCTGAAAATACTATGCACCGGGCCTCCAGCATGATCAAGAGCTAAAATAATGTACTCATGCTAGATGAAAACTTGACAATATTCCTATCGTTGTCAGTATGGCGAAAAGTACATCTTATCGTAAATATTATTGTAGGTCTCTGAATTTCGACAATCTTCAAACTAATCCTTGATTATGCGAGTGTTAAGTTTTTGTTATTTGATTCGGGGAACTTCCGAGGATCTCCACTTAAACTGGACTTTTTAGAGTGTGAGTGAATGTAAAGTTTATTGGCGCAAGAGCCAGATGTGTCTATGATGCGCCAAACAAGATTTAACTGTGGTCCTGAAGTAAAGAAAAAAAAAAGACAAAAATTGGTGGAAAAGAAGAAGGGTCGAAAATAGAGACGGATCGCTAGGGTATCCCGGCGGCGCGTCCCCCGTGTTTACCAAAGACAGTAATCCCCATGGGAAAGAAAAAGATCACTAGGACGCCTCGATCACCAGTTCCCGAGGTCCTCTGATATAATCTCCAGGGGCAAGGTGCCCGGCTACATCCCTAGACACTGGGTACCCATTTTAGTCGCCTGTTACGACATGCATGAGTTACAGTGGGACTATTCTATCATTCCCGGTCGCTACATGGGTCCTGGGCATTTTAGAAAAAAATCTCAACACCATATGAAACTACAATCAATATTAGGTATGTAAATTTTGAAGAGAAAAGAGTCATTTCTAGGGTTTATTGTGAAGTAGCTGATATTACAGGAGATTTGCAATTTGTAATACAAATTTGTAATTGTCCTAGAAGAATCAATTGCTGCAAGTTATGATAATACGGCGGTATCCGAAACTAAAAGTCAATTGGATTGAATGCAAGAAATATCATTTATTTTAAGTTTAATATGATTTGCAATATAGTCCAAAATTAACACTATTAATAAACTATTTCCAGCAAAAACAATTGTTCGTTGCTCGGTTTTTAATTTAATCAACAAAATTAAAACTAAGATCCAAAATTTAAGAACAAAATTTAACATATTTTTAGACGAAGCTCAGTACTAGCACGTAATTTGAATATTTAAGAACATTTTCTTGAAAAAAGAAATTCGGGGGGAAAAAAAACTTCATATTCCGAAAGAGCAGAAGATGAAGTTATAGGAGACCAGGTATATGAATTCAGATGTTATTCTTAACACTGTAAATGTACAAATAGAATACAGAATTAAAAGGATACCAAATATTATTATTTTTATTTCAAATTAATCATTGATATAAAAACTTAAGAAAAATATGAATCAGAAAAATGTTCCAAAAACTTTGTTAAGTTTTTGAAGCATAAATGTTGCTAATATTTAAATAATCATCATCTTACAGAATTGCTACAAACGGCTTTAATAAATGTTAATCAAAATTTGAAAGATTTGATCAAATGTTTTGTTAAATTTTTTATATTTTTTTATTAATGCTTTCTGTATTTGCTTGTTCACAAAAATTAGATTAATTTTGAAATTAGAATAATTTCAAAAATAAGATTCACATAGTGATACATTTTCTTTTTTGTAAAAATTATCTTCTTTTAATATTCTTACACTTCAGAGTCTGATAAATGAAATGAATTGTTTGATTAAAAGGAGAGAAAAGATGAATTAAGACGGCTCAAGGTCAATAGCTGGATTTTCTTGCGTATTCAAAAATATAATTTACATTCTGATTAAAGTATTAATTCAGAAGTATTTATTGTTAGGAAGATAAAAATAAATCAAGTGCTATTAAATCAATTATTGTTATTTTAACATTGAAAATACAAATGTAATTACTTTTTTATGAAAGAGGGGAATTAAATTATCATTTACTGAAGCAAATTTGAAATTATTCTAATTAAGACGCAATCGATAGAAAATAATTTGTCAAATTGAAAAAAATTAAACCCTATATTTACATTATGTTTTGTAATTAGGCTTTCCGAGATTTTCAAATGTTTAATAATATTTTTCATTCCAAAAAGACATTTAAAAGCTTAAATAAAATGCTTTTAGAAAATCAGGAAATAGTTTTCGAGTTTTATCGAAAGACGTGGAAAAAAATTAATTTACCAATTACTTTAGCCAATCTATTTCTGTTTCTAATAATGTATCGGCACCGGTAAGCACATCATCAATATACATATCATTTAATACAACTGAAGCTCCTAATGGAAAATTCTAAGCTAATTGTTTTAGCGTTCGAGTAACCAAATACGGCTCGCTCGTTGTTCTATAGGTGACAGTAGTCAACTCAAAAAGTTTCTATAATTTTTCTTTTTAATTTAAGTTTATTCATCCTCTATTGCGAAATTGTACCACCATCGAGATCTCTTGTTTCGCGCAGTTTCCAAAAAATAACTTTTTCTCTTTCCGTGTAAACAACTTTCCCCTGCGCTCAAAAATTCCACTTGTGTCGTTAAATTCACCCCTCCGTTATTTATTGTTTCGAAGCGGGGTCATAGGAGAAAGTTCACCATTCGAGGGGCAACGAACTCTTTCCGTTCCCTCAGAAGGTTAAATTCTTGAGAAAAACATGAAGAAAAATTATGTTTCTGGAGGCAGCATGCACAAAGGATTTTTGATTTGCATAACTTTATTGAAAACCAAGCAGTTAAAACAAAGAGAATTATTTTTAACTAATTCTATTTTTTACAGGTAATTGGTTATACTTGTGTGGTTATTTACTTACACAATGGATTTCAGATTTACATACTTTGAATACCTAACATCCGAAAAAAATGTTCTAGTCATGCCTCTATTATTATTTTTGCGGTAAGAATTAATTCATTTAATGTTTTGCCACGAGATGAATAAAATAAATCAATTTCTTTCGCCAGTGTTATGAAATCGAATCATTTATTTTCTTGACGAATACTTTTATGCGAAGCGGTTATTTGTTCCTTTAATGATTCAATATTTGAAACGTCTCTCAAATTTAAATAGTACGACCAATTTGTAAATAATCGACTAGTAAATTGTACATATGATTCACAATTGTGACGCGTTATTTTTTTAAAATTCTCTAAATATGCTTGGGGAGTAGGCTCAAACTCTTGAAGTATTAAGGACTTTATTTTTTCATAATTGTTGAGATCTCATCATTTTTAAAATAGGTAATAATATTTACAGCTTTTTCTTACAGTAAATTTAGTTAAATCTCGGGTTTATAATTACGTGGAACACTTTTAGCTTCAAATGCACGTTTTGAAAATTAAAAAAAGAAAGAAAGAAAGAAACCCCAACTTTCTGGTTTACTGAGAATTTTCACTGCATGTGTACGAATGCTTTTAACTACTAATTTCTATATTAGTGTCCGTGTCTTTCCCTATTCAATTTTGCTTTCTCTTTAATTTTTATTAACTCTTCCACTGTTTGAATTGATCACATAGCTATTTAGAATATGCGAATTTGGTTTTAATTACTGGAAACTTAATTTCTACTTAATTATGGAGCTTCCAATTATTTTAATTTAATATAATAGCTATTATGACAGTATTCCTTCCTTTTAAGAGAAAGGTGAGTTGTAAATCAAACTCTTAGGCTTTTAATTTTAGTTACAGTTTTATTCATTGAAATATAAATTGCGCTGAATAAAGGGTAAATTCTTTTGCGTCGAAAAGAATTCTGGCATCATATACATATCAACCATATGATTTTTTTCAGTAAAAAAACATGTCCATCTCATCCATCTTTCACAGAATTTTCGCAATGTAATTTTTTTTCAGATTTTCGTCCTCACTAAATATTTTGAGCTAAATTTTTGTTAACTAGCTTCCATCAACGCAGGCGATTTAGTGTTAATCAATAGTAACCTGACTCATATAATCAAATCAATTGTCTCATATGCCCAGGTATTGCTTTCCCTGTTATCAAAACATGAATTTAAAAATCCTGAAAGTTCTTTCCAAAATAAAAAAAAAAAACGACTCAATAATTCAAAATTTCTCATGTCGTGTACCATAATCATTTTTATTACAAAAATACAATGGTAATTTCAGTTTTTTCCCATTCATTTACTTTAATTGATTTAATGATTGTTCAGTAGCGTCGCACTCAGAAGCAAAATGAAGGCTATTGACGACAGACCTCGTAATTTTGAATCTGTGTTAAGTAACGCAGACAACACTTTTCTGGCACCTCCTGCTCCAAACTTCCCCGCCATGCCATGAGGGAGGAGACTTGGAGCTTTTACAAATTCCATGTGTATCAATCCAATTATATGTTCAAAACAGGAAAAGAAGTAAATTTTATGATTTATCAAAACTATGGGCTCTGAAAAATTAGCAGTCAGTAACTGTTTAATAAGTTAAAGATATCAGAAGTTATTGATACATATTTTAGTTACCATAAGCTATCAGCTATTTAATATATTGTGGGAGGAAATGCACACGAATTAATTAAAATAAAATTGTATTGCATTCTCTGCTTTTTTCCTTTTATTATATCAAATAAAAGCAATACTGCAAATGATGTTATTAAGAAACCTACTACACTTATTTTTTTTAAACCTGTAATTTTTCTCCTCGAGGAAAAGAAATTACTACTTGGTATTCCTGATTTTACCATTTACCTAACATATACATATATATAATTTCTGTAATAATATTTAATATACAACTATAATAATTAAATTTCATATGGTATAGAGAGTGATCCATTACATATTTTTCCCATAAATATAACTTACCTATTATTTTTTACGAATTCAGAAAGTCTTTCACAACTGTGATGCAAATTTAATGTCACCACAGATGGAAATCCCATCTAACATTCTCTTCGAAACAAAAACTTCCAATATACAACAGTGTCTCCAGCATTCGGTTGATTGACACACATAATAAAATAGATAATTGCCTGGAAAATAGGAACTATTAAAAATATTTCCCTAAAGTAATACATCATATGAAAATGGTTTATCTCCACCACTTTCCACATCACCCAGGAGATATGGTATGTAAATGCATTAACTCCTTTTCCAGCAGGAAAGGTAGGTTCCTCAGATACATATTCCTTTACACTTTAAAAAACTCACAATTACTTTTACTACACAAAATAATGAATTTTTAATAGTATACAAATGAAACACAGAACAATTAAAATATTCATTTTATACAGTACTTTAAATAATTAAAAAGCTACTCGAATAAATTTACCTTGTGTATATAATTCTGCTTGCATTGATAACAAACGTTAATATAATCTGATACAATATATTAGATATTATTTACACACTTACCTGCAAAAGAATCAAACATGTACCTTCTAAATTCATTTATATCAAAATTATAGTTTCTCTGTTTAATACCCTATTTGTAAAGTACCATATAAAAACACTACAATTCATGCAATCAGTTTGTTTTAGATGAATAGGATATGAAATATGAATATCTTGTTCTTCATGTAACAAAGTATTTAAAGTTCTCCAGAAATCTATTAATTTAGTATACTTACTTTCATTTCCAAAACCTAAAGATCATAAAAGTATAATTTCTTGACATTTAACTCAACCACTAATAAAACCCAATGACAAGATACATTAATGGGAATGAAAATGAATTCTGCATTCCTAAGTTGGTTAAAATCAAAGAAGTTAACAAGATTACCTCTAATTTCCAGAATTTGCATGTGATAACATCTTTCCATGATGAAATCTCTACTTTGTATGCTTTTGATTTGAATGGATCAATTATACTATCCTACACCCATCCTTTATGAAAATTTGTTCTTTTTTTAAAACAATACTTACTTCCTCATCAGATACATAACTATCTAATGATTTCACCTCATAAAAATGTAATTTAATGTCCTCAATATGTAAAACTATTTGACTGTAATTAGATACATAACTAATTTTGGGGTAAAAGATCCAGTTGGTTTCCTAAACACGCTATCTGCATTACATAATAATGATTGCTCTACTTTTAAATACTTCGTTTCTTTCTTGACAATTAAAGAAGGATATCCCAAAGCTTTCTTCTTCAATTTTTTAATTTTACTGGTACGTTTAAATATACACTGCTAGTTTAAATGCTGATTGGGAGGTAATCCAAATTATTTTCTAGTTTTAATTCACTGTTTCTTTCTGCAACTGATTCGCACATTGAAACCATAGTTTTTAAATTGCTATTTAAATAAAATAACAGAGTAACTCTGACAAATTTATTTTGCAATAAGAAACTTAATTTGGCAAGTAAAATATTAGTTTCGTAGATTTCTCGTTCTTCTCAGAATGTTCTTCAACTGCAGAATCAATGCAATTTTTTACACAAGCCAAGGATAGAACTGAATCGGTCATGTTCTTTATCTTCAACAATTCCATCACTTAAAACACCATAAAAATATGGAAATTGTTGAACACATAATGAGTTAACTTTTTGAATATGTTTATACAGTAGGCGATTATCCAAGCATACGTAAGTATACAAATGCATACATAGAGGTAAATATGATTTTTTTTATACACCTACAGAAGCATTTATCGTGGTCTGAACATCCTTCTATAATCTTTTTAACTTCCTAAAACACACCTCCATTAGTTTGTGATTATACTAATCATGAATATATTGCCTTCACATAAACACTTGGGTATATGCGAATTATTATTCTCTACTGATGTGCAAAATATGTATCATTTTCTATTTTTAATACAGTATCAATTCCATTGTCTATTCGACAATTGAATTAGCGCTTATGAAATGACTTACAATACATATTGGTATATGCATGCAGAAAGTGACATTCTCCATAATTCCACTCTACCATACTAATTATCATCGAAATATTCAATGATAGTAGGTTCCTTGCCAGGAAATGCAACTTTAAAATTATCCATACTATTTTTCAATTTTATTGAATTCGTTTCCTTTAAAAGAACTGCTAAAAAAGTCTAAATTTTATTCCTCATTTCTAAACTAGAAACATGATTAGTTAACAGTTTTTTTAAAGCACAATGAAGATGCCATTTGCAAAGGAGGTGTTAAACCTCATGTCCAAACACTTGTTTAAAAGCGGGACCTGTTGTTTTATCATCAGTAATGATGCAATTAAAATTTTAGTTGGGAACACTTTCTTTTATGCTGTCAAATAAACAATGCATACTTTCCATATCTAATTTATTCGTGATAAAATGTGCAAATGGATAACCTATTCTATATTCATCGGGTATGATTAAATTCATTAAATAGGAAATAAATAGGTTTTGTGAGTTGAGTCAATACATAATATTTATTACAGCTTTTTACCATCATTTCTTTTTGTTCAGCTGTTTGTAAGCCAATTTCTAATGAATTATTTGGCAATTTTTTTAAGCTTTAGAACCTGAAATCATATCATTTCCTTTAGGTTTATATAAAAGAACACAATTATAAGTTTCATTATGCAATTTATTATTAATATTTCAACTAGCATCTTTTTTATGGAGCCGTAAAAGTAATTTCAAAGAATTCATATTTTTTGTTTGTCAAAAAGGATTCTTTAACAAAATAGTTATCTCGATCACTACTCATTTTTCTGTTACCACGAGCACATTCCAGTACTTTAGATTTCTCGATACCCATTCAAAGGTTAGCTTTAATAAATTCCCAACAAGTCATTTTAATTAGTTAAAATTTTATGTTTTGAAGCCTTTAATTCATGATAATGCTTTGAAAAGGATTTAAAAATGACATTTTATCTGTCTCAAAAACAATGCATTGAACAGGACATTCAGTTGATGGTATTAAGCCTTTGACATATCTTCAACTAGTTTTCCTATTAAATGGCTTTGATATGACAAACTTAAAACACTAACAACTGTAATATGAATAAACATTTGTTTCGGTTGTTTTATCACCAGTAAGTTTTTTCGAAAGAAGAAAAAGTTCTAGCACCCTCCTTTTCTAGACGTGATTGAAAACTTATCTTCAAAATTTATTTCATTCGTTGTCATATTTATTCCATGAACTTCTTTTCCATGTGTTAACGACTGTGTCAAGTACCTAAATTTACAATTACACTCAGGATGTGTACAAGAATAAGGCAAAGTTGAATTTGAGCATCGTTCAGTATGTTTCTGTAATTTTGATGAATATGAAAAACTTTTTAGATAAACACTACATTCTAATACTGCTTTTTTCCCTTCTTCACCGATCCCTTTTTTGTCATTCTTATTTTCAATAGCGGTATATACATCCTTCGCAGATTTTACAGTGATTAGAAATAGATTGTAAAGTAAAATATGTATTTCTACACAATATGCAGCATTTTGAATATTCATAATAAACAAGAGCACCTTCAATGTGACTTCCATCTTTTATAAACACCATTGTCACATTTATTCAACATTTCATGTACGTTATCGCAATCAAAACCTTCCTCCTCGTTTGAAATACCGTTTTCAGCTATATAAATTTTAAAACATTTATTCTCAACTTTTGATGATAGGGATACGTATAATACTAAAGATTCACTTACCTTATATTTTTGTAATTGGTCTACTTCGTTCGTCAATTTTGATCCCTGGGAGAAAAAAAAAAAATAATCTAGCAAATATGTTTAAAAAAACCTGGAAATTAAAAAAGCAGAAAATTAAAACACACATGAAATCAATCAACAATAAAGAACAGTGAAATAAAAATAATATAACATCACAATATCAAGAAAATAAGACTAAGCTTCACTATCAAAATGATCAACCACGTATCTATACAACCGATCAGCATCAAACCTCTTTTGACTGTAATTGGGCTTGGCTCAATAACAAACCGTATGGTTAACTTGGCGATCTACAAAAAGAGGCCAGAAATATTGTACTAGCAACCATTGTATCGTTGCCACGCAAAAAAGTGAGCATTACACGTCCTAAATCGTTCCTAAAACCTGTAAAAATTAAAAGCAAGTCGTCGAACTCACACACAAAATTTTAAGTGCACATAAAATCACTTTCAAACTCATTCAAACTAAAACAAAAACCTTTATCGGTAGGGAACTCAGACTACTTTTCAAAGAGAGGAATAAAGACAGAAAGACATGGTAATTCACTCCAAACCTACCGATAAACAAAACTTACATGGAATTCAAAATGAAATCAGATGAAAAGGGCATTCATAGAGGGATAAAGAATGGGAAGAAGCTCTTGAAAACCTGGATGCTTAAAGTGGTATCCTCTGGAGTATGGCAAAGCATTCAGGAAGAAAAGATCCCAAGTATCCACCCTGAAAGGCCCTTCTAATATCGCACTCAGTGACACACACAAAGCAAAAATACCAGCTGATTATCTTCAGAGTCAGTTCAAACTCAACGATATCCACACACTAACATGTGATAGAACAGTAACACATGTCGTTCATGGTTGTCTAGCAAATGATAACAGTTTTCGAAATTCACCCCTCCGCCTCTGAAATAGCAACGTATACTAAAAAGTTTAAAATTTAAAAAGCCATAAAAAGAGAAGGAGTTACAAATAAAATGATCAAAAACCTCCCATCCCTCTGTATTTTTTAACTTCGAAATACTATCCAAAGTATGTTCGAACTCGGTCACTTCCCGAATGCCTTGAAAACCGCAGCAGTCATACCGATCCTAAAGACGGGTAAAAATCCAATCTGGCCGGAAAATTACAGACCAATATCCTTGCTCCCAATTATCAGTAAAATTGCTGAGAGCTTCGATCCAAACCTATCCACATCGCACCAACTCATCCGAGGGGAGGAATATATCAAAACCGGATTTGTCAGCAAACAAAATACAGGAGCGTTTTTCCTGAATATTCAAAAAGTCTTCGACTGAGTTTGGCATTAGTGGCCTTCTCTTCAAACTTATTAAATTAAACCCCTCTACCTAATAAAATTAGTTAGCTCTTATTCAAAAATTAGAAATTTTTCGGTCACGCTAAACAGGACCTACTCAAATCTCCGATTAATTGAAGCCAGAATATCGCAATGTGGAATAACTTCTCCGACATTATTCATCTTGTATGTGAAAGACATTCCCTTACACCACAACATTATTCTCTGCGTGGATGAAGACGATACTGTGATATTAGCTAGAAACGATAGCCTGAAGACTATTGGGCACGCACTCTACAGACGCCACACGGAACTAGAAGATTGGTTCTCTACTTGGAAAGTTGCCCAGAATGCTTCCAAGACTAAGGCCGTCTTCTTTTCCAGAAACCACAGAAAAATAGGACCAGATATCTATCTAGAAAATAATAAACTCACCTAGTCCTGGTCTACCAAGAACCTTGGTGTCACGTTAGATAAAGGGCTCACTTTTAAAACAGTACAAAACTGTAGTACATGATATGTTCCCCCTTATCTCACGTAGATTTACATTAAGTAGACGTAATAAACTGCTTATCTATACTCTGATAACCAGACCTATCGTGATGTATGCTTGTCAAGTCCGGTCACACTGCACAGACACCACATCAGTTTTATTAGAAAAATCCCAAACAGTATCCCTCCGAACAATATTTAAAGCAAGCTGTTATATGATAAACATCGAGATCAGAAAATCAATAAACACCCAGTCCTCAAAACGTTCATTAAAAGACTATCCAGAAAATTCTTTAATAAACTAGATACATTCACAAACAGAACAATTCAAGCCATAGAAAAACACACTCCATTCAGAAATAACCCACATCTACACAAATCAAGATAAATTTTTGTTAAATTAAGATTGATATTTTTGTTTATTTTTTCCATCCATTTCCATAACTGTCCATACATAAAACACACATTATACCACCCACTCTCGATAGGAGCAATTCCTATCGACCAATGGTAATTCACCCTCTCGGCTCCGAGAAGGAAACACTTCAAATCTAACAACTACCAGACTGGACAAACAAATAGGATACTTCTCCAAATCTGCTGCCTCCACTTTTACCTTACATTTTTTTTTATCTTTATTAAAATTTCTTTAAATTCAAATAAAATCCTTAAATTTTAGCATTTTTAAGTAACGGAAATCGTAACTTTTTCTGTTTTATAGCTCTTAAAATTCTCGCAAATCTTGAATCAACATATCAATTTACATTTTTTTAAAAAATATATTTAATAAAACTATGCACATAGTTTAAGCACTTTAAATCAATTTCAAAAATTCATCTTTTTAAAATTCTCCACATAAATGTATTTTCTTTAACCTATGTAATTGATCGTCTAAATTTTCCATGTAATTTATTTCTATTTTTCATATAAATTCTTAACTCCTGGACAAGTGTAACACCAATGTTCTATATCAAAATAGATAGTTATCAACCAACCGAAAGGATTATTCACCAAATATATATATATATTCCGCGTACGTAAAAATTACGTATTTAAAAAGTGGTATATTACTAATGCCACGAAAAATTAAAGAGATCAAAATTTCGTTATTCGCTATTGGACCAGACTTCGTTTTTATGGATGACAATGCGCGGCTGCACCGGACTGCTGATGTTCAGCAGCCACTGGAAAGTGGAAATATCACTCGAAAGGACTGCCCAGCGTTCGCCCTTGATTTAAATCCCTTAGAACATATGTTGGATACTTTGGGGAGACAACTTGCGGCACGATTACATCCTCCAGAAACAACAACTGAACAGATGCCGTTACGTTACTAACCAACAACTGAAACAGATGCCAATTGAGGAATGGGCCCTCTTTTCTCAAGAACTGTTAGACAATCTGGTGCCGATTATGGAGAGACGGTGCAGTAAGAGGAGGGCATATCCCATACAATGAACATCTGCTTGTTGTTCTTCCTCTTGAACAGACAATCATGTGTGACGATACTGTGAGTTCAATTGTATTTTTTTTTTTTTGTTCAGTTCCATACTATATGCATTGTATTCATTTTTGCGCAACTATACTTTCGTCATCGTTTAAGTATAAAATGTTGTCTCTCATTTTTGAATTTCATGTCTCTGATTATTTCTCGTGGAGTGAGGGGGGAAAAAACCTGTTGCTTAAGTTTTGCACACCACTGTAGATAACGATTATTCTTCTAGCAAATACTTTTTTTTAACAAAAACATAACTTTAATTCAAAAACTTAAAATTTAGATTTTTAATACTTTAATAAGATTAAACAATCACAACTGCATTCATTTGTTAAAATATTACACTCTTATATTTACAGCAGATTTAAAATTTGACATTCATCAGTACATTTTCAATCAATATTTCCTAAAGTTAAATAAAATGTGTATTTTTCATACTACATTTGAGATGAATATTACACATTTTTAAAACAAGAACTTGATATATTTTAAGCTCAAATTCAATCCATTCTTAACTGACAGTTGAAACTGATCAATTGTCAAGTTTCATACACAGCAACAGAGTATATCATTTTGAATAATCAGTAGACGCAACAAATTGAAATTTTTCACATTCTTCTTCACAAGGCATAGTATGACGTAACTATTTGCTACATTTGTTTTTAAATTTAAAATAATTATTTAGAAAATACCCCATTATTCTTCAATAGCTAAATGTGATAAAAAACAAAAATAAATTATCTTTTCTTTCTAGACCAATCCTTGTGTCACCTATAATATAGCATGCCACATCAGCTCAATCCAGTTCTTCTTTTCACACTTATAAGACATAATGAAAAATGAATATGTATATATTCTGTGAAATCATTATATCAACAGTGAAAGCAATCTGGGAAATATGACAAACATTGACTTTGATTTGACAGCTTTAACTTTGAGTAAAATGTTAAGAAAAAGACTACTATTAGAAATTTCTCAAACATAAGGCTTTTCCTTAGTATGAAGATGCAAATGAGTTAAGTTCCGCCGAAATGAAAAAGCCTTCAGATAAATTCCACAAACGTAAGGTTTTTCCTTTGTGTGAACACGCATGTGTCTATTTAAAGCCCCACTACTGGAGAAAGCTTTCTTACAATTTTCACAAACATAAGGCTTTTCTTTCGTATGAATACGTAAATGTACCTTTAGTGAACTACTCACCGAGAAAGCCATCTTACAAACTTCACACACATAAGGTTTTTCCTTTGTATGAATACACAAATGAATCTTAAGTGCTCCAATTATTATGAAAGCCTTCAAACAAATTTCGCAAACATATGGCTTTTCTTTTGTATGAATACGAAAATGTTTCTTTAAGTCATTTCTTTCCGAGAAAGCCCTGCTACAAATTTCACAAACATTCGGCTTTTCTTTTGTATGAATGCACATATGTCTTCTTAAGCCCCCACTTTGAGCGAAAGCCTTTTTACACAAATCACAAGCAAAAGGCTTTTCTTTTGTATGAGTACGTAGATGAGTCTTTAACGAATCTCTTACTGCGAAAGCAGCTTTACAAATTTCACAAACATAAGGCTTTTCGTTTGTATGAATACGCAAATGTCTTCTTAAACTCCAACTCTCAGTGAAAGTTTTCATACAAGTATCACAAACATAAAGATTTTCCTTTGTGTGAATACGCAAATGTTTATTTAAGTCTCCAATTCTTGCAAAAGCCACGTTACAAATTTTACAAAAACATTCGACTTTTCCTTTGTGTGAATATACAAATGGGTTTTTTAAGTTCCCCCTTCTTGAGAAGGACGTCTTACAGACTTCACAAACATAAGGCTTTTCCTTAGTATGAATTCGCAAATGAGTTTTTAAGTTCTCCCTTCTTGAGAAGGACATATTACAGATTTCACAAGCATAAGGCTTTTCTTTTTTGTGAATACACCAATGTGCATTCAAGTTTGCATTTCTCGAAAAAGTCATGTTACAAATTTCACAAATATAAGGCTTTTCATTAGTGTGATTATGTAAATGACTACTTAATGCCCCCTTTTGGGAGAAAGCCTTCTTGCAAATTTCACACACATAAGGCTTCTCCTTTGTATGAATACGGAAATGAACTTTTAAGTTTCCACTTTTCGAGAAAGCTGAGTTGCAAATTTCACAAACATAAGGCTTTTCCTTTGTTGATATATGCATACGAGTTTTTAACTCCCCACTTATTAAAAAGGACATCTTACAAATTCTTCAAACATACATCTTATCATTCATATGAATACATAAATATATCTTTAAATAAACTCTTTTGTTAAAACATTTTTTGTATAAGCAACAAGCTTCAGATTTTATAATCCCTGCACAGGTTAATTTTATTTAAAATTTCGGCATTAGCAAAATGTTTTGAAGCAAAAATGAAATAATTTGTGTTTCTCACTTGAATGAGCTTGTAAATCACTAACTTAAAAAATATTTCTGATTTGAAAATTTTTTTGCTGACTAGGTTCACCCGACTAGGTTCGAAGACCAATTTTTTAAAAAATACTTTTCAGAAGAGTCTTTTAGTGTCAAGTGATAGAAATAGACTCAAATAACAATAAATTTATATATATATACATATATAACCTCTAGGTTTTGAAAAAAGGTGTTTTTTTAATGAAATTTTAGCAAAATTTACAATGTTAGGAAAAACAGCATAATTAAACAAATAATAGACATAATGGATTTTTATTTCATGTCTTCTTACTCCTGTAAGTGTAACTGAGCCTGAGAATAACAATTATTTTAAAAATAAATATTTTAATGAGATTGAAGTTGATGTTAATGATTTTCTCAAAATTACTATGGAAGCTGAAAAGATGCAAATGTGTCCAATGTAACTATCCTCTAAACTATAGGTCTATTATCTATCAAAGGACTTGAAATATAGTACCAAATTTTATTGAATTGTTGAGATAGCTAGTATCTTTTAGCTGCATGACTTTGGTGGAAATTTTAATTCTTCAGAACCAATTACAGCTAAAAATATATTTATAAGTTACTTAGTAGATATATAATGGAACTTAACAAAATCTCTCAGTTTTCATCTTATTCCTTCCTTCCTCAATGGATGTTTCCTTTTTTCTAATGGACCTATATTTCTTGTGGAGGTTTTGGATGGTGGTGAGCCATTTTCTTCTCAATTCATCCTACAAGGATCAGGGACTAATTTTTCAAATTGACAACAGGAAATTTTATCGAGAAATAATGTGAAAGACTCATAAATATCTAATACTGAGTATAAAATATAGTACATATATATTACATCTAAGATTTTGAAAAGAAATGCTCTTTATGAAATTTTGTGAAAAATTTTACATGTCAGGAAAACACATATTAAAATAATGGCCATGTAACTTTTGTTTTATATATGATAATCTTCATAATCCCTAGTGTCACAACAGCTACATTAACAAATTTGTAAAATAAATATTTTATAAGCAATGAATTGAGTAATGATTTGCCAAAATTAATTTATAGTTCTAAAAAGCCTAGTCAAAACATGATTAAATGAATTATCTAGAACCAGTGGTTTAATGTCTGAGGATTTGAAATATATGCACTAAATTTCGATTAATTTAGTAAACCACTTCAGTAAATGTCTCACTTTTCTAATAAAAATTGCATGAAAATTTATTTGAGAACACATTCAAAAATATAAATTATTTTGGAAATTAGTAGAGATAGTTAAACTCTCCAGTTTGTAAGTCGCATCCTTCCTCTCCATTTTATGTTTCTTTTTTCTTATGGTGATAGCTTTCTTTCATGGAAGTATTGCTGTAGGCGTGACAAGCACACACAGGTAAGCATCCAACTGAATCGTTCATATTCGATGAGACCCTTATAGCTTGCAGTGCTTTGTGGTATTTGGAATTACTTTCTCAACAATGAGATAAAGTCTCAAAGTCCACAGCTTTCCATCTCTACAGATGGCACTAACACAACCATTTAATTAAGATACCCATGAAGCTGCTGGTACCATCTGAAACACCACAATTTGCTTAACATCATTTGGACATTTGAGATTCTTGAATACTTTTGCAAGCATCATTCATACTCTTTTCTCCAACTAAACCTTAGCTGAAAGAATTTTCTTTCCTGTTGACCTGCAAACTTTATGAAAGGAGGCAGATTCAAGATGCTTTTATGGCTTCCTTCCTGCAGGACCTTCCCTCTTCCAATTAACAAATACAAAACAAGTAATTTCATTCATTTATCTTTCTTACTTGGATGAACAAGAATGAAAATACAAATTAGTTTTACACAGCAATGAAAAGTTTGAAGAAAGTCAAATCTGAATCCTCACAGAAACAAAACTACTTTCTCCACCTTTTCAGTTTACAGCATAAGTTAGAAAAACACTTCTGATAAGTACAAGTCGATAATATTTCCTGTTCAAATGTCCTGATGATTAATATTTTCAGCATGCTCAGATTTGTTACTATGCTGTAGTTTCCTTTCGCTCATGATCTTTCCTCTTTCCTGAATGACTCAGAAGTAAGAGTACTAGCATTCTGATTTCCATAGGAAACCCTCCTTTGCGTGTGGACAGTAAGAACTTTGTCTATATTTTCAGAAAATAAACTTAAAATAAGATATCTTTCAAATAAAAGACTGAAATTAAAGCAAAGTATAGAGGCAACGATTAGCATGAGGATTATACGAACGAAAAGATGTAAACAAACAGTTATAAATTGATGTAGATAATAGGAACAGTTGGACGTATATGTGCCACTTTGGGATAGCAGTGTTTATTCCTCTAGAAGTGTAGCTATCAGATTTTCTAGTTACCATTCAGTACTGCTTTGAACTATTGGCTATTTTCTAAATAGCCTGTACAATAAGAAACAAATAGTCAAATCCCGATTCGTCTGTCTTGTTGATATAATGCAAAATTTTCAATTCATCCGGTCGTAACAAAAAGATTATAAATATTCTTTTAAAGAGTAACACCTTGCCATCTGAACAATACCTTATTCAATTAAGAATTGATTAAATTTTCAAAAAGTCTTAAATTTTTATATTAATATGTTTGAATGTAATATTCATCAGAAACATTATATATTTAATGAAAGCGAATTAATGTTAAATTGTAAATACGAGCATTTTAAGCTGGAAATAGGGAAGTATAACATTTTAAAAAAATCATGTACAATTTTGTTTGTTTGATCTTCAGTGAACTTGGAAATCTTGTTAGCTTTTTCAAATGAAATTAAGTATTCAATACTTAAGAAAATATATTTTTTTACAAATTGTCATGTGTAATAATCATTTAATAATAATAAAAGCAAAACTTGTGCTTTTGTTAATTTATATTTAATGTTATTTTTATTTATGTTAAATATTTTTTGCATAATATGTATCACATTTTATATCTATGTTTAAATCCTAATTAAACTTTCAATTTAGTGTAAGAAACTGTAAGTTTTTATAATTTTGAATTATAAGAACCCATTATGGTAAAAGTATAGACACAGTGTGGCAAAAGTATATAGTATTGTGAATAGTCTCTTCTAATTATCCTAACTCATAATGATATTGATCTTTTTTTTTTCAACTTTAAAAATCATTCATGATTGCATCCATTTTTGACAGTATTATGTAGTTAGAATTTTAAAATAAATCTTAAATATTTTAAACATGTTTACTAATAAGAGATTCAGGATGAAAATTAGCCAATTTTTTTCCTAATACATAGTTGTATATATCTTGATGTATATATTTGTGTGAAAAAAAAATAAGTAAATGCAACATAAGCATAATTTCTTGGAAATGTTTTGATTGAGAAGCTAGCTAAAATTCTAAGCTTACAAAAATAAAATTTCATTACATTTTACATTCAATTAGAAAAGTTTATTTCAATTATTATTAAGATTTTCAATTTATGGAGTCAAACAAATATACAAGAAATTATTACATTATTTTATTGAGTAACAACTTGCCATCTGAACACTATCTAAATTCAATTAAGAATTGATTAAATTTTCTAAAAGTTTTAAGTTAAATTAAAATGTTTGTGGGTAATATTCAATAGAAACATCGTGTTTTTAGAAAATATACATTTCAGTTATACCTAAGTTTAAATCTTATTAACATTGAATTGTAAATAGGAACACTGTAAGGTGAAAATAGGAAAGTATATCATTTTAACAAATCATGTACAATTCTGTTTGTTTGGTCCTCAATGAACTTGGAAATCTTGTTAGCTTTTTCAATTGAAATTAAATATTCAATACTTAAGAAAATATATTTTTTTATAAATTGTCATGTGTAATAATCATTTAATAATAATAAATGTAAAACTTGTGTTTTTGTTAATTTATATTTAATGTGATATTTATTTATGTTAAATATTTTTTGCATAATATGTATCACATTTTATATATATGTTTAAATCCTAATTAAACTTTCAATTTAGTGTAAGAAACTGTAAGTTTTTATAATTCTGAATTATAAGAACCCATTATGGTAAAAGTATAGACACAGTGGGGCAAAAGTATATAGTATTGTGTGATATTTATCCTAACTCATAATATATAGATATTTTTTTTTCAATTTTAAAAATAATTTATGATTATTAAATAGTGAGAATTTTAAAATAAGTATTAAGTATTTTAAATATGTTTACTAATAAAAGAGTCGGGAAGAAAATTAGCCAAATTTTTTTCTATTACATAGTTGTGTATTTCGTGATACACATATTTGTGTAAAAAATAAAAATAAATGCAACATATGCATAACATTTCATAGGACAATATAGAGTAAGAATAATTGTAAGCATATAAAAATGAAAATTCTTTACATTTTACATCCAAACAGAAAAGTTTATTATGAAAACAGATTAAAATTATTTTGTTGAGTTACAAAAGCGTCATCTTGATGACTACTATTTGGCCCTGAATCTGTTATATTCAGTTGTAATATTTTATCTTAAATTAAATTTCACTCAACCTCAAACTAATGCAGACTTTTATTTTAGTTTAACTAATCTAATTCATGTAAATAGGATTTGAAAATAATTGTTTGAACATTTTTCATTCCCTTGTATTAGTGAACAAAACTGTTGAAAATACATATATTTTATTTTCTTAGTCTTTCTAAAATATTCTTTTGGGATTTTGATTAATGGTAAGATAAAACGAAAGAAGCCTTTCTTTAAAATGCGAAACAATTTATATTAAATACACCCAGGATAAGTAGATGATTTTGCTTGCATCTTGTTAAAAAATAAAGCCTATAACAATTTTTAAGTTATTTTTTGAAAGGGGGGAAATGAGTTTGTTGTCACTTTCTTATTCTGTTTTTATTTTTAATTAGGTTGCGGATATGTGAAAGGAGTCTGAGATGCGGTCTGGGGATATTTTTTGAGGTGCTGGCTAAGTTAATTGCAATTTTGATGTAGTTCATGAATGCATTAATAACTTCATCACGATCATTGATATTGTTAATTTCCAACTTTCCGGGGAGATTATTATAGAGAAATTCTTGATATTTGAGCCAATTAGCGTTTGTGATGTTGCAAACGTGGGGAGGAAGAATCTTAGTGAGAGCTATTTCCATCAGTTTGGTTTTATGATCGCTGCTGAGAATGTTAATGAATTTAATGTTAAAAAGCGAATTGCTTAATAGAATCTACGTCGTACATGAGGACGTTTTAAAGAGGTAGATAAGGCTTTTTCCTAATCATCATAAAAAAGAAAGTTCTAAATACAATTAACCATTTATAATGTGGCCGCAATAGCCTAGTGGTCATAATCGTGACTGGCAGTTTTCATTGAGTCGAGCCTTGATGCCACTGAAGACTCGCCGTGTAGCCGGAGCTGATGCACGTTTAATCTGTCGGAACTCAAATGCCCCCCCCCCTGATGGCGTGGTGTGGAAGTTAGGAGAGGGGGTGCCAGTTCAGGTGTCATGTTCGTCGCTTGACCGAGGTTCAAAATCACGGGGTCCGGCGCCAATAGCCCTCGTGTTGCTTCTGGTGCGACGTTAATAAAACCACCGACCTTTTTTAATAACTGCATTTTAAAAAATGAATTCTTTACTTCAGTTTCGAGCTCCGCTGCATAAAAAATTCCTTTTTCATATATATATATATAATTGATAGCATTTAAAAAATACATTCTTTCATGGAAAAGTTCCAAATACAATTACACATTTTGTATTGAATGAATATTTGAAAAATTAATTATTTACATCAGTTTCGAATTCAACTGCATTAAAAAGTTTCAAATACTATTATATCCTTTATATTGATTGTATTTTCAATAAATATATTCTTATAACCATTTTCGAGCTTGTTTTACTTTTTAAAAAATTTTACAACATTTTTAGAATATTTTATATGCTGTTAAAGAAATTTAAAGAGAATTTATGCTTTAGAAAGGAGGGGGAGATGTCACACACGCTGCAAAAGGATATTTACTACATTCCATTTTATAAAGAAATTACAGTTTTAATATTTTAAGTAGTTGATAATTATTAAAGTTTTGAAAACATATTATTTTATCATAATTGAAAGCCATAGAACTCATCAATTTGTGATCATGACCTCGAAGTAAGGTGCTGTTCTATTTTTTTTCTCCCATGGGGTTTATTGTCTTTGGTAAATACGAGTGACGCAACCTCGGGATACGCTAGCGATCTTTCTCTATTCTCGACTCTTTCATGCCAAATTTTTTTCCATTTTTCAAACATCTAGATCATATCTTGTTTGGAGCAGCACAACTGTATCTGGCCTCGCGCCATAAAACTTCACCTTCTCTCTTATCAATTTTTGGGAATAGTATCGAAAAATAGAGACTGAATTTCTACAAGTGAGATTTTGTTTTTCTCTCTATTTTTCTTTAGTTTATTATTATAATTCTAAATAACTATTACTTTTATTTTATAATTTTTCAAATATGAAATTAAAACCGAAAAATATTGAAAAACTGATTTATTTGAAATGTTGATTTCAATGAAAAAAACCTATAAACTTACCTCATTTAATTTTGAGGTATTATAGAAGAAATAGATGGTATAAAAATTTTGTTATCTGCTTTCTGTTTTTCGTAATTTTTTTTTTTTTTTAAATTTCAACAGATGTCAAATTTGATTGGCATTTTGCAAAATGTTATTTATTATTTTCTTAAATAGTTGAGTTACATTTTCTTCATGCTGAATTCAAGTTAACAATATTTGAATCAACGTCATTTGACTGTTAATGTAATCTATATACACTTTTCTTACAAATGATGTTATCTAGGATTAATTCTGTGAGAGAATTTTAAAAGCATTTTCTTCAAAAATAACAAACAAAATACAGATTCGTACATACTTTTTCTCAATTTGTATTGTTGTAGTCAAGGATATTTTTTAACTATTGTATAATGATTTAAACAAATTTAGAATTTTTACTTAGATGGTAAACAATGTTTGAATAAAATTGTGTGGAACTCCAATCAATAGCTTGTTTTCCTCTACTGATCAAGCATAAATATAAATTTTTTTGCAAAATAGATATAATGTATAAATACAGCAAATTTTTACGTGTTTATATCTTTTCTAATCCGTATCTTTCTTCAAATCTTTTCTAATACACAGACTTTCAAAAACCTCAGTGTAAGTTTTTAAAAATTTTAATTTAATGTAGATTTTTTTTTTTTCTAATGGGCATGTGTTAAGTTTTTTTAAAAATCTTCCTAGGTATATTTGGTGCTGTATAGTGAACATAACAACTTTAACATATTTTAATGCTTTCTGCGTTTCTAATTAAATTATTTCAGATATTTAAGGAAAAGTATAATTTTTTCTAAGAAATAGGAGGATAGGAAATCATATATATATGTGTGAGTGTGTTTGTGTAAAGATATATATATACACACACATATATATATTTATACTTTTTAAACCACACCTATTATTTAATTATTTTATAGAGGAAAAATTTAGAATAAAATGGAGGGGCAAACATTTTCTGTTCTCTTAAGAAACTGCAAAGAATAGTTATCGTCGAAGCAGCATTTTAATCCTTTACTGAATAGAATATTCCTTGAACACAAAAGCATTTTGAAACAAATATTTAAATTGTCCTGATAATCGTATTTCAATCAATTGTAAAACATAATATGTTCAAGTCTAATATTGTCTTGTAAGTTAAAAAGACGAATTTTATGTGTCAATTTTTTTTACTTTCCCTCCTTCAAATAATTCATTTTTCTTAACCTTTTACTTTTTAAAAATTTTACTCAGGGTTAACAATATTTTTTAATTTAACAATATTATTAATTTTTTCCATTTTCTTATATTTATGTTTTGACAGCTATCATGAACTTTGAAAATGACGTCACAGGATAATGAATATTTGCGACTTGTTTCGCCACCTGCAATCGCCGCAGCATTCTTCCCCTATGTCCCCCCCCCTTTCAAAACTAGAGAAAACGAGAGTAATTTGAAACGAGAGTCGTCCTTTTACGTCCCCAGTAGGGAGGGGGGGGGAGCCCGTTTCTCCTATTTCACGTTTTTAAAAATCGTATCACTAGAATTGTAAAAGATCGACAATGCTAGAGAAATATTTTCATCTGATACTGAATAGGAAATATTCCAAATTTTGTGCACACAGATTAATTATATAAAAATAAATTTTTATATAGTAAAAAGTTCTATGCAAAGTTTTGCAGAGCACGATTTAGCCGCCCAAGGTGCGCTTTCTTTCTTTCTTTTCTTTTCTTTTTTTTTTTTTTTTGTAATTATTATTAAATTACTCAATTAAATATAAGAATTGAAGAAAACGAAGAAATATTGAGAAATGGAAAACAATAAGCTATTACGATATTAAAATTAAAGGAAACGATAAATTATTAAATTGAATATATTTAAGCTAAATGTAGTTAAATTTGAAGCAAACGATTAAAAATTGAAAAGTGATCTGGTTCGCCAAAATTGATTCAACTGAAATAAATTCCCTTTGGGTGGCTATAAAGCTGATACTTGGTCAGAACAAATTGCTGTAATGTATGTCAGTATGCGGTTGTATTAACTGAAATAATTATCTGAATTTTTTTGATAATTTTGCACCCAACTCAAATTGCCCCAATAGGAAAGAAAATTTATATCAAGGCACTTGCTTTTATTAGGAGTTTAATTATTATAACGAAAAGACACAGATTATAATATATATTTATTTTAAATTTCTCTCTCTCTCTCTATATATATATATATATATATATATATATATATATATATATATATATATATATACATACATTTCTCATTTACTTTTTTTACAAGATTTTATTTGGATTACTCTCATACTGAAAACAAAAGTTTTAAGACCATTACCTTAACTCAATTTTTGTTTATAGTGAAACAATATCTATAACAGGGGTATTCAACCTTTTACACTTAGGGAACCCTTTGAGCTTACCGTTTTCTTGAAGGAACATCTTGATCAAAGTGCAGAAAAAATAGGATATCAAAGCTTTATCCTACTCAAATTAACAAAATTATTAATTCATCTTTTTTTTTTTTATTATCATAACACAAACTTCTTGATAAGATAATGAATAGAAAGGTAGAAAATGGCGGTTTTTTTTTTTTTTTTTTTTTTTTTTCCTTAAACAAATTCTCCCAATATTTTAAGCAACAATATTTTAAATAAAAACAAAAAAAACGAAAAAGAAAAAAATTAATGACTTGGCTGTGATTGTTTTCTTATTTCAAAGTATTTTAACTCCTGGAATAATTGATGAAATCTGCAAGCTAATGTCCTGTTCAGCAACCAATCTGTTTCTGCATTTTTCTGTTGCAGCGTACCAAGAGAAAACGTTTTAGCATGCATAGGCTGAAACAAAGATTAGATGTATCTTTTGTTTATATTTTTCAGTTTTACTTCTTTCAAGTTCTGTTTATCATATATAAAACACATCAATCGAAAGATATAAAAAAAAAAATAATAATCTAAGAATATTACTAAATAAAAATCGACTTTACGAAATCAACGAATATTAATGATAATCTAGAACGCGATTTTAATATTTAATTTACAATTTATTTTTCATGTAATAATTAGTCTCTCTGTCCTTATATTGTAAATGCATTAAGCGTTTAAGTAAGCAGGTAATTATGTACCTAATTTGTAAATTTAAGTAATAATACAACAGGAGGGAGTATTGAAACAACCGACTTTGTTGTAACAATTAATGCAAGATGTTTTATCAACCCATTTGTTATACCAAAAGTGTTTTTAGTGTGTGTCGCTCGCCATGTTATCTGTACATATATTGCGTTTAAACATTTCATCAAATAAAGAATGCTTCATAACATTTATTAACTCTTTAAAACAATTGTCTAAAATCCCAATTATATTCAATTTCACATGACCGAGAAATTCGCAGAATTACAAGGTTTCTTGAGAAATTGAAATACTTATGCAGCATGATTCATAACAGTATTCTTAAATGTTAATAGTTGTTCTGGAATGACATAAAATCAGAAGTTTCGGCTCACTACGTTTCCAAGTCGATATGCTCTTTCAAAACCTTAGGTAAACCTAGATTCTGAGTACCCTCTGGTAGTTGATGGTTGTCTGCTAATCTTTGTCGCAAAGAACATCGACATAGATGCTGCAACGATCTTGGGCCCGGGACAGTAATCTCTGGATGGATCAGATTCACATTATCAAAAATCATTTCAGTTCTTTTACTCAGGAATATGTTGTTGCGGCTGAATCTCCACAAAGAACCAATCATTTAATCTCTAGTGACAAACGCATCGGAAATGGATCTCCACGATAGTTGTAGAGCGATCAGACTCCCACAATCTTCATCGAAATAAGTTCGATAATTTCAACATTTTGCACATACAACGGTTTAAAATGTTATAGGCTAAGTGAAAACGTAGAATTAGAATAGCCATTGAGACCCAATGAACTGCCAATAATGTTTGTACTTTCTTTAATGAATGGAGAACTTAAAATAGTTCTTTGAATGTTTCAAAAAAATTGCAAGCTGTACATGAATGACATTAAAAATTTTTAAACAAAAAGAAAAAAAAAAAAAAAAAAATGTTCTATGCAAAGAACAAATTTAAACACCCAAGGTGCTCAGTTTTTCACTTTTTTTTATTCAACTTACTTTTGGGGCACACCCTGTACTTATTAAATTACTCATTTAAGTACTAGAATTACAGGAAATGATGAAATATTGAAATAGACAATAATATACTTTTTCCGATATTAAAATTAAAGCAAATGATAAATTATTAAAGTGAATATATTTAAGCTAAATGTACTTAAAATGAAAGGTAAATTGTTGAATTGAATATAAAAGAACATAGAAAAATTTAATATTAAGTCCATGGACAGAACCATAAAATCAGAACATAGAACATGGTTATAAGAAATCGAATTTACCTATTAAGAATTTGAAAAGTGATCTGGTACACCAATTTAAAACCTACCTGAAACAATAGCCCCCTTGGGTGGCTAAAAACTTATTTCAACAGAAAATGATTTTATTGACAAAGAGAGAGAGAGAGAGAGGGACTTTTATTTTGTGCTTTCAAATTATTTTTTATAATTACTTAAACGCGGTAAAATCTTTAATTAGTTGTATTAAAAAGATTTTACCAAAACTATTTTATTTTTGGCAAGAGAACTATGATTAATACGTAAATAACAAAGAGAAACAAGTCTGGCACATTCCATTTCGATTTAACAACTAACGAATACCAATGTATTTTTTTTTTTTATCCCTCGGTATCTACGACAGTTATTGAGAAAAAATCACATGCAATGTACTCCCATCTAACACTAAATACAACTACTGATGAAACAATTATTTTTCTTTTTGTTCTTTAAAACGATTACTTTAGCAATAATGCAAATAAAATTAAATATATGATGTTGTGTTTGGAATACATACACTGAAACCAGCTAAAAGGAATACCGTATATGATTTAAAAATAGCCATGAAAGGCATCGTATTTTAATTAACTATGCATATGAATCATTTGAAAGTTATTGCTCGGTTTCAAAATTGTCATAATAGGTCACGAATATTTATATCTACGAGACAATATATGCATAACAAATTGTTATACTTGAGTGCAATATATAAATGAAATATACTATACAAAATTTAACTATCAGCTGATTTTTCTCTGAATTAACTATAATTTTTTTTTCCCACTCTAATATAGCTGTTTCTTCGCCCGATTAAGAGCTGATGCTTATATTTTCAACAGAAAACTAATTGAACATTTAAAATAACTGATATATAAAAATTAAAGAATAATGTAAATTCGTTATTTAGATTATTACTAACTTTTGTTAATCACTCATGAAATCATTTACCAATGGAAAGTGATATTTTTAACATGGTGTGATTCTTTAATAGCGTCACTCTAGAAGCAACACGAGGGCTATTTGCGACGGAACTCGTAATTTTGAACCTCGGTCAAGTGATGTGGACGACACCTGAGTTGGCACCTCCCTTTCCAAACTTCCACATCACGCCAATTGAAGGAGCAAGAACCTCAACAGATTCAGCGTACATCAACCCCCCCACACACACGGATAATTGACATGAATTGTGGATAGTAAAAAATAGTGAACAACCATATTAAATATCTTCTGTATTCAAAATTTAAATTTGCAATAAATAATGTGATTTAATATTTACATTAATACACACTCACAGCTATTGTAATATGCATATTTTCTTAAAAAAAGCTAAATTTTCTAGTGACTAAATGACGAAAAAATTTCAAAAATTCAGGTAACATGTATTTATAATACTATTGTTTAAAAATATTCCTTTAACCGCATAATTTTTAACACACTAAGAATTAATATAAATAATTTTTCGCTATGTAATGAAAAAGCATTATATTTTCAAATACTTACCAACTCCTGTCAAGCTGTTTACGATAATCAATGAAAACATCTTCACTGTAATCAAAATGAAGTCCGTTCTTTAACAGGACACAAATTGAATTGAAGAATTTCTCATGAAAAAGTTTGCTTACTATGTTATTGCTGCTTTGAATAAGGCTTGCATCGGGCCACAAACTCCACGAATGAAATTTCTTTGTTTTTATAATACTTATTAAATCATTTAAATAATTTAAATTTTCATATACTGCTTTCACAGAAACCTCAAACGTGCTTCGGTTTCCAAACAAAATGTGTTTAAGAGATCCAATAGTAGATTTGAGTCCCGGGATTCTTTAAAAACTTTTATAATCAATGAAAAAACTCTAGCACCTTCTTGCAGATCAGTATTAAAGGAAAAGTATAATTTTTTCTGAAAAATAGGAGGAGAGGAAATCATATATACTTTTTAAACCACATCTGTTATTTAATTATTTTATAGAGGAAAAAATTTAGAGTAAAATAGAGGCAAACATTTTCTATTCTTTTAAGAAACTGCAAAGAATAGTTATCGTTGAAGCAGCATTTAAATCATTTACTGAATAGATATTGCTTCAACACAAAAGCATTTTGAAACAAATATTTAAATGGTCCTGATAATCATATTTCAATTAATTGTAAAACATATGTTCAAGTCTAATACTGTCTTGTAAATTATAAAGACGAATTTTATGTATTGACTTTTTCTCTTTCCCTCCTTCAAATAATTCATTTTTTTTTTAACCTTTTATTTGTTAAAAATTTTATTCAGGTTTTAACAATATTTTTTAATTTTCTTCGAGTATTTCATTCACAACACGAGAAAAGACTTTTCAAAAATTTAGTTGATGGAAGGTTATTAACACACTCGTCTTTGAATCCTGTAAAAACAGTTATAATAAGCTGGTTGATTATTTCTGTAGAGAAGAATGTTATTGTTCTCTTCCAATACAAAAGAATTGATTAAAAATTTTGCAGAAATTAAATTTAGATGAATGATATGTAATGAAAAATAAAATACCTTTTTCTTTTTAAATTCATAGCATTACTTAAAATTCCCAATATATTTCAAAGGATTTGATTTGTTATTAATCGAACGAAAGATAAGTTATGTAGGGTGATTTGTGACACACAAAAAAAGAAGTTCAAAAGCTTATAAGTTATATCTTATCTATTGATAAACAGTTTCTTACAGTTAAACAGTTATAAACCTATTTAAGAATATTTGGAATAATTTTTTTTTTATTTCCATCTCTTTTACTTTTTCATTGTTTTATATTAAATGATGTCAAGGTTTGATGTTGTTATAGAACGGTGTATGCTAAATCGAATTTTTAGCAAGTAATGTATAATACCTTAACAAAGTTTCTTTACCTGTTTTGCTCATTATATTTGTGTAGCGACCTATGAGGCAAAATTACAGTTGATACATATTTTTCAACTGTTAATTATTATTATAAAAAATCGATTTAAAAAAAGAACCAAAACGAAACATGAATAGGAGCTGAAACCTTGAATTTTAAAACGCTGCTCTTTTCACATTCACAGAGCTGAATTATCCATAAAACTAAAGTTTATTCTATCCTATAGATATTTTGGATCCTTCACAAATAATATGATTTTGATTCTGATAGGCTCAGAGAAACCCTTAAATTATTTTAAATAAATAAATTATTATTTCTGTAGAGTATTTAGGTATTCAATAAGTAGATTCAAATCATTGAATCAAATATAATATGAAGCAGACGCCAATGTTCGATAAGTAGAACTTTTGATGTAATCATGACTCGATTACTACTGAAATTGCCCATGGTAGCCGAGTGGTCATGATCGTAAGCGCGTGACCAGCGTTGTTTTTTTTCTCAAATAATAGGTTCTAGTCCAGATTTCTCAAAAGGTGTACTGTTAAGTGGGGTTGCAGCACTTCAAATCTGACGAGGCTCTAAGTCTTCGCACTGGCATGGTGTGGAAGTTTGGCGAGTGAAATTCCAGTTCAAGTGTCGTCCTCGTCATTTGACCGAGGTTCAAAAATAATGAAGCCCATCGCCAATAGCCTTCGTGTTGCTTCTTATTGCAGCGTTAATAAAACAATTAATCAATCAATACTATTAAAATTAGATCATTAATGAGCGTCAGTTATGGGGGTTGCTGAAAATACTATGCACCGGGCCTCCAGCATGATCAAGAGCTAAAATAATGTACTCATGCTAGATGAAAACTTGACAATATTCCTATCGTTGTCAGTATGGCGAAAAGTACATCTTATCGTAAATATTATTGTAGGTCTCTGAATTTCGACAATCTTCAAACTAATCCTTGATTATGCGAGTGTTAAGTTTTTGTTATTTGATTTGGGGAACTTCCGAGGATCTCCACTTAAACTGGACTTTTTAGAGTGTGAGTGAATGTAAAGTAAGAGCCAGATGTGGCTATGATGCGCCAAACAAGATTTAACTGTGGTCCTGAAGCAAAGAAAATAATAATAAAAAAAAAAAGACAAAAATTGGTGGAAAAGAAGAAGGGTCGAAAATAGAGACGGATCGCTAGGGTATCCCGGTGGCGCGTCCCCCGTGTTTACCAAAGACAGTAATCCCCATGGGAAAGAAAAAGATCACTAGGACGCCTCGATCACCAGTTCCCGAGGTCCTCTGATATAATCTCCAGGGGCAAGGTGCCCGGCTACATCCCTAGACACTGGGTACCCATTTTAGTCACCTGTTACGACATGCATGAGTTACAGTGGGACTATTCTATCATTCCCGGTCGCTACATGGGTCCTGGGCATTTTAGAAAAAAATCTCAACACCATATGAAACTACAATCAATATTAGGTATGTAAATTTTGAAGAGAAAAGAGTCATTTCTAGGGTTTATTGTGAAGTAGCTGATATTATTGGAGATTTGTAATTTGTAATACAAATTTGTAATGTCCTAGAAGAATTAATTGTTGTAAGTTATGATAATACGGCGGTATCCGAAACTAAAAGTCAATTGGATTGAATGCAAGAAATATCATTTATTTTAAGTTTAATATGATTTGCAATATAGTCCAAAATTAACACTATTAATAAACTATTTCCAGCAAAAACAATTGTTCGGTGCTCGGTTTTTAATTTAATCAACAAAATTAAAACTAAGATCCAAAATTTAAGAACAAAATTTAACATATTTTTAGACGAAGCTCAGTACTAGCACGTAATTTGAATATTTAAGAACATTTTCTTAAAAAAAGAAATTCGGGGGAAAAAAAAACTTCATATTCCGAAAGAGCAGAAGATGAAGTTATAGGAGACCAGGTATATGAATTCAGATGTTATACTTAACACTGTAAATGTACAAATAGAATACAGAATTAAAAGGATACCAAATATTATTATTTTTATTTCAAATTAATCATTGATATAAAAACTTTAGAAAAATATGAATCAGAAAAATGTTCCAAAAACTTTGTTAAGTTTTTGCAACATATTGCTGAAAAGCTGTACTGCAGAATGAAGTTCGTGAAGCATAAATGTTGCTAATATTTAAATAATCATCATCTTACAGAATTGCTACAAACGGCTTTAATAAATGTTAATCAAAATTTGAAAGATTTGATCAAATGTTTTGTTAAATTTTTTATATTTTTTTATTAATGCTTTCTGTATTTGCTTGTTCACAAAAATTAGATTAATTTTGAAATTAGAATAATTTCAAAAATAAGATTCACATAGTGATACATTTTCTTTTTTGTAAAAATTATCTTCTTTTAATATTCTTACACTTCAGAGTCTGATAAATGAAATGAATTGTTTGATTAAAAGGAGAGAAAAGATGAATTAAGACGGCTCAAGGTCAATAGCTGGATTTTCTTGCGTATTCAAAAATATAATTTACATTCTGATTAAAGTATTAATTCAGAAGTATTTATTGTTAGGAAGATAAAAATAAATCAAGTGCTATTAAATCAATTATTGTTATTTTAACATTGAAAATACGAATGTAATTACTTTTTTATGAAAGAGGGGAATTAAATTATCACTTACTGAAGCAAATTTGAAATTATTCTAATTAAGACGCAATCGATAGAAAATAATTTGTCAAATTGAAAAAAATTATACCCTATATTTATATTATGTTTTGTAATTAGGCTTTCCGAGATTTTCAAATGTTTAATAATATTTTTCATACCAAAAAGACATTTAAAAGCTTAAATAAAATGCTTTTAGAAAATCAGCAAATAGTTTGAGTTTTATCGAAAGACGTGGAAAAAAATTAATTTACCAATTACTTTAGCCAATCTATTTCTGTTTCTAATAATGTATCGGCACCGGTAAGTACATCATCAATATACATATCATTTAATACAACTGAAGCTCCTAATGGAAAATTCTAAGCTAATTGTTTTAGCGTTCGAGTAACCAAATACGGCTCGCTCGTTGTTCTATAGGTGACAGTAGTCAACTCAAAAAGTTTCTATAATTTTTCTTTTTAATTTAAGTTTATTCATCCTCTATTGCGAAACTGTACCACCATCGAGATCTCTTGTTTCGCGCAGTTTCCAAAAAAATAACTTTTTCTCTTTCCGTGTAAACAACTTTCCCCTGCGCTCAAAAATTCCTCTTGTGTCGTTAAATTCACCCTTCCGTTATTTATTGTTTCGAAGCGGGGTCATAGGAGAAAGTTCACCATTCGAGGGGCAACGAACTCTTTCCGTTCCCTCAGAAGGTTAAATTCTTGAGAAAAACATGAAGAAAAATTATGTTTCTGGAGGCAGCATGCACAAAGGATTTTTGATTTGCATAACTTTATTGAAAACCAAGCAGTTAAAACAAAGAGAATTATTTTTAACTAATTCTATTTTTTACAGGTAATTGGTTATACTTGTGTGGTTATTTACTTACACAATGGATTTCAGATTTACATACTTTGAATACTTAACATCCGAAAAAAATGTTCTAGTCATGCCTCTATTATTATTTTTGCGGTAAGAATTAATTCATTTAATGTTTTGCCACGAGATGAATAAAATAAATCAATTTCTTTCGCCAGTGTTATGAAATCGAATCATTTATTTTCTTGACGAATACTTTTATGCGAAGCGGTCTCTATATCAGAAATTATTTGTTCCTTTAATGATTCAATATTTGAAACGTCTCTCAAATTTAAATAGTACGACCAATTTGTAAATAATCGACTAGTAAATTGTACATATGATTCACAATTGTGACGCG
Organism: Nephila pilipes; assembly: GCA_019974015.1. Classification (NCBI taxonomy): domain Eukaryota; kingdom Metazoa; phylum Arthropoda; class Arachnida; order Araneae; family Nephilidae; genus Nephila; species Nephila pilipes. Next base: position 2,016 of record BMAW01081639.1, on the reverse strand, counting down.
TTATTTTTTTAAAATTCTCTAAATATGCTTGGGGAGTAGGCTCAAACTCTTGAAGTATTAAGGACTTTATTTTTTCATAATTGTTGAGATCTCATCATTTTTAAAATAGGTAATAATATTTACAGCTTTTTCTTACAGTAAATTTAGTTAAATCTCGGGTTTATAATTACTTGGAACACTTTTAGCTTCAAATGCACGTTTTGAAAATTAAAAAAAGAAAGAAACCCCAACTTTCTGGTTTACTGAGAATTTTCACTGCAAGTGTACGAATGCTTTTAACTACTAATTTCTATATTAGTGTCCGTGTCTTTCGCTATTCAATTTTGCTTTCTCTTTAATTTTTATTAACTCTTCCACTGTTTGAATTGATCGCATAGCTATTTAGAATATGCGAATTTGATTTTAATTACTGGAAACTTAATTTTCTACTTAATTATGGAGCTTCCAATTATTTTAATTTAATATAATAGCTATTATGACAGTATTCCTTCCTTTTAGGAGAAAGGTGAGTTGTAAATCAAACTCTTAGACTTTTAATTTTAGTTACAGTTTTATTCATTGAAATATAAATTGCGCTGAATAAAGGATAAATTCTTTTGCGTCGAAAAGAATTCTAGCATCATATAGATATCAACCATATGATTTTTTTCAGTAAAAAAAAATGTCCATCTCATCCATCTTTCACAGAATTTTCGCAATGTAATTTTTTTTCAGATTTTCGTCCTCACTAAAATATTTTGAGCTAAATTTTTGTTAACTAGCTTCCATCAACGCAGGCGATTTAGTGTTAATCAATAGTAACCTGACTCATATAATCAAATCAATTGTCTCATATGCCCAGGTATTGCTTTCCCTGTTATCAAAACATGAATTTAAAAATCCTGAAAGTTCTTTCCAAAATAAAAATGACTCAATAATTCAAAATTTCTCATGTCGTGTACCATAATCATTTTTATTACAAAAATACAATGGTAATTTCAGTTTTTTCCCATTCATTTACTTTAATTGATTTAATGATTGTTCAGTAGCGTCGCACTCAGAAGCAAAATGAAGGCTATTGACGACAGACCTCGTAATTTTGAATCTGTGTTAAGTAACGCAGACAACACTTTTCTGGCACCTCCTGCTCCAAACTTCCCCGCCATGCCATGAGGGAGGAGACTTGGAGCTTTTACAAATTCCATGTGTATCAATCCAATTATATGTTCAAAACAGGAAAAGAAGTAAATTTTATGATTTATCAAAACTATGGGCTCTGAAAAATTAGCAGTCAGTAACTGTTTAATAAGTTAAAGATATCAGAAGTTATTGATACATATTTTAGTTACCATAAGCTATCAGCTATTTAATATATTGTGGGAGGAAATGCACACGAATTAATTAAAATAAAATTGTATTGCATTCTCTGCTTTTTTCCTTTTATTATATCAAATAAAAGCAATACTGAAAATGATGTTATTAAGAAAACTACTACACTTATTTTTTTTAAACCTGTAATTTTTCTCCTCGAGGAAAAAAAATTACTACTTGGTATTCCTGATTTTACCATTTACCTAACATATACATATATATAATTTCTGTAATAATATTTAATATACAACTATAATAATTACATTTCATATGGTATAGAGAGTGATCCATTACATATTTTTCCCATAAATATAACTTACCTATTATTTTTTACGAATTCAGAAAGTCTTTCACAACTGTGATGCAAATTTAATGTCACCACAGATGGAAATCCCATCTAACATTCTCTTCGAAACAAAAACTTCCAATATACAACAGTGTCTCCAGCATTCGGTTGATTGACACACATAATAAAATAGATAATTGCCTGGAAAATAGGAACTATTAAAAATATTTCCCTAAAGTAATACATCATATGAAAATGGTTTATCTCCACCACTTTCCACATCACCCAGGAGATATGGTATGTAAATGCATTAACTCCTTTTCCAGCAGGAAAGGTAGGTTCCTCAGATATATATTCCTTTACACTTTAAAAAACTCACA
>BMAW01081638.1:0-19299 GCA_019974015.1 Nephila pilipes | reverse complement strand
CAAGCGCCGATGACTAATATCTGCGGTTACTTGCACGAATGAATAAAACCGTTATCCCTTCACGGATGAGTGCAGCTTCAGCCTTCAAATCGTTACTCAGCGTTTTTTGATTTAGAGAGAATAGAGAATACGTTATCATTCGTTAAACATCCGTAAAAGAGATTCATACGGAGGAGGCAGTGTCTGTGTTTGGGTGGACGCATAGACCTCCCCGTCTTTCCACGGGGAATCGTGAATGCTTACGTCTATACAGATAACATTCTTGATGCTAATGTGAACCTTTATGTCGATTATAGGTAATGATTTCCTGCTTCAGGACGGCAACGCTATTCCACATAGGGTTGGGAAAATTATCTTTAGTATTAAGCAATTCAACGCAGGGAATAGCCAACTCGATAATCGGATTTCAATCCCATTAAGCCTGTTTGGATGTTGAATAAAGACGTTTTGCTTCAATCAATACTCCTTCTCAGACCCTTTCTTCACTTACAACTGCTTTGCAAGAGCAATGGCTCTTACTTCCTATCGAACTCATATATCAAATAATTGACAGCATCACACATCTCTGTATGTGCTGTATTGCTCCTAAACAGGATCATATTTTATACTGAAGACACTTTCCTGTACCAAGTTCACATATTCAGTTTGTTAATTTTATACATGTGCTAATTTCTAAAATACCTTGATATAATATTATCTGGTATTTTATTTTCATGTTATTTTATACCTTAATATGTGTTGTATTCTGTGGTTCAATTTCATCACTTTCTAGAGATAAATTTTTAAATAATCGTTATATTCATAATTTTTCCTTAATTTATGAAAACCAGGATATGATTCGTATCTATTTGTTCAATACAGAGACCATTTCCCCTCTATATGTTTTTATTTAATTTTTTCCCATTCTCCGGTTGATCCGGTTTTTTACTATCCAAGACTGGTTCTGATCCGAATAAATCCGACTTGACAAGGTTGAATCCCTCGTAAAATTATAACACAATTTGACAAATGTGTCATTCTTTATATTATATTTTGAATCAATTCCTTAACAAATAATCAAAGCAAGTAATTAACGTAAGAACGTATAGTTTGATTGAGTTTTTTTTGTTTTTTGTTCGCAATAAAAAACTCTTTGTTATTTTTAAAAGTTCGTTGAAATTATTTCTAATTAAATTATAAATAAAGATAAATCTATCCTGAATCATATTTTAAAAGGGCATTATTAATTTTGAATTTGCAAATTAAAGCAAGCAGCAACAAAAATAAATTATAAATTATATGGTTAAGTAATTACAAAAATAATAGCAAAGAAAATACCTCTGTGAGTTCCTTCCTTTTGGTTATTGGAAGGAAGCGGAGAATAGCGTGAATCTGCAGTTTCATCACTTGCTTCATGCTGTTTAAAAAGACAAAATATATGATCGACTGATATTTCATTGATCAAAACTAAACCATGAAACATAATTCAACATGGACAAAACTCAAACGATTCAAACCTTTTGCTTAAAAATATCGTTTCACTTCATATGAATCAGCTTTGCAACTTAATAACCCTGAACATAGAATTACATATAATGTTTATATCGTTACGACAGAGCTAATATTTTTTCATTTCAGTTTTTTTTTAATGGCTTGATTTTAGTTACAGAAACATTTGAAATAGCTTTAAAAATCTTAATGTCAACAGAAGATCATACACACAATAGTATAAAACTAAGTAACAGTAATTTTGCCCAGAATCAAAGAAAAATTCTTTAATTTTATTTAAAAAGTAATTTCCTTAAAGCAAAAATTCATATTAGAAAAGAACGTGAAAGTAAAAATGGAAGTTAGGTTATTAAACATTTTTTAAAATTAGTTTCAAATCAATTAATAATTATTTACTATTTGAATTCATTTTTTTTAGCATGTAGCAGTAAGTGAATATAAAAAAGGAAATACAAATATAACGTTTCTAACCAAAGTTATTTTTTCTGTTTTTGGATCTGAGGGGGAAAAAGAAATGGTACTGTGAAACGTTTTGCTCAGATGAAAAATTTTAAATTTAATTGTATTCAACGCATTATAATTCATATATAGTATTAGACTTATATTTTTATACATATTTTACTTTTAGTTATTAATGTATATTTTATATACATGCTACTTATCTTAAAGTAATCTTGTAAAGATACATTTTACTTTTTCGAAGAAGAATGGAAGGATATGGTATATAAACCTATTGTTATTTGTACAAAAATTAACGCATTCCTTTTAAATATTCGTATTAATTAAATGCGAATTTATAATAAATAGAGAAATTAATTTAGAGAAAATAATACAATGCCTTAGAAAACTTTGCACAATATTGGCCAGTAAAACTCGAGATTAGACCCTTTTTAACCCACACATCTACAATATAAAACAAAATGGTGGCAAAACGTTTGATAAATGCGCCGAATTATCAACTCTTAGAATACGACCTTATTAGATAACGGTTCCTTTCCGATAGTTTTTCGGGCTTCATTTCTTTTGTCGTGAAAAAAATAAATAATAATAAATGCTATTTTTGTTTTCCTTCGCCTAGATTTGGGCTAAAATAGGATTTCACCAGATTTAATCAATCCTTTTTAATGGCTAACGACATATAACTACTTTTAAAGTAATAATTTTGTATAATATATTTTTTTCAGAAAAAAACAAATAAAGGTATAAAAATCGAATTATATCTAACATATTTCAAAAAACACTTTTGAGCCATATTTATATTCATCATTTAATTATCTCAAAGCGAATAGATTTGCCTTAAAACCCACTTAAATAAAATGTATAATTTCATCAAATATAAATTATTCAGAAAAACAAATAATCTTAATTTTGTTTTTCATTGTTCGAATAAAAAAATGAACTTTTTTTTGAAATACTTAAATTTAATAAATATTAAACTAAACAATCAGTTTTTATATTTTATTTTCTGTGAGGTTTCTCTTTCCCTCATTTTCTTCATTTTCAATCAGGTACTATAAGATACTTTTCATCCATTTCAACTTACTAGTTCATTTTACTATCACATTCTCTTAATCCGCCACTTGGTTCCAAAAATAAAATTTACTGGAGAAAATTGAAAATTTTCTATTTGTACAACCGAGTTTTTGAAAATATTTGCGTTAAAACTTTTTTATATTTTACTAACGCATAATGTGAATATGAAACAATCTATAATTACTTAACTGTTTCTTTTCCTCGGAAAATATAATATCAGACTCAAAATCGTTAACTTTACAAGCAAATAATATTCCAATAATACGCATGAAAATATTTAGTAATCCAGTAAAATCTCTTCAATCCCAATTGAATGAAACCATATGTTGAAATTTAAATAGGTAAATACTCGTAAGTAATGAAAAAGTTATGTTCTACATATATATTTTAAGAAAACTGAATGGATAAGTAAAACAATAATATCAAACATTATTTTAAAATCAGAGAGCAATAAAGCTCTCCGAATATATATAATATAATTATATTTATTCTTACATTTATCTGCAGTTGAAAATGTTATCTTATGGTGTAACAGTTTCCCCCAATTTTTAACTTAAGTAATTACGAATATAAATGCATGACTTGTAACTTACAGCTACTTCAACTTTAGGACGAGCAACTTTCATGTACACCCCAATTCTTTTGGCTTCTGATTTTTCAGAGGATTTCACAGGTGTTGAATCCAAAAACTTTAATTTTGGTATTTGATGAATAATATAGTACCTACAATTGAAAACAAATTAGCACCCAAATTAAAATTTATTATATAGTAAGAACATAATTAAGAAATTTAAATTACACATAAGAAAAATAACTTTTTTTTGTAAGCAAGTAACTGTTTTTTTATAAAATAAATGAAGCGTTTGACCTCCAAGTTTTTTAGCCTTTTACCAAACTATATCAAACCGATATAGTGTCGGTCAAGAGTTTCGAACTTTGCCTTCAGAATTTCGTTTCATGTCAAATGCATTACGAAGGATATAGTTAAGTTTTATTTATTACCTATCTCAAGGGATCCAGCTGTGTTTTGTCGATCTCTTTGTTGGAATGTGAGAAGAAAGCACCACAAACAAAATAAGTTGTTTATGTGTGGTCAACGTAGGAACGCTATCAATATAGAACTATTTTTTGATCCAGTGTCAAGGAGTAGAATTCAAACCCAGAAAGTATTAGCAGATAGAAAATGAATTTTCAATACTAAAAATCATGTGGTTATTGTAAATATACCTCCACATTCATAATACCAAGTCCTTAAATTTTTTGAACATATTGGTTTCCTAAAGTTAAGCAATGAATTGAAAAATTGCAATAAACCAACTAAAAGTGGTTCGAATTTCTTAAAATCTGGATACATTAGAAACAAAAGCAAACTGCATCAATTGGCAATATACAAAAGAGTGTTCTAGCCCTCACTTTACATATATACGAAAAAGTTTAAGACCTGCTGTTCAGATTGGTTGGTTTTATTAATGTCACACTAAAAACAACAAAAAGTCTATTGGCGACGGATTTCGTAATTTTGAACGTCAAATAACGAGGATGCCTGAGCAGGCACTTCCCTCTCATAACTTCTACACCACGCCAGTGTTGTTCATGAAGGAATTGCTGCTCAATGAATGATGATATTTTCAACAATTTCGAGAAAGCCAAAATGTAAAAATGAGGCCGAGGTGACATTTGCCAGCATAATTACGTTATAGTGTCACAGGCCGATTAGGAGCAGATCAACGACAGTCTTACGCTGCAAGATGGCTAAATGTCGACCACACCGTGGTGAGCCTGTTGTGACCCAGTTTCTAATTAAGATTACAGCTTCTCTAAGACCTGCTGAAGGTGTGCTAAGAGTCACAGTTTCTTCAGATGACCGATAATTACGACTTAGTGCACGTCGCAACAAGACACAACTCAGTCTCGCTACTACCTTTATTTTTGTTACAAGAAAAACAGAATCTGACACGACACTAAGCAAAAGGCTGCATGAAGGAAGTATGCAAGGCAACAAGTGTTGTGAGTCCCGCTAATGTCCCGCCCCAGGAGGGAACGTTTGAATTGGGTCCACCGTCACGTAAACTAGACTGAAAATGACTGGAGGACTCTCGTTCACTGATGAGCCCCGTTTTGCTTTACAGAGAGATTCTTGACATGTTCACATACGGAGAGAAGCAAATACTCGATATCTTCCGTTTAAGGGACACTTGTGCAGGAGGTAGTGTTATTCTTCTAAGGGAAAAAGTGTTTTAAAGTTAGCGTTGTAGTGTGGGGGGAGGGCACATCAGGAATATTATTTTGGACAAGAGGGAAAAAAGCATTTCCGACCTGCAGCATTTATAATTCTTCCTAGGCCTCTCCCTAGCATTTTTTAAATTACAAAAGGGGCTTGACAGAAAAGACTTAATTACTTTAACTCCTCTTCTTTACGATTTCTTGGAAGATTTTGGTCGAACTCATTTAGCCTCGACTCTGTCCCTGAGATCAGAAGCCCGCATTTGACCAGACCATACAGAAAAGACCACAATAGCACATAATACTTTTATAAAATTTGACGTCAAAACTAAAATGCTACATCAATTCTGCCTAAATTTATTCAAAATATGCAAGAGAAATTGATCAAGCTCACAAACACACCAAAAGCAAACATCAGAATGCTATTACAACGGGACCTCAACATTAAACCCTACCAAGCATCATGACTATCACCAGCCTGGCATATCTCCTCCAAAACCATTAACCATTCAACCATCCAGCCCCCTCAATGTTTAAACCCAGCTAGCCACCATATAGATTTTATGTTTATTTTAGGTTTTGAACCCACGAATTGACAAACAATTGATGGCTGTGAGGTCGTGCAAACTAAGACCACTAGGCTAAGGTGGCCACCTATAAATAGTAAAAGAACTTAGAAGAGCAATTTTCCAAATTTTCTTCCTAATTCCAGCATCATTCTATTTTATATACGCAATAATCGTAATTTTTATATGGTAATTATTGGCTATTCATAAATCAATAAAATTAAACAGAGTGAGTTCAGGTCAAGTTCCTTAAATAGACTGTTGATAAATCTTGAACGTGAGAGTCATGTACCAGCCTGGGTGATACTACAAAAGTTCATAGACAAGAAATGTCATATTTGACCATAAAAATCACCGAAATACAAATATACGTTACCATTGAGAAAGTAAAGCAATGATCGTGAACTATTTCCATTCTTTTTGATTTATTTCAAATCTTTTATTCCTTATAAAAAGAGACAGATTGATACCACCTGCTTTGATAAGTTGACTTTATAGATATAAAATATAAATACAAAAACAGATAGTTTCAAAAATAACACTCAAAATATTATGATATGAAGATTAATTAAAAGGTACTGTGAGGTGAATAGATAAATATAGACAATTTCAAGTATTTAATCAATGGAGTAAAGTTAATCTGACAGAAAATTGCCTAATATAAATTCTCCTATATAGATATAGTTACTATCAGCTACATTATATCCATAAACCATAATTTACTATGGTAAACATTTCATTTATTTTGTATACATAAGATCATATTTTGATTGACACCACCCCTTCATTTTTAGGAAATAAGGGATCGTCTTTGTAGTTTGATACTATTTTGGTGACATTATCTTGATTTGTATATCAGATACAAAACAAACCCATTAACCACAAAATATTTTATTTGGTGAAGTATTTTTATACCTTCCTTTTCCTTTTAGAGAAACAAGGACACATGTTTATATCGTTTGATACTATTTTATTATCTTGATTCATATATTAGATACAAAAACAAGTCTATATTTAAACTAATAATTTTTGTCTGATATATTAAATAATATTAGATACTTCTTATATAGTATTAAAACAAGCATGTAAACAAACACATAAATATTTTATTTTGATACATGTAACATAAAATATATAAATACATTCTGACTTACATATCAGATAGAAGAAAAACACCAGTCACGAACACCAATAAATGTTTTATTTCTAAGACTTCGTCTAATAGCTCAAAAATATTACGTCATGGCTGTGATTGAGAATTAGAAGTGTGAAGTTGAGAGTCAAAAGACTATAAAAGTAAAAAGTAAAGGGGGTTCTACGAGTATAGGGTAGGTAGGCACACACACAATTTCAAAAATTAATCACAAAATGGTAGAAAGTGTTCACCACTTTCTCAGAGAATTTGGACAGAGAAATAATAAAAATAATATTACTAACTTTATCGTGGTTAAGTTTTACGGTTTGCGCAATATCTTTAAAGTTTTACTTAGCACTATATAAATAAACTTTCAAGGAAAGGAACATTATTGTTAATTGTATTGCAATTATCAGAAGTATTTAAAATAATAATTAGCGTTAATTTCATTTAAAATGTATGGTTTATTTAAATAACTCATCGAAGATAACAACTCACAAACTAACCAGTAAGTTTTACTCCAAGGCTCCTTGTTTTAAGCATCATTACACTACAAAATACGAAGGAAAATAAAAGAAACTTTAAAGATTTCTTGTGTTGACTAACATTTAATTAAGTGTTCAAAGAGTGAATTGAATAATATTTAATTATATAAAATCTCACATATAACTTCAGTTTTCCATCCAACAAATCCGCATCGTTGATCGTGGTTACTCGGTAAAATTTTAGGTGCTTAATTGATGTGAAAAATCTTCGGACATTCTGACAAAAACAAATTTTTATTACATTCTTCATCCTCCGCTTTTTCACATTTTCCTATACTTCCCAAAGTTGTAACAATTTTTCCCATGCTTTTCTGTTCAAAACATGCGCTTTTAATTAGTTTTGAATGCAATTTGAATTTTGGAACCGGTTAAAACCATTAATCACCACAATAGTTTAGTATGTAGGTGGTAGGCACAACGAAAGAGGGAAAAGGTTGTAGAAATTTGGCATGCTGAAACTATGGTTGCAGATAGTAAAATTTCAAAGAGAGTTTTTGAAATTGCTATTGAATTTTTGAACAATTCTATGTAGAAGGAACGATAAACAAGATTTATCTCCTGCTTGCATAATTTTGACGCATTTTAGTCATCTGGTGTCAGGTCTATTTTTGATTCCACTACACATAGCTTTAGCGCATATTAATTCCCAAGAGCGTGTAGCTCTTACTTGTTTCCAAATATACTTAATGGGTTTATTTCATAATATTTATTCAATTATTTATTATTTTAAAGAACACTTTAACTTTTTCCGGATGAATCAGCGCAAAAGCATTTCCTGTTCAAAAGAGCCAGTTCTTGACAGCATGGATTGTGTTTCTATTTATCTTTCTACAATGGTGAGCCATTTAATTTAACATTTAATCCATGGACAAAATTACTGCAAGAACAGTCATCATGGGATTCTTCAAGCATTGAGTAATAATATAGAGGTAGATCTTTACAAGTTGTGTTTATAATCGACATTGTTGATAATTTATACATCTTTGTCGAATGAAAACTATAACTTTCACTGTGAATTCACTTCAAGACTTTTATTATAGTTAAAGATGCTTAAAAACATATAGTAGGTATTATACATATTAATTTTTATAGCTTAAAATTATTAGTTAATATTTATAATTGATCTGACAGAGCCAACAAAATCTACTATTATGTCCGATATATGCTCTGTTTACCCAAAGGCTTCAAACCGAACCCTATTAAGTCATTTAAAGTTATTTATATACTAGTTAACAAGATTACTCTACGTAACCTATGGGAATAATAAACTGATTAATTTCGGATTCCGGACATTTAAATTTTAGAATGAAAAGAATTAAAAATTCAAACATCTGTACCCGAATTTAATGCACACATCAGATTAGATACCAAAAGACATTTACACTAATGCTTATTAAGGCAGAGAATGGGAAAACTAACGATAACCTCTATTCAACAATATTTTGAAATTCTGGGAAACATCCAAACACAGATGTTGTACACAATCGACAAAACAAGAGACTTGAACACTCTTATCAAAGAATAGTCATCACATCAGATTTTCAGAACCAATTTGCAGGACAAATGAAATGTAATACCCAAGTAGTGTAAACTATTCTAAACATATCCCAGTCTATTAAATACATGTATCCTGAAATAATTCAGAGCCACTATATTATGTCACTTAGAGAGAGAGCTTTGAATAAAAGCTGTTATAAAGGAAAAATGCCCAGCGTCTTTTTCTTTGAGAAGATGAAATAATTTAGTATTTATTAAATTAAAAGACCACACGTTAAAATGGGATAACAGTTCATAATAATTCAGATCCCCACAACCAAACAAAATAAAATAATGAGACAATATTATTTTAACACACCTTAATATTATTTCATATGACTTATTAATACTACCAGAATTCAATCTTATGCAACATTTAATACTTGAGGAGCTAAATTATTCTTTTATCAGTGGATATTTTGTACAGGTTTGGTTATTTTTAGACACCTATTGATCACACACGGTTTGTATAAAACCTTCTTTGCAGACCACAAAATGAAACTGCAATTTTATAAATTACGTGTTGGCTTTGTACAGTGTTGTGTTAACATATGTAATGAGAGTGAGTTGTCAGGAAGTGAAAAATACTTCTAAATGAACAACGTTGAGGCCCAAATATCATTCAAACGAAACTAAAATATGATATAAAACTCTGTATGAATGATATCGGCTTTGTAATTGAGAGATTCGATTATTACAGAATTCAGTAAAAACGCGGAATAGAAACATATATTCATAACGTATGACTACTATTTTATGAATGTAATCTATTATATTTAATATATCAAACAGTAATATACTTAAAATCTTTTTCTTAACAACAGTGCAAAATTAGCTTATTGAAGGTCTCTGCATTTTCAAAACTCAATTGTTAAAAGTACAATAGATTCAAATCAAAATGAATAAATTAATTAAATGTATGGATAAAATTATAAGATATTTTAGGGCGAAATGAGTATTTTTCATCACAACAATACCCCAGTTTACAATATCAAATGAAGACATTTATTTCTGTAAATCATATACTTGAAAGAATACATGTTTTGGTATAATTAAAAATATTCAATCCGTTCGTTATATATTTTAAAGTTACGGAATAAGACAGAGATTCGAAATTATTTTCTGATAGAAAATATTTTCCAGTACAATACATAAACCCATATGGAAATATCACACATACCGAAGAACCAAACCATTATAATAATATCACCTAATGTAAAGTATTATCCATCTTTCGTTAACAAAATAACGGCAATCTGTCTTCGCACGGATAGTATAAGTCCTGAAGATGGCCGGAGACATAGTACTGGATATTCAAAAGCGATTACGCAATTACCGCTATTCCGATGCAGTGGTTTTCGAGCTCTGAGCAACTGTTCGACGACATCCCAAATTGTAATTTGAGGAACAATTTGAACGCCTTCGTTATTTAATCACCCTACTTTTCAATATAATAAATAACAGTAAGTTCAAAACCCAACTGAAGATAGTGGAAGAGAAGCACACATTATTTATCAGAGAATATGCAAGATAACTCGCTCGAATCCTTAACCTGTAAACTTAATCTGATACACAGTTCGCTACTACAGTCTTAGTTTGCTCAAGTCCCTCTGACTCAAATGTTCTCGATTGTAGCAGGTTCGTACCTATTACATATCTAGAGTCACTTTAATCCAGTATAATTACGATCTTCAATCCAATTTACAAATACCCATCAACTTGTCGTTATTCTCTATCATTCTTTTCTTTCAAGTCCATTTCTTACATATCACTATCTCACTAAATTCACTTTATTTTAATTGTCATCTAATTACTTAATCAAGTTTTTATTTGTTGTGCCAGTAATATAAATCACAAATTACCAAAGTCTCAGAGGTTAGTGAAGAAAAGGATCGTTAATATTTTTAATGTCGCTGGTGGGTGTTGAAAGTATTAATTAGAAATCATCCGCATGCCTTGAATCACTTTCCTCTAGAACGATTTCAGCCTTTGTGGACATGGAACCTATAGGAAGAAACTGTTCCCAAGTTGAGAAGACATAGGTCATGTAAGGAGGCTGGACCAGGTTCACGATTGAGATAGTCTCGCACTTTCATGTATTCTGTATCACCCACGACTGCCAAAGAGAACCCATGAGAACGCATTCTAACACTATAATGCCACTCCCCGGCCTGTTTATTGCCTGTACATGGTATAGAGGACCAGTACTAGAAGATAAAGTATCTGACACGATGATAGGACATTATGAATTAGATCAGATTCATCCAACTCACTCTCGTCCACTGTTCTATGGTCTAGTGATATTTCCAGGTTCATCATATGGCTAAATGATAATGATGTTTGTTTCAATAGCTAAGGCCAAGCCAGGTGTTGCTATGTTAAGTTAAGAAAAATGTATGCTGCAATCCAATATCCAACAGAGTCTACTGAATTCACCAAAATACTTCTTAGACTTACAGTATTCCGGCTGTTGAAGCTGAGCCACTACCCCACCAATTTGCATCATCAAGCTGGCAAAAGCTTTGGACTTCCATTATCGTTAATGAGGCGTGAGCATCTTCAACGATGTTCTACTATTGTCTACTACTACTACTACTGGTATCTACCATTGGTATCATTTACCCAGGTATCATCATTTCATCCATAGATATTCACAGAGACCGACGCTAACATCCAGATGGTACGCAGTTTTGGTGATGCTAGTACCATGCCGTTCGACCTTTGCCACCCGGTGCTCATCAAAATTTCAACCATACGCAATAATTTGTGTCGTGACAGAATGGTGCTTCAGTCACCAGCAGCAGCTAAATATCATCTTCACCTAATCAGTAATTTCCACATCAGGCAGGCGAGTCTATCGTAGAGGGTGGTTATAATTTAGCTCTTCGTGTATATATTTTGCCAATCAACAATCCTTAAAAATATTCATTAAGAACGCAGTTTTTCCAGTTAAACACGTTAAATTGAGAATCTACTAGAAATAAAATACGTGAAGAATACGAAACACATTTATAAAAATTCAATTTATCTCGACTGTATAATAACTATTAAGACGCTAAATATAAGAATGAAATAAATAGCTTTTATTTTTATTTTTCTTGTCCTCAGAAACTTATGTTTGACTTCATTCCTTAAACATAAGCCATAGGTGTTAAGTAGTGAACTGGGTGATCTATTTATGTTGACTTCCATTGTTCAATAAGGAGATACAAAAATAAATAAATAAATAATAATAAAAACACCCAGAATACAGTGCACAAAACTTCAGAATGAGAAATGTAAAGAAAGAATCCTCAATTTTCGAGAGACACATAACTAAATATATGTGGGAAGGGTCGGAACTGCAAGTTACAACTAAAATATAACTACTGCTCAACTAAATCCAAACCTTTCTATGCCCAAATTCAGCGCCCCTGAAGTATAAAAATGAAGAGCAATAATACATTTACTGCTCTTCAGTATGTGTGAACTAAATTAATTACCACTAAATTTTCTTTTCTCTGATCAATGCTATAGGATATCAAGACACAACATAGAAGATATACACCAATTTTAAACTATTTTACACAAAATCAACGCTAAATGAACTTGAACTAGAAGACATAAAATTCACACCAGAGACGTACAAAAGGTGGACCTCATAGTTTTGCATTAACGCTTGCACTAATCACAAATACTTTTCAAGTCGAAAATAATTGAATGGCGACCACTTAGAGACCATATTTAAAACATTATTCACCGCCCAAAATCAACTAATTTTTCCAGTGCAAACATATGTGAACAATATTTTTCCAGGTCTAAAATAAAGTAACCTTAACTTAATAATGCCTAAATCCAAAACAATAAATAATAAATGCAAATTAAAATTTAAAATACTACGGACTGAAGTAATGACAAATGTGACCATGCTATAACTATATGAATTACTTTAATATCGGAACCTCATCTAAAAACTAAAGAGAGTGTTTCAATTTGTCTTGTTCTTAAAATATTATCTGAATAATCTTTAAGATTTTAACCATCGATATTTGTTTGAAACTTCATCGAGAATTGGAAAAGATATAAAAATTGTCATTGAACAAGATAAGAACGAAACATAAGTATTAGATAGCATCCAAGCGCACTTAATTAAGAATCCTGCAGAGAAAACTGCAATATAAAAGTTTTGAATATAAAGGCCTAATTGTTGTGGGAGAACATAAATAAATTGAATAATGTTATAAGAGATAAGGTAATGAAATTATTGTTTAAACTGAATTTAAGGATGGTCATCTCAAGAGATGGCAGAAAGAAACCACTCTAATGTTAAACTGTCTCATCACGTAATTCCCTGGCTAACTTAAGGTGAACTTAATATGGTATTGTTTGACAGAATTGAAAATTTCCAATAAACAAAACACAAGTAAATTGGGAGAGAATTACTGGAAATATAGTGAAAGAATGATTGATAGCATTTAGCAGCAAGTGTGTAATAATGAGGTGAGTGAAGTTATCAATGAAGACTACAACGTGTCAGAGTAAAGGTATTGCGATGGTGTTTTCCTTACTGACAATAAAGTCCCAGTCTTTACAAATGACAACATAATTTATCACTTTGACGTCCATGTTCCCACCTGTTCCTGGCTCCCACCTTCTCAATAGTACATTTTCCTCTGTTTCATTACTTTGGCAACCCTTTACCAAGAAGAAGTTGCATCTGCCACTGTTTTTCATCACACAGGTGCTTGATGTTACAGAGATAAAAGCACACTCAAATATGGAAGACCTCTCACAGTCTGTATGTGTAAGTCACTAAGCTTCCAAAGTAGGAGTGGGATCACATAATGAGCCCATCTTTATATCTGGTATAGAGAGCCACTCCACAGATTTGATAATAAACATAATAAGCTTTTATAACTTGGAGATAGAAATAAATTCAATTAGATTTGCCCGACTTGTTTAATTATTTATTAGTAAAGGAAAGAAGCAAACAATCCTGTTTTACAATTTCAGCATACACTATTTAAGGTATCGATGTGTTTTAAGCCAGTGATTTTCTAACTGTGGTATGTCTACCTTGGTCAATCTCTGTGATGTATGTGTTAAAAATTGCACAAATAGCTAAAGAGTTAAATAATCAATGCAAAATTGTTCTTAAAAACAATATCAAAAGACTTTCATGAAAATTCTGCTCGTAATCAAGACTTAACCCACCCACATTTATGTAATAACACATAACTGTGTGGCTTGAAATAGTACAACCATCCTGGATTCCAAAACAACCATACAAGCTACAAAATCATGTTAAGTCAACACAGGTGATATACTTTTGAATAAAGGGTTTCTTTATAGCAATTAAGGTATTTAATTGCATCGGACTTATTTCCTTTGAAATTGATTTGAAACAAAGGAATGTTTGCTCAAAAATTAACACCTTTTCTAAGTAAGTATGATAAAATATCCTAAAATTCATTTATGCTTTACCAATGATATAGAGAATAGTTAGTTAAACAGCTCCAACTACGATTCAGTTTCAAGATTTCATTGATTAAAAATAGGTTCACAATTTTGACTACTTCAGATTCGAAACAATTTACTACAGGCAAAGTTTTCAAAGGTAAAAATGAAAGCTATCATCTTTTACTAATAATACAGATCGCATTAAAACCTATAAAGTAACAACTGAGGATTCTATAATGAATGGATAGAATTATATGGTGGATGAGAGAAAGTTGAAATTAAATATCATTGACTAGTGTATATAGTAAGGATTTAATATTTGTTCCAATTATAAATATAATGTGGTTTTCATTTACTTGTTAATGAAAACTTTTCTTCTTTAAATATGTCTATTAATCCAAACTAAATTTAAAACAACCAATGCTATATACAAAGCCTGAGAAATAATAATAATCCTTACCTATTTGAATACAGCACTTGAAAACCAGGTGGCAAATGACAAATATAATGTGACAGGTGTTCGAGTACTCCTTATTTGAGTTGACCATAAATAAATGTTCAATTGAACAAGGTCATTTCAGATGATCTCATACTTTTCATAACAAAATAGATTTATTCACATTGCTTCTGGCTCATATCTTTGGTAATCTCTTCATTCTTTTCCAAACGAGTTGGGTCAGACAGGTAGGATTACAAACTTAAATATGTCGTCTAGGATAAATCAATCGGTTGTTTAATGAATTTTCTAAATCGAGAACTATAAGAAAATAATCAGAATTCAGTTCCAAAGCGTCAAAATTATCTAATTGATACTACACATAAAATGTCCAGTATACTAAAACAGATTTAAACAAGAATGATGTTTCATTTTTAATACTCCTGAAATAAACTCTAAGATCATTATACCACATCAATCAATAACTCCTGAGTCTAACATTGAAACAACATTTTTAAAATTTTTATTCATCAATGATAACACTTTGTTAATCACCTTAGGGTGATAACGTTCCAACGCTTCCAAATCTTTTATTTTTGTCCAAAAATTTTTCTTTTTGCAAAGAAATCTTTGTTATGAAAATAGCGATAAACAGCTTTCTGAATCATCGACTGTTGTTGCTTTTGTTCCATCGAGCAATCACGGCACCACTTTGAAAACCTTTTCACTCACTTCAAAACCTTCAGGCAAATGCACCATAGATATCTGTGTCATCTCAGCAACTACTTCTATTTCCACTAATGATCTTCATTATAATTTCGTCACTCACCACATTTTCCGGTGTAACGGCTTCCACAGGACCACCGAGCGTTCCGCGTTTGTGTCGGCATGACCACGTGCTTAACCGGCAAACCACCGACAACGTTGCTTTTGATGAGCCAAGAGTACGGGTAACATTTTTCAACCTGGTTACTGGTTTCACATGAGCGCCATCTCTGCTAGTCTCGGGAGTTGATTGATGTTATATTAATACATTTCAAAATTCAGTTTTATCTACGAGTAAATTATTAGAATGAAGCCTTCGCGCATTGCAGTTATCAAAAATTTGTTCTCAGCACCAACATGCAATTTTGTGATCAAAAGTAGTATTCAAAGCTCACTAAATAAAAGTATTCTGTCAACTACGTAAAAATATAACCATCTAAGAAACATGCACACTATCAATAACTAATCTCGCACATGAGTAAAATAATATTAAGAATCATGAAACCACAGCTAAACATGAAGAACAATATAGTCATAAATAAGTAATAAATAAATAATAATAAATATCAAGTAGTCTAAACTGAATATAAGGAAAGTATATATATATAGAGTATATATGGTAATAAACATATATATAAAATAAAGATATGTTAAAGATAGATATAAAGCTAAATTGTGGGATACATATGGTACACCTTAAATTTTGCACCGATTTATCTCAGAGAACTCACCGACAGAGAATGAATAAATGAATAAACATAACGAGGCACGTGAAGAATGGAATTTTATCGGCAGTAAAACACAGACCGTGAGGACATGTGGGAAGGCAACGGCTCGCAAGAGTTAAGTAAGTGTATCAGAAGGAATTTGCAACAAAGCAGAAGGATGGGGACAAGGCAAATTTCGTCCTAATTGATTACTTAGCTGGGAAATTTTGCATCAAATTGACATGTTTTCATTTTTAAAAGAGCAAATGTTCATAACGTATGCCGTTTGAATACTGCACCGCTTGGAATTTCGTATGAAACAATTTTAAAACAGTAAATTGAAAATTTACACTTTTTAGCGTAATTTTCAAAATTCGAAGGAAATGGCCCATTAGTTTTCACGACCGAAACAAAATTAGTCTTCTTGAAAACATTTGGATCTGCAAATGATGCAAGAATTGTAATCCTGTGACGTTTCGTTTTACAGCTAAACTGCAAAGTGAACGAAAAATCATTTTAACATTGAATTCTAAAAAAAAATTTAATGCAAACTTAGGAAATTTGCTTAAAGATCCAAATATTCGTCACCCATAGTTTTAGTGCACCAAATTTCATTTACCCGTCTTCCTATACAGGCACGAACTCTCCGTTTTATTAATTCCGAAGAAATATTCTAAAATATTTCAAGGGTAATTAGAATAAAACAGATGAAATGAAATTTGGTCAAATTTAAATTAATAATAATAAATAAGTAAAATAAGAAAACAGCAGATATAAATACAAATTTTTAGTATGAATACAGAAATAAAAATAATTAACAAAAATATAAACGAGCCAAGATTGAGAAAAATAAAATTCAACAATAGAGCATTCAATGTAGCTTTATAAACAACACTTCTATAATGCTTTCATTCACAAAGGAAATTTTCTAAATTTATTGTTAATAATAAATCACATAATATATAGGGTGATTACAAAATAGTCATCGGAATTCAATTTATTTCCTTTCAAAAAGTATTATAAATATGAAACTAAAAATTCCTCATGAAAAAGGAAACTTTTGAATTTCATTTTCAAACAATTAGAAATGGTCCATATATCTTCTTTTCGTTTCACGGCAGACATCTATATAATTCTCCCCGGAGACGTTAGGGTATAAAGGTGTCGATATTATTACAGAATGTTGAAAGTGTGTCTTCCTTTTATTACCCGATACACATTTATATAGTAGCTCGATTTTTCTCAAATATTTTAGAGAATGTTATTGCCGATGTTCGCACAGAATTATACAGTGAACGAATGAATAGTACAGTCGGTGACTGAATGCTATAGTCATTCATTGTCGATGCGTCTTCCTTTCATTATACGACAGACATCTATGTGATAGCCCAATTCTCCCAAGAGATGTTAGATGATGTATAGTAATCTAATACTTCCCAGAGATTTTACAGAATGTCATTGTTAATGTTTGTATAAAAGGATGCATAGTAATCCAATTCTTCTCAGAGATTTTAGAGAATGTTATTGTTGATATTTGTACTGAATGCTGAAGGTGTAGTTTCGGACGAAATCATAGATTTAAAACTGTTCAAACGGTTGAGGAACACCTACTAGACGTTATATCTTGTGAAGTGCTTGGTCTAACAGGACTCATTCTTTTACATAGAGTTTTTGAATCGGTGAAATCAGTGTAGAATGCTCTGATGGTCCCATGATTCAGATTTTCTGAATGCAGAAGAATGAAATGATGAAGATTTCGCATATTCTTAAACAAGGATCGGCAAGTTTTTTGGGAAGACCCAAATCATAACATTTTTACGCTTGGTAGATAACAGATAGCAAACTCGGAGTTATTTACAAGGGCAATTTTAATCATGGAGCCACACACAAAACAGTTTCAAATTTTTATTGAAAAAGCGTAATATTTCTATATTCATATTGAAAAACGAATAAAATATTTTCCCTTTTATTAATAAACATATTAAGAAAACGTGTTAAATTTGGTACTAATGTGATGATCGTAATTTTTTTCTGACAGAATATTTCATTAATGCTCATGAATCAGTATCTTTTTTACATACTTCATTTTTGGAAAGGTCCTTTCACATTGATACGTACTCCGAAATACACATAAATCCCCGAGCAAATGATTTTAATTAACCATATTTAAAGTTCGACAGATATTTATTGAATCGGGTTGAAACCATTTCTTTAATTGCAAATCAATCACTTCCAATAGAAAATCTGAAGGAAGTTCTTCAATTACTAATTAGAAAATTTGACGTAAGTCAAATGGAATATGGAAATGTTTTAAAGTATTTGCATCAAGAACCGAAAAACGATGCTGTTATAATGAAGTTTTTTGTTGATATTATATATCAGTAGTTACAGCGCGTAATGTATTCATTTTTTTTTTCCGTATAAAGCAATATAAGCCCGCGGGCTAAATTAAAAAAAAAAAAAAAAAAAAAAAGAGGGCGGACAGGGTTCGGCTTGTCGTCTGTTCCAAAACACAAGACGCTTGGCGCCATTTTGAGATAATGTGAGGTTGAAAATAAACCATTTCTTTCCGGTTATTTTGAAAGTGGAAATGAGTTCGAACTTATCTGGTCTCTCATACGGAAAAGTGAAAGTATGGAAACAAAAATGTACAATCTGCTTCTTCCACCTGTTACACTGAAGAGTCATTAATATTTTTGCAGTTGTACCATTTTAAAATCCGATGATTATTTTGTTATTATTCTGTATTATTTTTTAAAGAAATTTCATAGCATAGTTGAAAATATACTTACATGGTTTTTATTTAAAGAAAGAGTATGCAGATTAGGAAGAGGAATAAATGATACTAAGTCGTTCAACTCATTGTTATCTAATATTAACTCTTCCAGTAATGGAAATAATTCTAAATTTTCTAACGATCTGAAAA
>BMAW01081634.1:0-27165 GCA_019974015.1 Nephila pilipes | reverse complement strand
GTATATATATATATATATATATATATATATATATATATATATATATATACTGATTCATCACGAGATCTCAACCGATCAAGCAACCGATTGACTTGAAATTTAGCATAGTTATTCATTTTGCGATGTAGACGCTCACTAAGAACGGATTTTACAGTAGTCTTATCCAAAATGTAATTTTCATCCATTAATCTACTCTTTTCCGTCGGTTATGTTATTTTTGGCGACCTTATCGCCAAAAAATGATATGACTGACGCCAAATGGAATGTAAAATATTATATTATCGTCCGTCCAGCGAAGCGGGCGGGTATCAACTAGTTTTTTTATACATACATTATCTATCAAAGAATATGCAAGATTGTTCTATCTCGAATGCCTCTTAATGCAGTTAGTACTAGTTTATGTTTGAATGATAAAGCCTTATCTTACCCAACCAATCATTCTGGTTTAAACACTTCTCGATTATACCAGATTCGATGGACATTATTTTATCTCACTTCCATTTACTTTCAATATAAACGATTAATTACGATGTTTCACTGCAGTATACAACATCTGTCAGCTTGTCGTTATCTTCTATCTCCCTTCATTTTCCTTTCAATTCAATTTCGCTTACATAACACTGTCCTTGATTAAATTCACTACACTTCTTATCATAATCTAACTTACTTAATCAAGTTTCATTTGGGTGGCAAGAAGTTGTAATTGCATTCGATTCAAATTACAAAAGTCCCTGTGGTTAGTGAAGAAAAAACCGCAAATACCCCAACGTCGCAAATGAATTTATTTTACGTTTTCTTTTAAGGATGTAAATTTCTGAAAACTTCAGTAACATCGAAATAAATGCAAATGTTAAAATATTTTATCTACTTCAAGTACTGCAATTAAATGTGCGTAAAAAAATGTCTCTTTCTTATGTCTCTTTCTTTTTTTGTAAGAAATTGATTTGTTTGATTTATGTAAGAAATAACTCAAAACAACATTAATCTTAATATTGTAGGTTCAATAAAATTATAATATCAATAGCACTGAATATAATACAATAATCTATATCTTAAATTTTATATATTAAATTTATCTTTTTATCTCTTAAAAATTATTGTAGTATTTTACTACAACACTTTCACCCACGCGAAATACATACATTTTTTATTTTATAATTTAAACATGACTTCATGAAATTTACATATATATTACTATATCTCTCTGGTGTACGTAGAGAGACCAGTTACGCATACCAAAACATTTCAACACATGAATAGCATAACAATTAGTCCACTACTTTTATTTCACTCCAAGGTTTGGCGAAAATCGATTTCTATGTGTGTGTGTAACTCCTCCCTCTGATAAAAATCAGCAGCTACAAAACACTGATTAGCGAAAACAATCACAATTCCGATTTCGTATTTAGCCACTTATGAATGCATCGTAAAAGTTAAGGTCGAAGAACTTAGTACAGCATGATGTAGACAAAACCGAAACCATTTAGAAAACTTCCGCAATTAAGGAAAACATCTTCTAAAATGACGTAGATGATCATGAAATCCGACACGTTTCAGGGAGAGGTGGGTAAAGGTAATTTTGGATGACTTCGGGTTCTTTTTTCATATTTTTTTTTTATTTCTCTCTCTGGTTTGGAAACCTTCCAGAACGATAATGCCGAAGGTCGTTGGTCTTAAAGTGATGATTTCGTGAAAAATGTGCGGTTACCATACCGTGTGAGAAACGAGACAGTTGTCAAAGTATTTTTGCACAAAATATGCTTGAAAATGATGGCGAAGTATTTTTATTGGAAGTAATGATGCTGCGTGTTACGTAAATACAATGTATTTAACTTGAAAAACTATCGTAATATTGACTTTTAAAAATAAATTCTTTTTCACTACTTTTAGAGCGTTTTAGAAAACAATTAGGAGTTTTATTTTAATCTAAAAAATAAAAAATGTATAAATAAAAAATGAAAAAAAAATCTACTTTTAATGAATTCATTACTGAAAATAATAAATTATGCAAAAAAAAATGTTTAAAAGTTGAGATTTAACTTTTAAAACATATTGAAATTGAGATAATTTCAAATTTTTAATTACACGAGCATATACATATATGTGTGTGTGTGTGTGTGTGTGTGTGTGTGTGTGTGTGTGTGTGTGTGTGTGTGCGGTGTATCGATTTGACCGAACTACATTAGCTCTCATAAAATAATAGTTTAATTTCCTAATTTTTTCCACTTTTCATTTAAAAGTAAGCACTTATTTCTGATACCATTCCTTTTAACCCAGTTTACGCAATCACGTGCCTAAAACCTGTAATGTCAACTGTTTTCACTGCTTCAGACCTCTAGGCTGATCCTTACTAAACTTTATGTCTTCTTAAAATCTCGTCACATGTGCAAATTCATCACACGTGCTCTATTACGTCTATTGCGAAAAATCCCTGCTATATAACCTGTTGTATAGCGAAAAAGCTCTTTCTTTGTTCTTACACTTTTTCTTATGATCTTCTGAAAAAAATATAGTTTCACTTTGGCCTTGGTGGCCGAAGCCTGGCTAAAGTCTTCAGAACGTAAAACTTTATCTCCGCTGGAATCAATAAATAATCTGATTATGAAACAAAGGACTGTATTTTTCGGTCATGACTTCATAATGTTTCATTAATGGTGAACAAAATTTTAATATATTACACACACACACACACTCATATATATATATATATATATATATATGAGTGTGATGATATATATATATATATATATATATATATCCATCATGATGATAAGAAACAATATATTCATATATTCATCAGTCAAAGACCCGAATTCCTTTCTCCTAATTATTTCAAATGATAAAAAATTCTTTCTTGATTTAAATCATAAAAATTGACTCCGCTACTTCTGAAAAATGCATAAATTACTAAACTGGTACAAGAAAAAGAAGTTAGAATGCAAATTTAATTTTAAAGAAAGAAAGCGAAATCATGTATTACCAAAAACTCATCATTAATCAAAAATAACTATTTCCAACAACTGAGAATAGCAAAAAAGTAATAGCAAAATATCAAAGCTTAGTCAAACAGGTAGACACGTACATTTTAAATGAATTCGGAAAACCATTTATGCAAATAACAAATGAATTTCGAATCCGAATTAAATGTATTGGTTTTTCAATTCCGATAATAAATTTAACTATTCATTTTTCGTGTGCTTAGTATCCTTAACTGGAATATTAGCATTTTGCGTGACGGTCGAGGATAAGTGCATATTTAATTGATTTTCTAAACATCTTTTGATATTTTTGCCTAATAAAACATTATAGCAATCTACTCCAATTATCAAACGAAAAATTCAAATATGAAAATGTGAGTTGATCAAAAAAAAATTGAGTAAAATAACCGTCTCAAAATTATTATTGTGTCATTATTTCATATATATCATTCAAGCCAAGGTTGATTTTCAAGCCAAACGATACTATAAATAAAATCTGCTTTTCTTCTAGATGATACTGAAATAAAAATTATATTCATAACACAAACAATATTAAAGCAATTTTTTTCAGCTTGGTAAACTTATATTATATTTCTTTTGGTTAAAGTAAAGTTACCAGGTACAGGATGGCCATTTCTTGTGACTTTTAAAATAGGTCGCCAAACTATCTTAAGGGTTACTGGAAAAAAAAGTTTTCCAGAATATAATCGTTATCGAACGTAAAAATCGACAAAATGATGTACATCATATTCTTCGTTTCAATCCATTTTTTATGTCAAGTTTTTAAAATGAATTTTCTTTTAAATACTTTTGATGTGATTATGTAAAATGTTTTTAAAATTAAATTATACCTTGATTTTTTATTTAACTTGAAATTGAAATTATCTTTTCCGAACTTATTTGTCCTTCTCTTGTTTTTGAATTTCAAAGATCTAATTGGCATACCTATACACAACGATACTCACTAAATCCACGATCATGATGTTGCTTGATTCGAAATATTTTTGTCGAATACAAAATCAAAAGTTTTTATTGAAAACTTTCACTCAAAAGTTTTTTAATAAACTATTTCAGAGTAAAAGCTTTTTTTAAAGAATAACTTAACATTTTGTTTCGGATTGCAGAGAATTTTAAATTACAAGAAAAAAGTAAAGTAAAATTCATACAATATATTTATTAATTTATAACACAAATACAATAATAATAATGCTTTGCTCAAATTTTGCAATTATTTTTGTTTCTGATATAAATTTTCTTGTCTTTATTTTATGTATCTTAAAAAACAAATTTTTATTAAAAGGTACAACTTGCTTTCCTTATTCTCCCCCTCTTTCAAACACGTAGATATGTTTTTAAAATTTATATACTCTTACATTAATGGAAGTAATTTGCATATGAAATCCACTATCGTTTTCATTCGTGACATATTCTTGCACAGGTGTCACGATTCTGTAAATGTCAAGGAAAATATCAATATATTTAGTTAGGTGTTACTATTCTTTCAACATTGTAAATGTTTATGGCATGGAAACTCAGACTTTAACGACATGGGAAAAAATGATTATATGATTATAATGTATCTAAAGGCGACGAGAAACGGTTAATCGTATAAACTTTTATCTCATCCGTGCTTTGAAAATTCATTTAATTTTTTAAATATTTGTACCAAAAAAACATTCCAAACAAATATTAATTACTTAAAAAATAATCGTCTGAAAATAAATTACGATGAAAACTACGAACATGAAAAATGTTGTAAATGGAATAGAAATGTAATTAGAATATATATTTATTACATACGGAATGTAGAATATTACTTTCATTGTCTTTATAGAATGTTATATTTTTAAAAATCAATATCTTTCTTTTATAATTATGTAGGTTATTACAGTTATGTGTAACAATTCTTATGATAATGTAATTGCTTATAGTGTGAAATATCATAGTTAACGACATGGAAAAATTATTTTAATGTATCTAAAGGCTACAAGAAACAATTAATCGTATGATATTTTATTTTTCGTGCTTCAAAAATTCATTTAATTTCGAAAATATTTAAATCAAAAAATATACACATTCTAAGCAAACATACAGCTTCACCTGACTTAAAAAATAATCGTCTGTAAATAAATTACGATGAAAAAACGAACAAGAAAAATGTTGTAAATGAAATAAAAATGTGTAATCAGAATATATATTTATTATACACAAAATATACAATTTTGTATTTATTAAAAAGTAGAATGTTACATTTTTAAAAATTAGTGTTATTCTTTCATAATTATATAGTTCATTATAATTATATGTTACAATTCTTTTGATAATGCAAATGTTTGTAGATTGAAATCTCATAATTAAACGCCATGGAAAAATTATATGATTATAATGTATCTAAAGACGACAAGAAACCGTTAATCGAATGACATTTTATCACTTTGTGCTTCAAAAACTTATTTAATTGAAAATACTTGTGATAAGAAATACATTCCAAATAAACATTCATTATTCATATAATTGAAAACAAATCGTCTGTAGATAAATTACAATGAAAACATGAACATAAAAAATATTACAAATTGAAAAAATGTAACTGGATGGTTAAATTTTTAAAAAATCAATATCTTTCGCTTATATTAATACAGAAAACATAAAATCGTTATTATTAAATATTTTTTTCCTTTCAATTTTTCCCAGGAGCAATTTCATTAGAAAACTGAGAAAAAAATATAAAAAGAATATTTTACATGTATCCTAATAATCGTTCATAATATCTTTTACCTACTGTTCTTGTAATGGTACTACTGCATTAATTTATGGCCCAGTAATTAATCTCAAGTTTATAAATACTAGTGAAAATTTTTGAAATACTTCTTTCATTAAACTTTTGCTTTGCATGTATGACTTAAGGGCAAGTCCAGATCCCTCGAGACACTTTTTTTAAAATTATTTTATAAGTTTTTTAATTAGTTTAGGGAGATAAAATTAACATTTACTGAAAGCTTACTAATCTGACTATAAAATGTATACTTTTTTTATTTTCGATTCTCTCAAACAAATGTACTGTATCAATTTTAAAAAACTGAAGAGTCTACAATCTTATTCGTAGAAAATGGTAAAAATTAATAAATTTCAATTTCAAAACTGGGATTTTGGAAAACAGTGCATAATTTTTATTCTGTAATCAATTTTAGTAATTTCTTCACCAATTTTTGAGATATTTTTGACGTTATTCTAACACTTCTTATTTTATTTTATGTTTTATTTATTTTTATCTCCCACATTTATTTATTTTGTTTCTTATTTTTTGTTCATTTATTTCTTTAATTTACCTTCTTTAAAGTAAGTAATACAAAATCAAAAAAATTTGTATTTAAATCAATTTAAAATAGCTTCTTGGATACTTATGTAAATATAATATAGAAATAGAAATCTCACAAGCTTCTACATTTTCGTAATTGGCATCGGCATTGAAATTTATATTCCAGGGATAAATTCTACTTCAAATTACCTTCATCTGTATATTAGTGTGTGAACCCAACTCTTCGGTACTTAGGACCAGATGCATCGATCTCACTAAGTAAAAGGTCAATAAAATAGTCGGGCAGACAAATCTTTCAACTATTTTTATCTTTGTCTAAAAATAATCAAAAGCTAAATACTGTTTTCGAATATGGAAGGGTAAATAACTCACGCCTTCAGCCAAAGATTAACAGAAAATTCTACTTACCTCAACAACAGCAAAAGTGTAGATCCAATTCAGACAGAAGCTTGTTTATGATAGAATAAAATAACAGCTTTCCAGATCATTAACTTCAGCCATCAGTGGTGTGCGATTCTAGCTCATCAAACATTCTAACACTCCTCTCAGCATTTGACAGTTCAATCTCTGCAGCCTCTTCTGCCTCTTCTCCGCCTCTCCTCTTAAACTACTCCGATAGTATATTGATGTGCTGTGTTGTGTGTGTGTAGTATTTGTGTGTGGTGTGTGTGCATGTGTGTCGTGCGTGGTGTGTCGTGTGTAGCATGCATTTGGTAACGATTCCTGTACGTTTCTATTCACTTACAGAGTCGCCTGAAACAAGACTAGTGCTCACATAACTTCAGCAACTCCCAATATCAAAGCACGATCGATGTTAGTCCCAAAATCTAAGAGCAAAAGTCAGCCTACTTCTTGCCAAATCCTCTCTTTCACTCCGAGGTCAGGGATCCACTCTTTTCTCCCTTTTGGATCCTGTGGACGAGCTGTCTCACGCCCCTCTTTGATTATTTTCATTTTGAATGGGCTATCCACATCCGATGACTTCAGTTTCTTGCCCCAACACCATTTTTGAATTTAGATGGAACCAGCCCAATCAGAACGCTGATTACAATAATGGATGAATATAAAATTGAAATGGTTTAGAAAAGTATGTGTAAAGGAGTCATTAATTGATGGAATATCAAGAAAAGAGATATGGACTTAATTAAAGGATATTGTAGGAAAATTCTTCTATTAGTTTTGTGTTCAGAGAGTTCTACCCATTTAAAGTAGTAGTTTATTGTTGAATTAAAAAGTGACTAGTGATTAAGATTCCCTAATTTAAATCATCAGAATGGGATTGGGGATAGGTTGGAGATCTAAGTGAGGCATATTAGATATTCTGGTCCACAGTGAAATCAAAAAATTCCGTTTGTTCTTGACATATTAACTGGGTTTATATTGTTCATGATCATATGTGTATTGAGATGGCGCAAGAGCTGGATGGAAAGAGGCAGCCATTCACCTATTTATTTCACTGGTTCAACTGTGCACATTGACACTGACACCTCTGACCTCTTAAGACTGCAGAGAAAAGGAAAATTTTGCATGTTTAGGTCAACAATATCTAATTTTTCATTCTCTTGAAAATAGAAGTGTGAAGAGCTTCAAGAACTACTTTTATCAGCTCTTTTCATTTTACAAGTGAATCTAGGAGTTAAAATATGGCACTATAGCTAAGTTCATATTATAAAATTTTAATGATCTCATTTTCCATACTTCAAAGACATACATGGCATTATCTCTTATGTCGTTGAATAAGAGACCCTGTAATTTAAGGATCATAATTGTTGGTCAGTCCTTTTAAATATGTATTTACCTTTTACAAAGGAACCTCATTTAGAGAGTCTAATTTTGTTTTACGGTTGATTGTCTCTATGTGGGAGGCTAGTGTTTTTCCATTTGCCAATTCAATAGCTGAAATTTTCTTTCTCTATATTTTACATCTGGATGTATAGTGCGTGCCTCTTTCACTAACAGTTTAACTTTTCTTCTCAATCTCATTATATTACATCTTTTGTTCTATTTAAGTGGAAGAACATAACTTGTTAACCCTACCGCAAGCTGCCTCACTCGGACCTTTGACGCTTGACAGGAGTGGACGATCCGCTTAGTAGTGGCTGCCAGTTCAACTGGTGCCGTGTTCAGTGTGGTCGGACCTTCTTCCCGGAAAGCTCCAGTCACAGGAGGGTGTGCCAGGAAACCCAGCCTCTGAGCCTCAGGACTGCTTCCTAGAAAATCTTCTTCACATCTGGACAGGGGTAAGACAGCTGAAGTTTTTGAGTCAGAACATTAATTGCTCAAGCTTTCCTGAAACTTATATTCTAACTTTCTCCTCTTAATCCATGCATAAAATAAATTGTTGTTTAATTGAAAATTTGAAAAGCATGCATTTTAAAGTCAAATTTAAAGGAGTGATAGTATAATTTGATGGATTAAACAAAATCATGTGGAGAATGTTTAGAATGGATAAGTGACATCACTGGAAAATATGCTTTAATTCGATTGATTGATCAAGTTAATCTTTCCCACTGTTTTTAAATTCTCAAAAATCATATCAACGAAACCTATTCTAAAAGCGTTCTGTCTATTAATGACCAAATTAAATTTGATTTGGGGTATGTGAAATTCTTGAGGTATTAGTCTGCAGATTAGCCCAAGGGATGTATTGAGTAAAGAAACAAAATACATAAGGGATAATATTGATAGAAATAATCACATAAGTTTATCAAAAGGTAGTTCTTTTAATACTTTATCATAACATTAACATTAACGATTAATAGAATAAATGATAAAAGACATTAGATTATGAAACGCCCTGATTCCATTCTGTCGTTTATTTGCGCTATCACTAATAAATAATCAACAAGTCACTAATTAATAAAGACGAGCAATGTAGGAACCAAAACTGGGTTTATTCTGATCTCAAGATGACCAAATCACAATAGGGAACGTTTGTGGGAAAAGTCCTTACGCGCGTCCAAGGATAAAGACTGATATTACAAAAACTACGTAGCTGTTACTGAATAACCGAGTCCGAGTCATTAGTAGAACCTGTTAATAGAATCCGACTTTCTGTCAGTTCACGGATCCTCAATTCACACTATCGTCTAATCAAATCATTCTAATCAGCATGTGACGTTGGGGTATTCGGGATTTTCTTTTCACTAGCCTCGGGGAATTTTTTGTAATTTGAATTTCATAAAATTTCTTCCCAACAAAAATGGAACGTGTTTGGGAAAAAAAATGAATAATGCAGTGAATTATATTAGAATTAGTGATATATAAGGGTAATAGAATTGAAAGGAAAATGAAGGGAGGTTTAGGATAACGGCAAAACGATAGATAATTGTTGATGGAATGGATTGAATCATTGTAATTAATCGTCTGGATTGAAGCGGCTCCCCGTTAGAGGAAAACGAGTTGAATCTGAAATAAACAATAGTGTATGAATCGGAGCAATTGATTTTGTAAGCTAAATCTTCATTATTAAAATATTAGCTAGGATTAACTGAGTAAAAGTAATTCGAATGAGAGGGATGGTGTTCTTGGATATTCTATTTTAAGAGCTAATAAATTGTGTTGTCCTGCTCTTACAGATCTTCAATTGGAGTCTTGAACTCATTTATTATTTAATTAGACTTTAAGAAGATATTAAAGTTAAATAATGAAGGCAGTACGTCAAAGTTCATTTATTGGAATAGGTTCTCAAATCAAATAATATCATATGATTGTCTCTAAGGGTTAGTAGGAAGGAAACACTCTAGACAAATCCGTTTTAATTTTAAAATAATAAAAGATATTAAATTAAAGTAAGGAAATCGCAACATCAATCCCTAATATGAGAATATCCGTTGTACACCAAGTACAAATACGTTGGTAGGGTCCATCTACTAGGAAGTCAGATCCTTATATACTCAAATCATCTTGATTCGTGTGTCAAGTATGATCACACGATATAACCGTGAACGATGTTCGAACCAACAAGTCTAATCTCATTCCGTCAAAAGCACAAATTCGGTGGCAAACAGGTCTGTAAAAGCTTCATTATTTTATGACCATCCTTTAAATTCAACTGCTTATTACTAAAAACTGTCCTCGAAATTTCTAGATTTTTTTTCCAGACTTTTCTAGATTGTCTCGTTACCAGTAGCATGTTGTAACATTAGACACTAAATTAATAAAAGAAGAACTGTGCAAATAAAGAGGAATTTCATTTTTAGTTAAAATGTAGCCGCCATTTATCAAAATTACTTAAAAAATTCTAAGAAAAAAATATATTGACAGGAGGCCTAATCCTTGCAAAACTATATGATTTGGTTATGAAAAATGGGGACTTATATATGTCAGGAAGGACGATAGCGTGGCTCGAGAAACATGTAAGGCTCTCGCAGATGAGATACAGGGCTCACTTGCAAGTAAAATACGTATATTAAATATGGTAAAGTGAAACTTCTTAATGTCTAAAAGTAATTAATTCATTTCATTTCTTTTTACAAAGATGTTAAACTTGAACTGGTCAATGTCCTAAAATTTATTATTTATTTATTTAATTTCTTGTTAGTTAAGAAACTTAATAATGATATTCAAAAACATAAAAAAAACGTTTTATTGTTTCTATCAAACAATTTCTTAAAGAAACTCTTTAACAATTAGATTTTTTTGGATGCTTTACGAATGTTATCCTTCTTAGCTACCGAAAGTTTTATGAAAAAGGCCGCGGTAACCTAGTGGTCATGGTTTCGGATGCGTGGCCGGCAGTTTTCATTCAGTCGCAGGTTCGATCCTTGGCCGCCAAAGACCCGCCGTGTAGCCGAGACTGATGCACGTTAAATCTGTCGGGGTCCAAAGTTCTCCTCTTAGTATGGTGGGGAAGTTAAAAGAGGGGGAAGGGGTGCCTGTTCAGGTGTCGTCCTCGTCACTTGGTCGAGGTTCAAAAGTACGAGGTCCGTCGCCAATAGCCCTCGTGTTGCTTCTAGTGCGACGTTAATATAAAACTAAACTAAAATACCGAAATTTTTATTGATAACTTGTTAGGGCAGTTCACACCCAAGCTCAATTAAACGCAGATCAATAAAAATATATCGATGCTTATTTTAAATCAGGATTTAAGTCTAGGAATGAAAAATAATTATAGAGAAATTTTTGGAGAAAAACTAAAAGTGTCTTCGTCTATAGTTTATTTATTGGTCTGATAAAGCGAAATAATCGAATAAAGCAATAAATAATTTTTCACATAATCGAATAAAGCAATAAATAATTTTTAAAAATTCCCATCTAAACCAAAATATTGGAGAGCTGCAAATTACAATACAAATTAGAAACTAAAATGCAGGTTAATAATAATTCCATATTAAAAGCAAGCAAAAAGTAACAATAAATCCAAAATGAATACTTCGAAAGCTCAAATAACATATGCAGTCTTAGGACTGAATAGTATGATTAAATTAGTTTTTAAAGTGTACCACCTATCTCCCTTTGATTTACTGGGAAAATACATACTTGAGCAATATGCAAGATTAGTAGAAAAACTTTCCTCAATGCTTTACATTTCAGATATAAAAATGTATTTTTAAAATCTCTTACAGATTAAATGTATTCGCTTATTATTATTTATGATAATCACCACTCTATATTTTATAATTTGATATACCAAGAGTAAAACACGTATATTAGTATATAACAGTTTTACGTTTTTAAATGAAATGTATACATTTTTTTTCGGTGTACTTTTATTACGTACATTTAAGACATTTCACTTATATGTAAGGAAAAAGATCCTCTAGATTGATAGCTCATCCTAAAATCTCGTGTGCTTCATCTGACATTCAAATAGTTCGGCAGGAAACAGAGATTAGAAAACCATATTATGTAACATTCGGACAAAGAAGATTCTATGAAAATGTACTTCAAAGACGAATAAAGATGGTGAATGGTACCAAAAATCTAAATCTATCCAAAAATTATTCAGTCTTAAAGGAAACTCTTTCAAATCGTTTGCGTTCATAAAACCAAAAATAAGTTTTGTTTTTAATTCCGTTTTTTAAAGTTAAGTGTATTATTGTGTTTAATATGAAAAAAATACTTCAAATCATAATTCCTATTCCTCGCGTTATTGATGATATTCTATAAAATTTATTTTAGAACCCAAATTTCCCTATCCAACCAAGAATCCCTTTCCATGGCGAGTGATTAAGGTTCCCGTCTAACAGCCATTTTGATTTCCTGATCTTAATTTTCCTTATGGAATTCCTACTAATATCCTCAAATTTATACCATCTTATCTATTAAATATGTTTAAATTGTATTGATTATTTGAATACAAATAAGTGCATTCATAAGAGCAAATAATTAGGGATAAAAACCAACGTTTTTAAATGGCGGCAAAGTTTATTAAAAATATTATTGAAATGTTGGTTAAGACTTTGTAAAAAAAAACCTCATCTCTCTTTCGTCTGTAAGATCACTCTCTCTGCGTGATTCAATATATATTCCATACATAGCGCCACCTTGCAACATAAACTACGTTATTAAAAAAAATATTGAAATATTAGTTAAAACTTGTCGCAAATGTCTAAATATTGCATTGTTAGGCGACTAAGAACGATTCCCAAAGTTTCAGAGCTCTAGCTTGATGGGTAGTTGGTTAAATTAATGATCGAAAATTGGATGACACACTGAAACACACACAGACAGACACACACCAAGTGAAATATACATAAAAATGTTTTAAAAATAATAAACGTTTTTGAAGAATTTCATTTTCTCCCCAACTTTTGAAAATATTTTAGAATATTTTTAAAACCGGAAAACTCACAAACGAATAATTAAAATCGATGTAAACACATTTTGAAAATCGGAGAAAAAATGCGATGCCTCAGAAACCTTCATTATTTTTTGTTCGTTCAGATTCACTTTCGTGTCTTCAAATAGATAATAATTCGAGATAAAAACCAACGTTTTTATATGGTGGCAAAGTTTGTTAAAGAAAATTATTGAAATATTAGTTAAAACTAATTAAAACTGGTCGCAAATATATAAATATTGCATTGTTAGGCAAGTGAGAACGATTCCCAAAGTTTCAGAGCTCTAGCTTGATGAGAAGTTGGTTAAATTAACGATAGAAAATTAGATGACACACTGATACACGCACAGACAGACAGACACCAAGTGAAATATATAAAAACGTTAAAACTAACTAAAATTAATCATCCGGTAAGTTAAATGGTTGGAATACAGTTTAACCCAACCACCCTTGGCGATAAGAATTATTTGGAGGTATTTTGCCAAATGTGGCTACCCTGGACCGTTTTACGGTCTTAACATTCAGCCAAAAAAATCGCCAAGTTTGGGGCCAATTTTTGAAATCATGCCAAGTGGTTGGGCTGAACTGCATTATTAAAGAAAATAATAGTTAAAACTTGTAGCAAATGTCTAAATATTGTATTGTTAGGCGAGTATTAACGGTTCCCAAAGCTTCACAGCTGTAGCTTGATGGGAAGTTGGTTAAATTAACGATCGAAAATTTGATGACACACATACACTCCATGTGAAATACATAAAAACGTTTTAAAATAGCATAGATATGAGGACGGTAGTAGAAATTCTATAGGATTAAACATTACGCTTACGAAATCAAAATGGTCTGTAGACAGGAGCCTTTAAATAGAGCATTCTGTAATTTGTATTTTTCCTCTGTTAATCGAAAGATAGCTCTGAATAATAAAATAATTTCTAAACTATTCCCTTTTTAATAAAAGAAAACATTAATTGAAAATAATTTTTATTACATGCTCTGTTTCAATTAATTTTATTTAAAATACTATAGGACAAAAGAAATGTGCCAGAAAATTATTTAATCAAAAAGTTATGCGTTAATTTATTGAAAACAAAAATATTACCAATGACATTTATATAAATATAGATAATAGTTAAAATTCTGTTACATTTAAGCAATATCTTTATTGCCCATAGAGTGAATTAAAACAATTTCCATGAATGAATGACTGATTACTAATGATGACACGTTTGACCCATATACGACTCATCCAGTAGAAGACGAAACGATGGGTTATCTCGAAATGTGAGCGTGACACAATGGATGACAGCACTATTCCGCACTTGTTATCGAGGTTAACGACGACAGTTATTAATTTCTCAGAGTCCCTTTTTTTATTATTTTTTTCAGGAGGACCAAAAAACCACGGCTGTGTACGTGCCCTGCTATGTGTGTGGTCGGAATTACGGTTCTTGGGTGATTTCAATGCACGAGCAACAATGTCTTAGAAAATGGAGGCGAGAGAATGAAAAATTACCCAACAGCGAACAGAAAGATGAACCTAAAAAGTCAAATGAATTGTCCTCTGGTAAATATATTTCCTGATTAATTGTGACGATTTGACGTAAAATTAATATTTATATTATAATTCATTTTATATTTTTTTCATTTTTATATTATGATTCATTTTAATGTTACTTTTTAATATCGTTTGTTAAATTTAATTCATTATTCGTTAAATTTACATCTAATTTCAATTCTATGAGTAGCAAAAATAATAATAATAAAAAAGCAGATGATAGAAAAAAAATTCAGAGAGAATTCCGGTAAATTACTCGGACCTATAAAAAATATGCTGATTTATTTTCTGGTAAATATATTTCCTGTTTTCTTGTGGCGATTTGATATAAACTTAATGAATATTCTGTAATGTATTTTAATTAACTTTTCCTTATTATCATTTGCTAAATTTTAATTCTTTATCCGTTAATTTTACATTTAATTTTGATTTTGTGAATGGCATCAATAAAAGTGCTGACAACTAAAAAGAATTCAGAGAGAATAACAACGGATTATTTAGAACAGTAAAAAATATTGAATATGGAATTGCTTATTTCTTGCATTTCTATATGTTTTGTATCGATTATTTTTTCTAAAAAACAAAATTCTCAAATTAAAAGTTCGACAATTATGAATACTAAAAATATCGTTATATTAATAATTCTTTTAATTTCTTATAATTTTTAATAAACTTGTAAACTGAAATAAATATTTTATTTGTGTGAATTGAGAATAAAACGAGGCCATT
The DNA here is from genome assembly GCA_019974015.1 of Nephila pilipes. Lineage (NCBI taxonomy): Eukaryota > Metazoa > Arthropoda > Arachnida > Araneae > Nephilidae > Nephila > Nephila pilipes. The sequence continues at coordinate 11,803 of BMAW01081634.1, read as the reverse complement.
TTATACCTCAGAAATTATATAAAGACACAGCTAAACTAAGCACTATGACGACAAAAGCAGAACTGAAAACTAAAATTGCTTACAAACTTCCAATAGTTGCTATAATTAAATAAATGATTATTTAATTCAGTTACTGTGGATGCACCTCAAATAGAAATGTTATTTAATAATTTTTCTTTGCAGTTTTCAGAAGTAAGTGAAAATGTTAAGCTGTAAAGTTATTTTTTATTATTAGTTTCAATCTATATTTTTTTACTTTAATAAATATATTTCCTTTTAAATTTTAATTGCCTCTTTTGTTCTTTTCATTCTAAAATTAATTACTTCTGAAATATAAGTATAATTTTAAGATATATAAAAACAAACTAATAATATTTTTATTTCAAATCATATTATGATGTTTTATTTTTATGTTAATTATTATATACTACATTCAAGATTTATTGATGTTCTTGAAGTTTCAGAGCTTGTTTTTTTTTTTTTAGTTTCTAGAATTTGAGTTCCATGTTCACGGTAACGATAACGGTTAAAATTACGAGGTACCTATTTTAAAAATTAAAAATTTACCCTCTCATCATAGTTTATAATTAAAGAGCATAATTAGTTAAAGTTTATCAGAATTGTAAAAAGCTATCATAATTAGGATCAAGGTAACAAGCGCCTGGGCGTTCGGCAGAGTGAGGAACTGCCGAAACAGAGTTGGAAATTAAAGTTACGAAAGCGCGCACTGCCATTGGATGTTGCAGCCGTAAGCTAAGAAGCATATATAGTGGTGGGCGGGAGTAGATTAGGGGGCACCATAAAGGTCACTGTTTACCTGCAAAGATTCAGATTTTAATCACAAAAAAACACAAAAAACAAAAAATTAATTTGTTACATCAACAAATTAAACAGTTCAGCCCCCCGACATTGTCGGGAGGGGGGGGGGAAACATATTTATATCTTTTTTCATATTTTTATCATTCCTTCTCCACTCCTACTTTCGCACTATCTCAAACTAAGCACCTCGGTGCAATGTAAACTGCTTGTTCTTTTTTTTCGCTTAAAGATCTTTTTTAAAAAAGATCAAAATTGAAACTTGTGTAAAACGCCTTCCCAGGCTAGCACACAATTGGACCATACGAATGCTGCTGCTGATTAGGGGGCAACTTTTCTGTCGTTCCGGAGAGCTGTTATATTAACATTTCACTTTAGTCATTAAATTAATTAGTTCCATTAAATTAATTAGCCACACCGAAAACGTAAAAGAAACTTCAAATATTGGAGATTTTAATTAATACTTATTTTAATGCAATCAGAAGCATCTTCAATCATTACAACGGTTGACCGATTGAATAATTTATAGAACAAACACATAATAATAACGTTTTTGTTGCCAATCGCACAGGAGCAAATCTGTTCTATAATCATTTAAGCAAACGATTTTTCTTAATATTTACTCTTGTCCTTTTTGAGAGGCAAAGACCCACTCATTTATCTTAAACTTAACATTTAAAAATGAATTCAGTGGAGAAAAGATCGTCTGCTCCTTTTCTTCAATTCTCTTTACAGCTCCGCAGTCAAAATGACGTCAAAAAACAACGTAGGAAGTTGCCACAAATCGTCTTCGCGTTGGATGTTACTGTGGTTATGAATGAAGCAAAAAAAAAAAAAAATCGGCACGTTATCTTTTAACATTTGTTGTAAGGTGGCTATTTATAGTTTTGAAATTTTTTCTATTGAACTTCTTTTATTTTGTTCCTTGTCTCAATTCAGATTTCCTCTTCTCTCCTTCTCCGTTGAATTTATACAAAAAAGGATATCTGACCTATATATCTTCTACTTAATTCTACCAATGAAATTTCTTTCAGATGACGATGTGGCAAGCCTCATTGAACTGGGAGATACTGCTTGGGAAAGCCACTTGCAACAGCTGGTACCATGTCCTCTGTGCCAGCGTACTTTCTTCCCGGATCGACTAGGAGTACACAAGCGCAGCTGCAAAGGCCCCAGCTGCAGTACAAGACCCCGTAGCAACAAAGGAGCGTAGCAACTAGAGATGGATACTCAAATAACGGCTGATATTCAGCACCAACAGAGCTATCCGAAAAAGTTAAATTCGAATAACAGCTGATAATCAGCAATTTTTGAAAAAATGGCGTGAAACCAGCTTCGAACCTTCTTTGGGTGTACAACGAGTATTATGCAACGATTAAATTATAACTTTTTGAACAAACTGAGTCGCAGCAGACGACCAATGTGATTATGTAAAGATTCGTGTTCAGTATTGTTTGGGGGTGTAGAATGAAAACAGTTTTCAATGTTTGAACAATTTGAAGTGGATATTGTAAAAAAATGACAAATATACTTAGATATAAGTGAATAAAAACATTAAAACATACTTGATGATGATTGTCTTATTTCTTTCATAAAATTCATTCTCTAGAATTGTAAAGAGATGTCCAAAATATACACGCGATGAATCAACGCTTTAATACCTTCCTTTATTGGTTTGTATGTAGGTCCAGAATTACAGACTGAAATATGAGCTGTTAGTAATAACGATGCGTTCCCATAATTATGATGTAAGAAAGTAACAAATCCGACTGAAGAGAAATTACTTAATTAGGCAAATGTTTTAAAACAATCTTAAAAAACATTTTTGAAAAGAAAAATGTTCTACACTTAATATCATATTCTGATTAAGTTGCCACAAAGAGCTCATACAGACAAATGAGAGAGACAATATGCTCATTTTTGGTTCAGTCAATATGTTATTTCCTTATACAGCTAAAAGTCACTTTAAAGTTTTAAATGAGGGGAATTTGTATTGTTTTATGATGGATATATATGAGTGTGTGTGTGTGTGTGTGTGTGTGTGCTTGTTTAATAATGCAAAAGCTTGTTTAAAAAAATAAATAAATGTGCTTGTTTAAAAAAATAAATAAATGTGCTTGTTTAAAAAAAATAAACCAAAAACCAAAGAAATTAAAATGTTTATAATTTTAAAAAGTTTTGAAAAACCAACAAAAAAAATATGAAAAGACAGGGAAATGGGAAAATAAATATTTAATGTCTTAACTGTCATTAGACTGTTAAGCTGGGTTATTCTAGAATTATTGGTCTAACTATCCCCATTAACGAAATATATTAATAAAAATGGGTATAAAATCAAATACATAAATTGAAATTTTTTAAAATAAAATCCAAAATATTAAATTAAATAAAAACGCACAAAATGTTCGTAATAAATCTTCAAGAAGTAAAAACTAAATTAACAAAACGAAAAATTATAAAAAAAAAATCAAAAGAATATATGTGTGTGTGTGTGTAAAATCATTTTAAATTGTAAATTATAACCACTAAAACCTTATTTAAAAACGTTGTTAAAATTAAAGACTTAATTACTACATAAATAATTGAAAAATCACTAAAATATCAAGCCAATCAAAAAGGAAATTAAAAATACTATCCTAAGTTAAATAATAAACAAAGTATTCTAATGAAAAAAATGCTAAAAATACAGCTGAACATTAGAATACTATTATGCATATACAAGATGATATTAATTCAATACAAATATAAACCATTAATTAAAAACTACAACCAATTTTAATGTAAAGCAACCTTAATCCATAAAACAAAGAACTATTGAGAACCATAAAGGAAAAAATTTTATTTAGTACTGTTCCACACTTTTGAATTGGGAAAGTGTGTTTAAACTAGTTTCGCTCATTCCAGACACCATACCTTCAGTAATTATAATATCAGTAAAGGCATAGAACAAGAATAATCAAAAACCATAATCGAACAGAAATTCTACAGCAGAAAAGTGAAATAAGGAACCAAATACATTTCAATATTCATTAAAACACACTTATAAGAGGTATTTTATAAACTTAAGAGAATGAAACCCCTTTACCTTTACAACATATTTGTTATTAACATCACAAACCAATATGGCGTAGCAACACAAAGCTAAATAATTCGAGTTAAAAACCAACGTTTTTACATGGTGGCAAAGTTTATTAAAACAAATATTGAAATATTAGTTAAAACTTGTCGAAAATGTCTAAATATTGCATTGTTAGGCGATTAGGAACGATTCCCAAAGTTTTAGCTTGATGGGAAGTTGGTTAAATTGACGATCGAAAATTTGATGACACACTGAAACACACACACACCAAGTGAAACATATAATAACGTTAAAACTAACTAAAATTAATTAATTCATCCGGTAAATTAAATTGCTGGAATGCAGTTTAGCCCAAACATCCTCGGCTACAGGAATTATTTGGCGGTATTTTGCCAAATGAGGCTACACTGTGGATTTAACGTTCAGCCAAAAAAAATTGCCAAGTCTGACAATTTTTGAAATCACGCCAAATGGTTGAGCTAAACTACATTATTAAAAAAAATATTGACATATTAGTTAAAACTTGTCGCAAATATCTAAATATTGCATCGTTAGGCAAGTAGGAACGATTCCCAAAGTTTCAGAGCTCTAACTTGATGGGAAGTTGGTTAAATTAAGATCGAAAATTTGATGACACATTAATGCATACACACACTAAGTGAAATACATAAAAACGTTGTAAAAAATCCAAACCTAATGAAGGATTGAATGCAGATACTAGCAGATATCAGAAAGACTAAGAATCTTTAAACAGCTGTCGTTTGAGAACCCTGACTTCGTCCCTCGATGAAGGACTCTTCTGAAGAAGTGAATCGAGAAAATTGCCCACACGTGATATATATTCACTTTTACTTTCCTCTCTCACGTGGTTTCATTCAGATGTTTCACAAATAAACCTGATATATTTTCAAGAGGAATCTTATTATTAATAAATGTTCAGAAATACAAGATGGTCTGGAAGTTAATGTTTATAATTAAATTTGAATAACTTCGAGGAAAATTGATTGCGGTTCGTTTTTGAGAATCTGAAAATCAGAATATATTATTTTGATTATAAACAACTGAGCAGCAAGGGAAAATTATCCAATGTTACTATACAAACAAGTAATATAAAAAAATTAAAGTCAATTCCTACTTAGGTCAACAAAGAAAATGTTTATTTTATTTACTTTTTATTCAATAATTGCAATTAATATAAGTATGTAAATACATATGACACAATCACAATATTAAGGGGCAAAATAAATTTTTTTTCCAGCTATCTACACGCTTCGTCACTGACGATATTTATTCCTAAATTTATATCCTGCTAAATATCTTATATAAGAGAAATTTTTTTCTCCCAGATAAAACTAAAATTTTATTTGAAAATCAAATAAAAAAATTTTATGCTTCGACAAGATTCGATCCGAAATCACGAAGATTCTACGCCGAAGCTCTACCAAATTTGCCATTGCAAGACAAATGACGTAGTAGAAACATTGGCTTGTTTCTTAATTCATCCGGTAAATAAATGGTTGGATTGCAGTTTAGCCCAACCACCCTTGGCTACAGGAATTATTTGGCGGTACTTTGCCAAATGTGGCTACCGTGGTCGGCTTCACGGACTAAAAAAAAATCGCCAAGTTTGGCAATTTTTGAAATCGCTCCAAGCGGTTGGGCTCAACTGCCTTTTCACCAATTTTAATTTGATTAATGAATTAATATTTGAAAAAACTGTATTATAATCAAGTGTCGTCCACTACAAGTTTTAAAAAACTGTATTTGAATTTGAGTGGATGAATAAAAAGTATTTTATTAACGATTTAGCATTTGAACAAGATATATATATAGGGAGAGTGTGAGCTAAAAGTAGGAATTTATTAAAGATTCCCTTATTCTCAAACAAAGAGAAAATATACGACATTTTTATTTAAGAAAGCTTCCTTCCATTTTTATGATACTGATTGTGGTTATAAGTTTCGAAACACAGGGGTTTGTCAAAAATACTCCAAGAACAGGAAGTCTGCTCGCAGCCAGACAACTCTTCATTGCATCGATGAAAGAATCAATTCCAACTCATCATTCGTCTTGATTTTTTACTCCACCAGACTTTATTTTCTCTGGGATACCTTAAAGATCGTATTTTCATCAATAATCTTAAAGCCACCATTCCATTTCCCACTTTCTTGTCTTTCATGAACTTCGAACTGCTTCGCTTTCGAAAGTGAAGTTGATAGATTATACGATTGAATTTGCAATGATCATTTTGCAAGGCCTAACTGGCGACATCAGAGACATTAACCTTTTCAATGGTTGATGATCGGAGGAAAATTTTAATTTGAATTAATAAGTAACTCTAGTTGTAGGATAAGCAAATTTGAAGTGTGATCGATTTGGGTTAGCGTGATCGATTTGGGTTAGCGTGATCGATTGATTGCTTACTAACGTCACACTGAGAGGCAACACGAGAGCTTTTGGCAGAATGCCGAAGGGGACCGAGCTCACCCAAAGAGTTTAGAGCTACAAACTGGCTCCCACCGGGAGACAATCATCCCCGCACTCAACATTTATTGGCAAAAAGAGAAAAAAAATCACGACAATAATAGTACTAAGATATAACAGTACCTGTTGGAGCAAAGAACAAAAGAAAGTACATAATTTCGAAATTCGAAAGAAAATAAAAACTAATAATATGTTCACAAGGTGTGATGTCATAGTTCTAACAACATATAATTTTTCCTTTTTCATTATTTTTTTTAAACTCCTACTATTAGCTCACACTCTCCCTATATATATTCTTGTTCAAATTTTCAATCGTTAATAAAATACTTTTTATTCATCCACTCAAGTTCAAATACATTTTCTTAAACTTGTAGTGGATGACACTTGATGTTAATACAGTTTTTCAAGTATTTATTAATTAATTTAATTTAATTGATGAAAAGGCAGTTTAGCCCAACCACTTGGCGTGATTTAAAAAATGCCAAACTTGGCGCTTTTTTTTTAACTGAACATTTATTTTAACTGAACAAGTCAACGAAGCGTACTAGGGTAGCCACATTTGGCAAAATACCGCCAAATAATTCCTGTCGCCGAGGGTGGTTGGGCTAAACTGCATTCCAACCATTTAATGCACACAAAAACGAAAATTGAAATATTCAGAAAAGAATCACTAGACAAAAAAAAACATAAATACAAAGTATATAATTATAATCGACGGAAAGGAAGATTGAACATTTAGAAATGTAATCAAATAATAACACAATTATGAAATTTGTTGGATAATTTTACGAGTCGTTAGAATACAGAACTTAAGCTTGTAATACAAATTAGAATTTTCACACACGGACTTCAGACAAATAGGATTCGCATCCCCCACAGGACAGTATAAATGAAACTTTTTGGTAAAAGGGCAAAAGAAAACGTTGTGGTCAGGATGTCCAACAGAGCGACAGGAACAAAAATTTGTATATTTTATATTAAAACGAATTTAATAACGTAATTTTGAGTCTCGTTCCAGTAACAAGAAAGACACCTGAATTGGTACCTCTCTCTCCCAATTTCCTCATCAAGCCAATGGGAGGACTTGGGACATCAACGAATTTCAGTGGGTCTTCATTAAATCAAGGCTGAACTCACAACTCGACAAAAACAACAACGGCCGCTAATTCGTGTCCATGACCGCTAGGTTACCGTGACCTCTTGAGTTAGAGTGAAGAGATTATGTGCTTTTATTGTTGGGTTAATAAACCTTTATATTGTTATTAGCACTTTTCTGCGGAATTTAGTTATGAAATTTTCTAATATTCACTCTATAATAAAAAAAAAATCACGCACCAAGAAAAAAATTACCCAATTGTAATGAAATTTCGTAAACAAAGACATTTGGACCGAATTACAAATGATTGAAATTCGGTGTCTAATGTATGAAGAGCGGAATTAAAAAGCATCGGAAGGTTAATACAATAAGAAATTCTCAATTTGATGGTCAAATTTTCTGATGCATTGCGATTTAGGATACCTTTCAACGACATGAAAAAATGCATCACCTCAGGATTCGAGCTCATTACGAGCAGTTGTCAGAGTTTCTAAGAGGTCGTATCATTGGATTGAAAGAGACAGGTTGGACGATTCGGAGAATCGTGCTTGTCATATGGGTTGAAGCGATGCGGCGATTGGAAGATGCTAGCAAGAATGGGTGGACAATGGCAGATATCAGCATCATGATGCTAGCGGTCGACCTAGGGCCACAGCAGATCGGAAGTGATTGTCAGATCAGTTGTCACAGCACCTGATTCATCATTATCAACCATCAGACGTGCGACCGGCTAATGAGTGTCCAACATGACCATTCACAAACGGCTGATAGAGCGAAATCTACACTCGTTCCAACCGCTACGCCCCCTCCACTCCCGCCTGCATACCTTCGAGCCAGATTACAGTGGTTCGATCGGGTTCGAATGATTTACTGTGTTTTGAGATGAATCCCGCTTCCAACTGTGTCCTGACGATCATCGAAGACGTGTCTGAAGACACACAGGGCAGCGTGCCGCTTTCACTATTGCATACCACACAGGCTCTCAATCGGGGGTTATGGTCTAGGATGCCATTTCCCTTGATAGCTGGACCCCTTTGGTCGTCATTAGAGGCACACTTACAACACAGTGGTACGTCCACGACATTCTGAGACCTGTTTTGCTACCGTTCCTTTTGCAGTACCCTGGCCTTATTTTTCAGCAAGATAATGCCACACGTGTTGCTATGAACTGTCCTTCAACTTGTCAAACACTTCCTTAGCCAGCCAGGTCTCTCTCCAATCGAGCATGTCTGGGATGTGATGGGAAAGCGACTGCATCTACCAGGTAATGTTGATGACCGTCAATTGGAGTGCATTTGGCAAGAAATACCGCAGGAGACCACCAGGGAGCTTTATCACTCAATGCCACGTCGTGTGGCAGCTTGCACCCAGGCTAGAGGAGGATCACCACCTTATTGAGCTCCGTACTTTGTAACTATGCAACTCTGAAATAAATCATTCAATTTTTCTAAAATTTTAATTTTCTATTCTACAAACAATTTTTCTATCTGCCAATTTTTGTCTCCATTAGACATCTCCTTCTTGATGCGTTTTATTATTATTATTATAGAGTGTATATTGAGGTAGTCATGAATAACATTATCCAAGCGTACCAAGGAGCATTTTTCGCTATTCTAATTTTGCACTTTTTTACAACATTTTTCAGAATTTCACTTGGTGTATGTGTCATCAAATTTTCGATCGTTAATTTAACCAACTTCCCATCAAGCTAGAGCTCTGAAACTTTGGGAACCATTCTTACTCGCCTAACAATGCAATATTTAGTCGTTTGCGACAAGTTTTAACTAATAATTAATAATTTTAATAAGTCAAAACATCCCTTCCCCTCGGCGCTTTTAGGATTCAGGAAAAAAATTCTTTCCCTCTCTGGGAACACCGGGAATTCCATATACGCCACATGAGGTACCGTAAAACTTTTCTACTCACAAAGGAGAGATAGTAAGGGTTGCTGACTTTTAGTCAGTAATCATTCGCAAGAAAGAAAGATTCCAGTAATTGGCGCCATGTCATATCTCAATAATTTTTTCTGCATTCTGGTTCCCATTTTTAATAGAATGACTTACAAACTTTCGAATGCATGTTTTGATTTATATTAAGAATTTTTTAATACGCTCACAAATGTCTCTTTTTAAGTAAATTTTAAAGTAAAAATTTATGTTTTTCAGAATTTGATGTACAGCATTTCAGAAGTACTAAAAAAGTAGAATTTAAGTGATTGGCATGTCGACCAGAAATCATGAACTAACACATCAATCAATAACTCCCGAGACTAACCCAGAGATGGCGCTCGTAGTAAACCAGTAACCAGGTCTTTCTAGAGTACTAACCTTTGCTTGAAACGTCAGTTATCGAGGTTGAGTGTGTCGTTTTGTAGTCGGTTTTAAAAATGAAAACCGAGTTTCGTGTTCTCGAGTAACATTGTTCTTTAATGAGTCAAAAACCGTGAAAGCGAGAACAATGGATGAAAAATGTTACCCGATCTTGTCCATCAAAGCAACGACTTTGTCGGATCGGTTTGCCGAGTTTAACGCTTGAAGTCATTACCACGACCTGGAAATGACGCGGAACGCTCAGACTGACCTGTGGAAGCCAGTTAATCGGAAAATGTGAGGGAAGGACGAAAAATTATAATGAAGATCGTAAAGTGAAGCCCGTGAGATTGCTGAGATGACACAGATATCATATGGAAGTGTATTTACTGAAAAAGGTTTTTTGAAGTGAAGTGAAAAAGGTTTTTTCCAAGTGGGTGCCGCGATTGCTTTCGATGGAACAAAAACAGCAACGAGTCGATGATTCAGAAAGCTGTTTATTGCTATTTACTCGCAACAAAAAAGATTTCTTGCGAAAAAAAAAAGAGAAAAAAAAAATTGGAAAAAAAAAAAAAAAAAAAAAATTTTTGAAAAAGCGTTGGAACGATTGTATCACCCTAAAAGGTGATTAACAAAAGGTGTTATGTTGATGAATAAAAAAAAATTTTGCAAAAAAAATGTTGTTTTCAATGTTAGACTCGGGAGTTATTGATCGATGTGTTAGTAAAAATTATTAGATACATAACTTTTATTTGCTCCATTCGTAATTTTTTAGTCTACGCAAATTGCTAAAAATAACTTAATCTGAAAAAGAATTTACTGTATCCATTGCTTAATGATGAGATAGATTGATGAAAAATGTGGTGCAATATAGGCTAATATCCCTTAATTATGAGAAAAATATTATGAAAATATGAATAAGGTATTACATAATAAATATTTGTCTGTTAAAATAATTTCAGAATTTTTTTAAAAAAAATTATTCTTATTTTTGTGCAATGTTTCCATGTTCCTTAAGAAATAATAAAGTTCGTTTGTGTTTTGTCCACGTTTTTGGGTCTAGAAGAGTATGACACTTTATCAACACTTAGCCAATCATATTCAAATTAGCCTCACCTCCTCGCGGTTAGATCTGGTAATCCAAAAATATTTGGAAACTAAGAAGAAAAGTCTTGTATCTTTTGCAAAATTTTTTAGTAAAAAATATTCAATAAATGATTGATTAATTGAAATTATAATTAAATTTTTTATGTGTTTATCCCGTGTTTGTTTTGAATTGAATGTATAATAATTAATATACTTTGTCATTATATAAAAACGTTGTTTTTAAAAACATTGATTTTTATCTCGAATTATTTTTTTGGAATAAGTCTATAGCGCTTCAAAACGGACAGCTTGCATTATTACTGGGCGAAGAACTTACTTATAACACTAATAATTAATGAAAAGAGAGAAGAAACAGCAAATTAACGATATGCTAATATGGATTTAGCCTAAAACTTTTAATAATTATATTATATGTTTAATTGTATGTTAATATATTATCTAAATAAAATTTTAGGTAATGAACCATCGGAACCTAAATAAACTCTTCATCAAAAATAAACATATGAATTTAAATAATTAACTTTTCTGTCATTAATAAATAAAATATTTTCGAATTTTATTTCCTCATTGTACCCAATCAAATACAAAAATGTATTACCAAATTGTGTTTCGAACCAATACTAATCGCATCCATACAAATGAACAAAACTCAGTCCAATAACACAAGAAAAATCAATATTTATTTGCTAAATGGGATTAAACGTACATATACAATTCTGAAATACTATTAATTCCTCTTTAATCAATGATAAGCGGTTTTCAACAATTACGAAGAATGAACTACAAATTTTTATTAAATCATTTCAAGTGATATAGTTCATATTACACTGGAGTTTTAAAAAAATCAAGTAAGGGAGGTTCTTATAAACCACTATGCAGGTAAAAGATCTTGAAGCATAATTAGAATACTTT
>BMAW01081630.1:0-10123 GCA_019974015.1 Nephila pilipes | reverse complement strand
AAGAATTTTTGATGTATTGGTTAGGCATTTTGTAAATCATGAAATTGACATTATTGGTTATTAACCTTAAAATAATTATAATTGAAATAATCTAATCCATTTAGGTAGAAAATCTAAATAGTAATATCTATTCAACTTATAAGTTTTCCGCAGTGTTAGATACTTTTCCTTGAGAGATATTTATCCTAGAACGTGTTTCAAAGAAATGTGGATGATTTCAAGTCAGTTAAATCATGGGACAGGTAAATTACATTTCTGAAATGCTGTGTACATAGAATTTTTTGGGAAAAAAAAAACTCCCCCCCCCCCCCCTTCTTTTATGCAATTGAATGCCAACTTTATCGGGGGTGGGAGGTTGGACTGCAATAGACTGGAGACAATCTAAAATAACTTTATGATACTAGTTTATTGAAATTCATGGACAACTACATTATATTTACTTAACTAATTAAATGGTGTTTTTTAGATTTAAAAAATGACTGCAATAAGTGTGAAGGAATCTGGGGTATATATAAGATTACTAAGCTCTGTGAAAATCAAATTATTTTCCTTAAATGTTACAAAAATATGATTTTTTAATGGTAGTTAAATGCTGGACTTTTTGTATATATAAACTCTGAGTCCTCTGAAACATCTTTTGAATAGGGAATTATGAATAACTTTTTGATATGTGACCATTCTTAAATAATTTTTTAGGACAACTTCTTTTGAGTTTTATTAAGAGTGTGTATTCACAGTTAGTTGAATTTCAGTGCTGTATGTGTTCAATGATTTTTTCATTCATGTTTTTAATATTCATTTTATTGAAATACTCATTAAAATTAGTTATATATGAAACCTAAACGTTTCCTTTATTTTCTCGCATTCATTGCCGAAAATAATTTTTTAAAATTCTTAGCTACCAGCCTATCTTATTAAAACCTCTGAAAATTAATAATTAAAATGTTTGAGAACTGGAAAATATAATTAGAATGAACTTATAATAGTAATGAGACAAGTAACATTAATGGTTTGCTCTTGGAAAATGGTTTTGTCAAATTGTATGGTATGAAAAATTTAAAGCCAATTAAATGTATTTTATCTTCAGTTTGCAGAACTGTTTTTGTAAGTAATTATTTGTGTAATTTAAAATCCTGTTCTGATATAAATTTTTATATTTTTTGATTAAACTTGTATCACACACACACACACAGAATATGGGACAAAAATTATCAAAATATTATATCTGAATTTTTCATGTTTTGGGTAGGCATAGTCAGTCTCATAAATTTTCAATTTTGATTTTAATTAATTGAAGCTGTCAAAATCAAAGTAGTAATATTTGTTCCACTTGTAATTTCCCTCCTGTTTTATTTACTTGTTTTTGATACTAATAACACTTTTTTTTTTTATCACTGAAAATATTTGATGGAAGTGCATATGTCTTCTAATGAGTTTAATTCTGGGACAGTTGAATTACATTTCTAAATTGCTGTGTAAATAATAACTTTTACAACATTAAAAGGTTTTTTTTTATTATTATTATTATTTTAGTAAAATGCCATCTTTATAAAAAAAAAAAAAAAAAAAAACTACAACAGTTTGAGACAATCTAGATTATCTCTATGATATCTAAATCCTCAGACAGATTATGCTTGTAAAATGCTGACAAAATATAATTTTTATGACTATGTAAATGCCAGCTTTTCAGTTTTAATGAAATTAATTGACAAAAAAGTGCAATAAGCAGGAAATAGTCTGGAATACTTTCATGATTTCTAAATTTCGGAAAAATCAATTTTTTTTTCCCTTAACTGCCGTGCAAATATTTAGAAGTAGCTAAATGCTGGATTTTTTTTCTGTATTTAATGCCTTGTTGATTGAAACAGAGTTTATATATACATTGGGTAATTTGGTATGTTTTTATAATACCCAATATTTCTAAAATTAAATTAATCTGATAAGTTCAAACAATTACTCTTATTTTCTAGTATTTATTAACGAAATTAAACTTTAAAAACTCTTAACTCTAAGCTTGTCTTATTAAAACATGTAAAACTTTTTGAAAATTTGTAAAATATTTAATATTTATTATGTTTGAAAACAATGAAAAATATAAATCAGAATGAGCTTGTAAAATTTATGAAACAAGTAACATTACTCTTTTTATCTTGACCAAATGAAGGAAGTTATGGGTTAGTAAATTCATTTGGTACAATAATTTCAAATTATTATTTCCTTGGATGTGCTTAACTGAATTTGTAAATATCCATTTGTGTAATTTAAAAATATTTTCTGATATTATTTTAATACTTAGTGATTAAACTTGTTGCAATATATGTGATTTATAGATTAATTAAAATTTTTATTGAAATTTGTGTTGGAAAGGAAGTAAATAATTTAAATTTTCATTATTGATTATTAATCTCATATTTACTCTTCCTCTCTCTCTGTATGTATGTATATATATATAATTGCAGCTTTTAAATACTTTAAAGTGGGTTCTTTACTTGTTGTTGATAATAACACCTTATTGTCACATTCTTAGTTTATGTCATGGAAATTTCTTTTAAATCGAGTGAATTAAATTCTGGATCATAGACTCGTCTATCAGATCTTAAATGTTTGAAGAGTCAATTCCATTTTAATCTGTGTGATAGTAACCCACTTACGCCTTTAATATTAAAATGAATAGTTTTAAAATATATTTTTTAAATAATCGACAGTTACGGTTAGACATTTTCTAGTTGGATTGAGAAAGATAATAATTATTTGTAAAGTAAATGTTAATTTTTACATTATAATAATTAAAGTAAATGTTACTGGCCTACTTACAGAGTTATTATGCAAGTAAAATAACAATTCTTATTAAGTTTACTGTCACCAAATTTATTTAATATAAAACACTTCACTTCTAATAAAGTTGACCGAATTTTACTAAAATATATTCGTTGATAATAGAAAGAGAACTTATTTTCATTCTTTAGATACGTGAAAGAAGATTATATCTTTTATAAAATTGCTCTTTTTGAAAATATTTTTAAAATAAATTGATCAAACAAATATTTATAAGTGTTCTTTGTGTCAGAAGAAATTTAAAAACTGATATTGTGAACTTTCCATGTAAGTGTGATTGCAAAGAAATCCCTTTATATTTCCACAATTGCAATCACACTCTTTATCTGTGTTCTCAAACATTTTAGAACTTAAAAAGCCTGTTAACAAGGAACTTGTAATTAATGTTTCTGAGATTCTACTTTTTTTTTTTTTTAATGCAAATTAATTTTTTTCTAGAAAATTATTTGAGCATTTGAAATATTTCTTTATGACTAAATTTTGATGTGAAGTTATATAATTTTTTTCTTATTTAGGTAAATATTTTACGTGGTTAAAAAACTTTTTCTTAACATATTCTGTTTTCCAAGTCACTGTTCCTTATAGAATACATCACGCGAATAATAATAATAGGTTGTACAAATTAATTTTATTTATTGATAAGCATATGATAGTTTTTTCTGAAATGTTGTCAATCTTGTTCCATAGTTAAAAACTATGCTATAAAATTGGTTTTGAAATGAATGTGGAAGAAAAGATAAGAACAAAGGATGACTTGCATCAAATGTCGGTTCAAATTAAGCTTCTTTTAAAAGGTAAAAATAACTGGTAGAAGCAAAAACGCGTCTTTTAGAGAAGAAAAGAAATGATTCAAGGAAGAATGTTTTTCATTCCTATTCAGATGATCAAAACAAAATTTATTAAGAATTTTTCAACAGATGATTTGTCAATGTAATCAACATGCATGAAGTTAATACGAATTATTACTAAAATATTCTGAATAAAACTTATACCAAAGAATATTCTTTAGATTTTGTTTTTATCTCTTTATTCAAACTTATTTAGAATATTTTTAAGTAGAAAAAATTTAAAGTTTAATCCAAATGAGCAAAAGTTAAAAGTAAATATTGTAATGTAAAAGTACGGAAGAAGTTGATAAATAAAATTATTTTTGTTGCTTATTACACTTTTAAGTGCCTGTTATAGCCTTATACAATCATTTGTGGAAATTTGAGTTAAATTGAATGACTTCTTGATGATTTCTGAAAGTTATTTAGTTATAAAAACATATACATACTATTATGTCTAACATTTTTAAAGAAGTTAAATATAATATATAACCTAATGCATCCAGTTGTTCTGACTTGTCTGAACAATTGGATTCATGTTCAGAAAAGAGTGATTAGTCTGATTTCATCTATCATGTAATTAATAAAAGGTTGTCTTTTTAATTTTGGAAATTATTTTAATTGAACAGAAAACTTGGATATATTCATAATAGGCATTTTTTAAAATATTTTTTATCTGAAATCTCCTACCTTTCAAGAGACACTTTAGAAAATTCTTTGAATAATACTACCTGTAAAATACGATGACTTCTGTTTGGTTGAATGAGGATTCCTCCAGGAGCTTATCTAATGGAAAATATATTGCATGTGGAACTTTACAGTAAGCAAATGTTTATTTTTCATTTAATAGATGTTACTTATATAAATTGTTTGGTGTCCCATTTTTAGAGGATATGAGTCGAGTGAAATTCATTTTTAGGAAATAAAATTTAATTATAATAAGTTATTTTCATGAAATGTTCCCCTTAATATTTGCTATGCCATATTGTTTCTGTATAAAAAAAAAAAAAACTAATTGAATTGAAAATATATGCTAGAAATTTTATTTGTTTAAATATATTTATGAGAAAATATTTTTTTCAAATTTGCGGATATATATAAAAGGGTAAAAATTATTTTTATACAACAGTATAGTCGAAAAATGAAATACTTCCTATTATATAAATAAATTTTGTCATTCACAACTGCTAATTACAGTTTCCTGTAGTGTTTATAAATTTTGCATTTTTATAAGAGTCACCTAGTGCTTATATTGGATAACAGAGTTAATTCACAATGGATAACGGTAACATAGTTTCCCCCCCCCCTCCTAATTTGTGTTTAAAGTCAAAAATGTTGTCTGTAATTGTGTGAAAGATTTTTTGTAAAAAAAGAGGAGGAGACTTTTTTGAAAATAAATCAAATAACTTATTTATATGGATTTGGATATTTTTAAAGGGAAGTCTGGTTTGAAAATTCAAATATTCATCATCCACATCTTAGAAGAGAACAATTTTGAGTGTGAATTCGTTTGCAAATATATTTTTTAATTCTTTGGATGTAGTTGGGATATTTTATTTTTTGCACTTGCAGAGAGTAGTGTCTTTATGGAGAATGCAACAGACTTATCTATCAAATTACTCTTCAAAACCGGCTAGGAGTGTAAAGTTATAAGGTGAAAATAATCAGATTTATAATTTTCATTTTGAATTCCATAAACTTAAGAAATTTCATTTGATTCTCAAACGAAGGGGAGAATTAAAGCTTCTGTAATAAATAAGTCAAATAAATAAAATAAAAATAATTCAATGAATGTATGCATCGAAAATATCGTATAAATATAAAACTGCTATAAATTGCATTAAATGGAGTGAGTGTTGGTAGAGTTCAATGGCATAAGAGCCAGTCATGGCTATGCTGCGCCAAGCATAATGTAACTGTGGTCAAGGCATTCATAAAAATGGAAGATAAAAATATGTTGAGAAGGATGATCGAAAATAGGGAAGAATCACAAGGGTATCCCGGGGTCTCATCATCCATTTTTACCACAGATGGTAAAACCCATGGGAAAGAAAAAGATCTTTAAAGTGACTCGAGGTCATTATTCCCACACCAATCTAAAGAAGGTAAGCTCCTGAGGCCTGCGTTAAATGGAATCTTGGATATTCCTAAAATTCCTGTAATATTTATAAAAACTGAAGACGAAATTTCGATTACGGAAAAGACATGAAAAAAAAAAAAAAAAAAAAAATACAGGGTCATAAACACACTTGGTAAAACAAAGGATTGCACACTTTTAAAGTCATTAGAACCGATATTGATATGTTATTTCTAAATAAATTGAGGGACCCTGTGAGTAATAGTTCTACACGGTTGGATCCAGGATTGGAGACAATGGCGGATTCTCGGTGTGCGTCTTTTACGGAGATATATCGCAATCTGTTTTTTGTTGTTTAAATGAATTAATTATAGCTACGTTTCTCAGGCAATGATCAATCACCACATTTCTGTCGGATGGTAAGCGAAAAATAATAGAAAAATTTATCTTTATGCTGATAGTAAGTCCTCCATAGAACTTCTACTTGAATAAAAATAAATAAATACTTATCGCAAAATAGTAATCATACTAATATTTATTGGGTTGAAGCACATCAAAGCTGTATAAAATAAACATGCATTTCTAAGTGGAAAAATAACTTATATGTGTTCCTTTCCCAATTTATTTCCGAACATGCGCGTTTCAATAACACCTTATAGATTATTGGAACATATACTAAAATGACTATTAACACTGAAATTTCTATTAAATTGTTCAAACCAACTTTAAGCTAAGCCTATAACATAATTAATAAGTATGCGGTCAGCGTATTTGTCAAATTACTGCATTAATCCACTTGGGAGTATTTTGCGGTAACTGGAAAGGTATAAGAGTATCAGTTTACAGATTAAATTCCTGTTATCACGTAATTTAATACGAGGTTTAAACAAATAGTGAAAATGAATTTCTCAAAAAAAATTTAATTAATTACTTTTTGTTTCCTTTCTTAATAAATTATTTTGTACAATTTTTCGCCATTAAAGCAAGGCTTAGAGATAAAGTACCTTTGCCGCATATCGGTCTTCAAAATTTGTTGAAATGGACAACAAAATACCAAAATAATGAGTTGCAGTAATTTTTGTTTAAAGGCTGAAAAAAATTATCTCGATTTATGAACACCTCCTCTTCGACTCCCTATCGAAATAAGAACCAAAATTCGTAACAAAAATTATGTACAGAGAGTTTGGCAAAGAACAAGGGATCCAGGTATTATAATTGAACTCCGTGCACTCAGTAATGAGATATCGAGAGATATTAAACACTTTTCCCAATACATATGGGGGGAAAAAAAGGAAAAAAAAAGGCCTCACGCCTGATACAAACACACTTTGGAGGGAAGCCTCCCTTGTTTCCCTCCAAAGTGTGTCTGTATCAGGCGACTCAGAAAGCCTTTTCGTACCATTCTGCCCCTGAAGAATGGTAGGCAGTATTGCTGTAGCTCCCATTGAAAAGGCGGAAGTTATAGCGGACATCCTTCAGAAACAATTTGAACCCAATGCAGACGAGAATCCTAGATTCTCGGAGCACACAGAAAGAAAAGTCCAAAGATGTTTGGCCTTCCCCCACCTGTCTAGACCTGGAATCAGTCCAGGCTAGCGAAATTTTGGACTTTATCAGGAAAACTAAAATTAAAAAGGCACCGGGATTGGATCTGATTTCAAATCGCATCCTTAAAAATCTCCCCCTTAAAATTTATTTTTCTGTTTACGCTGCTCTTCAATTTTTTAATGTAGAAATGCATGCTTCTTTCCTATAGCTTGGAAAACTGCCATGGTGGATCCAATTCTGATGAAGAAAATCCTCAAAATTATCCCTCCATATCATTATTCAGCTCGCTGAGCAAAGCACATGAAGATGTTATTTTGAATCGCCTGGACCAGTTCTGCTTAGCCAGGAATATTATTATTCCAGAGTAGCATGGCTTCGTCCCCAAGTGCTCTACGGTAACTCAGTTACTAAGGTTCACTGAGACGGTCCAAAAAGCTTTTCCAATTACAAAAGCCACGGGTATGCTTTTTATTGACTTGCCAAAGCTATTGATAAAATTTGGCATGATGGGCTCATATCCAAGATGATGCGACTTGGTATTTCGGACCATCTAGTCAAAATTATTCACTCGTTCCTGGACTCTCGTAGTTTTCGGGGCCGAGTTGAAAATGCAGTCTCCTCCCCCAGACCAATTCTCAGTAGCGTACCGAAGGGGTCGATTTTAAACCCAAAAATCTTCTCCTGGTACGTAAATGACATCCCAAAGGCGTCCAACATTCATTTGGCCATGTATGGCAATGATACTGCCATTATGTCTCAAGATATCTGCAATCGGAAATTTATTAAAAAATTACAGAAGTATATTTCTCGATTACAGCTATGGTTTCATTAACCTTTTTTGACATGATCATAATCATTGGCTTCCTCCTCAGACTCCTTGGCAATTATCTGCGTGATTTCTTGCGAGAGTAGCCCCAACAGATGTGTGACCCAAAGTTCCTTCTAGAGAGATATTCTAAATTTTCTCTTCTAGTAGAGCTTGACGCTCAATTAATTCTAAGTACAGGCTAATATCTTCCTTCATATCATACTTATGAAGAAGTTTGCCTAATTCCTTGCTGGGTATTCTTGCACTTTCCATTTGAGATTCTTGAGCTCATCTTATTTGAACTTTAATTTTCCCAGCTCAAAATTATCTCTTCGCCTTTCTCCCACTAATTCTAGTTTTCCATTTCGCTCCTGAATTTCTACATCTTTCCGTTTTAGCATTTGAATTTTCTTATTCTTTCCGTTTTCGCTCTTCAACAAATTCCTCAAACATCGATTTAACGAATTCTTTTTCGTATCCATCCCTCTTAAGAATAATTTCTTTTAATGTTATCATCTTCATATCCTGAGTAATTCTTAAATCTAATTCGTCCGCAAACCTGATTAAATCCTCCTTTCCCCCTTTTGTTAAATAAGCCATTTTCCTTAAGGAAAACAAAAGATAACTCCAAAAAGCTAATTCACTCAAATAAACTAAATATTTTGGCCTATCTACGAATTTAAAATATCAAGCTGAAAATTTTCCGAAATGGTACTTATTTTCCTTCTCCAAAAAAGTTTATAAAAATATTCTCATAAATACATACAAGCAAGCATAAATACAAGAAAGAAATAATAAAATTCTTATATTTCAAAAACAAAGTTATTTTGGTCTCTTTTTAAATTAAGGTTTAAAACGAAATTGAATACAATTCTTATTAATTTAAAACTAATTTCTTTGACATTTGTAATTAAATTAAGAAAGAATACTCATTAAATAATATCAAAATGAAATATACATTTGAAAACCAAAACGAAAATGATTTCTTTTAACAACACACATAAAATAAGAAATGTAGTAAATTCTTAGGATATTACTTTTATGTTTATACAAATATAAAACAACTCTAATACTATCTAATATCTCAAAACAAAACTATCCTAGATTTTTCTTTACAATAGTAATAGCATGAGAACTTTACAATCTTTTCATGAAAACGCAGTAATAATACAATATATATACATATATTTTTCATAAATTATACTCGGTTAATACAATCAAAACAAAACTATTTTTTATAAATTCAAAATTTTCCTAGTAAGTACTCAAATCAAATAAATTCAGTATATTCTCAAACAAGTTATTACAATGAAAACGAAACCATAAAATTATGAATCTTAAGTTTTCTCAAAATAATAATAACAATAATTGAATGGTATAACTGAATTTGATATCAGAGCGATATAAACAAATTCACACAAAATATAACTCAAAATATTGACAAGCTGTCGATTAGCACCAGGATGGTACAATACATTATTTTTCAAAAGAATAGTTTATCTATCACAGAAAATAAATTTTTCATGGAAAAAAACACTTATCTTTTCTTTGATGATTCCAAAGACAGAGGGTCCACAGGTTATACTCGAATATTAATCTTAGTGCAAGGGACAATTCAAAAAAAAAAAGAACACTGTATTGTACATACTACAAAACTTTTCTTCAGAAATACAGATTTCTTCAATACATAATCTCCAAGAACAGGGAGTACTTTCTTCAAAACAATAATCTCTTGAGTGCAGGGAGCACTTTCTCATAACAAAAAAAAATGTCGACATACAGCACGCACCTTCTTCGAAACAATTAATTCCAAGTGCAGGACGCACTTTCTTAAACAATATTATCCAAGTGTTCGGCGTACTTCTTCTAAGCTCTCAATCCAAATGCAGGGAGCACTTAAACAATAACCGGGATGGATACAATATCAGTATTTTTCGCCGTGAAAGGTGCGGCTCACTTTCACCATATACCAAACTAGGCTTTATTTTCTCAATCCCAGAACATGCCAAAAATAAAATTAAATTGTGG
>BMAW01081627.1:7749-20444 GCA_019974015.1 Nephila pilipes | reverse complement strand
ACACATTTTTATATGTTCGCAGAGTATTATTACCTGGAAGTCATCACACTAGTCACTTAGTAGCTTTTCCAGTAAACATATTCGAACTAAAAGTACTATATATTTAGTGACCAGAAGAAGAAAATTTAGAAGTTTCGGTTGACTGATTAAGTAATTGGGGAAATTTTCAGCATAGCAAAGTAGGGCGTTTTACCCCAGACAGCCGGATGGCTAATAGTATGATAGTTCAGAAAGTTTTTGGTCTTTCCACTGATTAGACCTTCCTGTAATAGTGGGTTTCTCCGAAAGTAAAAGCAGTATGTTGGCATGCTAATTATGTTAATTGTCTCTGTTCAGACGCAAAGAAATTTGGGGATATACAATAAAATGTATCGTGCTCGAATCGAGTTATTTTGAACCCTGAGCTCAAATCGATAAAACCCATACTGTGAAAAGGTTAACAAATTCACACATGACGCTTTATTACAAAGAAAGTTTATCCGTTTGCTTAGTAATAGTGACTACAATGTGATGGATAAGTAATTAGGGTTTATTATGACTCAAATTGTTTTTACAGAAAGATGGATGAGGAATATACAAAAACATAATAAAATTGTTATCTGTTTTTTATAAACTTTTTTATGCTCACTAGAGAAAAGAGAAATGAAAAGGGGAAAAATTGATATTTTTTGAATCTGTGCCATTTTTTTTTTATACTTATTATTACTTTTCATCGAATGTAAGATTCTAACGTTAGAAACATTAATATATCTTAGTTTTATTTCATAAAATATTTCTCTGCTTATTCGAATATATATAGCAACGAGTACATAGATATTTTATTCTCACGCTAATCATGTGTTCACTCTCTGTTGAGAAGTGGTCACGCGCTCGCACCCGGCTTTGTTTCCTCAGAGAAGTGGTTTCGAGTCCTTTAAACGATGAGAAACTTTAAATGATGGTCAGAAACTACGATTTCTACTCCTGAGCAGAACTCTACTTTCCAAACTTCCACACGACGACGAGTGAGTGAATGTAAAGTTTATTGGTGCAAGAGCCAGATATGGCTATGCTGCGCCAAACAAGATTAAACTGTGGTCTAGACGTGAAGTTGAAAAAAAAGGTAAAAATGGTTGACAAGAAAGAGGGTCGAAAATAGAGAAGGATCGCTGAGTGCGTCACCCGTGTTTACCAAAGACAGTAAACCCCATGGGAAAGAAAAAGATCACTAAGGTGCCTCGGGGTCATGATGCCCGTACTTACCTGAAGAAGGCAAGTCCCTGAGGTCCCCTGATATAATCCCCAGGGGCAGGGTGCCCGGCTATACCCCCAGACGCTGGGTACCCATTTTAGTCGCCTTTTACGACATGCATGAGCTACAGTGAGACTATTCTGTCATCCCCGGTCACCACACGGGTCCACTCCACACGACGACGACATGAGGACCTTGAATTCCTGTAGACTTAGCGTGCATCAGCTTTGCTGCATGATGGGTCTTTCGTGTCATCAGGACTCGAACCCACGACTCGATGGAAATAACGTCAACCACGCCCTCACAACCACGCCCACTGGGACATTGTATCGGCTGTTTCCAGTGGACCTTGCGTAAGGCAAAAATAGGCAACCGGGAACAAACAAAGTAGAAATTATTCTTGAAAACCTTAAAAAAGACAGTACTTAATGCTATTAATATATTTAAATAATATTTTTGCATTCATTACAAACAAATTTTGAGGTATTTTTATTTTATAAAATTTATTAATAAATAATTTTCATATTTTTTATAAGTTTCTTTGTTAAAATTTTCAATAAAAATTAATCATTTCCATTTGAATCAAATCGGGTCTGTTATAACAAATAATTGTAATTTCAGAAATTTATTATTATTAACTGGAAACCAATGAGTGTATATATATATATACTCATTGGTTTCTCTCTCTCTCTCTCTCTCTCTCTCTATATATATATATATATATATATATATAGAAATTATTGGAAAAGTGTTTGATTTCTTTTTGGCAACTTAAAATCTTTGAAATTATGTTCTTTTTCACCTTTTGTGTTGTATCATATGTTTATTCATAATACTAATAACACTGATAAAGAACGAGTTTTTTGAACATGGGTTTTCTTTCAAACTTCCTTTTCTTCGTGAAATAATATTTTTATTCAAGAAAAAGAAATATAAATTCTAAAAAAGTTCTATGCAAAGTTTTGTAAAGAACAAATTTAGCCACACAAGGAACACTTTTTTCTTATAATTATTATAAAATTAATCAATTGAATAAAAGAAATCAATGTAACTAAAACTAAAGCAAACGATAAGTTATTAAACGATGGATTTGGTGACTTGGCGAGAAACTTGGCGTAAAATTTAATTCTTTAAATAATTAGTTTTAATCAATTAATTTTTATTAATTATAATTATAAATTATCGTATTGTCATAAAAAACAACCGTGTGTAGAAAATTTAAGCTCAATTGAGCGCTTAGAAATGTGAGAAAAAAGTTTTTAAAGTTTTGACCCAGACAAAGTTACAATGTGAGTTAAAGAAAACCCATTTAAAACAGGTGGGTTTTTTGAAAAAATGTGCGTTCCGATTGTACTTTAAATGAATAAACACTAATCAAAAGCTACGTAATCCTTTTATGAAGAATGTGAGTATATATAGCGATTAATTTTACAAGAGAAAATGAAAAATAACTAAAAATGAGATTGTCTAATTCAAGATTTTCAATAGATTAAACTCATCCGAATTTGGAACATACAAAAGGTATTAAAATCATGGTTATGGAATAATTAATTAATTGATAACACCAGAGAGAAAAAAAAGTTTTAAAAAAGGAACTTAAAAATCTCAAGTCCTTTATATAAAATTTAAAAGGTTTAAATATTAAGCATTTAAATACATCATCATCATGCCGAATCAAAGCAAAATGCGAATTCTACAAGGCAGCATGATCAAATGCTATCTTTCACATATAATGATGCGAATTTCTTCCGCTTTTATTTCCGCTGAGTTTGTTCAGTGACTCCGCATCCGAAGTATAAACAAAGGCCTTTGAAGCTTTGAAACAAGTTTATAGCGTGAGGTTCCATGGTGTAATGGTTAGCACTCTGGACTTTGAATCCAGCGATCCGAGTTCAAATCTCGGTGGAACCTGTGAGTTTTTGTTTTCGGTCTGTCATTTAAAAATTTGGAAATTTTGTATTTTGATAAATGATATAAATGAAATAATTTTTTACCTTCAATAAATTGAGATTGTCAAAGATTTGTGAAAGTAAAAAGAAAATGTTATTATTGTTCATCTTCATTGAAATTTTTCATTCAAATATTGAATGACGACAACTAATCTGTCTAGAATATATCTGAATTATTTATCTATAATTGAGGAATATAATTTTCTTATAAAAATGATTAAAATGATTATTCTATTATTCGCGAATTTTTTTTTTAAAAACACAATCCGAGAAGTTTTACAGTATATTTATAAATAAACAAAGAAACCAAAAAAATTAATCGGATTTTTATACCTTACAAAAAGTAAGCCTCTTGCGTTGTTTACCTTTGGTATATTGTTTATTTTCAATGGTGAGACACGTGCTTAAAATATTTGGTAAAAATTTCTGGGTGTATTTTTATTATGTTTGCCTTACATAAATACACTCTATTAACAAAAAAAAAAAAAAAAAAAAAAGAAAGAAAATAAAACGACACTCAAAGAAGTATTTGCCCATTTGTAATGAAATTTAGTATGAAAAGACATTTGAACCGAACATGCAAATGATTAAAATTTGGTGTCCAATGAATGAATAGCGGGAGCTACAACGCATCGGAACTGCGCGCTCAGCAGGTGCATATAAGAAACGATTCTCAATTTGATGGTCAAACTTTCTGTTGCATTGCGATTTAAGATACCTTTCAACGACTGAAAAAATGCCTCGCCGCAGGATTCGAGCTCATTAAGGGAAGTTTCCAGAGTCTTAAAGATTGGATTGAAAGAGGCAGGTTGCCAAATTGGAGGATCGCCCGTCATACGGGTCAAACTGATGCGGCGATTAGAAGAAGCTGGCAAGAATGGGTGGACAGTGGCAGATTTCAGCGTCATGATGGTAGCAGTCGACCTAGGGCAACAGCAGATCCGGAGGACAGAGTGATTGTCAGATCAGCCGTCACAGCGCCTGATTAATCGTTATCAACCATCAGATGTTCGATCCTCACACGAGTGTCCACCATGAACCATTCACAGACGGCTGATAGAGCGAAATCTACCCTCGTACCGACCACTACGCCACTTGCCATTTACGCCTGCACACCGTCGAGCCAGATTACATTGGTGCTTGGCTCGATCAGGTTGGAGTGATGCTGACTGGGGACGTATAGTGTTTAGCGACGAATCCCACTTACAATTGTATCCTAACGATAATCGAAGACGTGTCTGGAGACGCCCAGGGCAGCGTACCAATCCTGCTTACACTATTGCCCGCCACACAGGCCCTCTACCAGGAACCCCCCCCCCCCCCCAAGACACCGAAGCACTAGGAGGTGTCCTGTCCAGACGGATACCTCCTACATAAATAATTGCAAATTTCGTGAAACTTTTTATATTAAAAATCCACGAAGAAAAAGAATAACATAAAGGCGTTTTTAAAATTATATGATACTAAAACATATAAAATACTTTTGAGCAGTAAATTGTTTAAATGCCTCTTGAAGAAGGCAGAAGCTTCGTCTCTTGATTGAAGTTCAAAATTACGAGATCCGTCACCAATAGATCTCGTGTAGTTCTTAAAAGCGACGTTAATAAATAATGAATCAATCGTGAAAAAAGTAGCAAAAAGTGTTCCAAGTATCAGAAAGAAAATATTTTTAGTTTCTGATATTTAGTTACAGTCAAATAATATTAATAATAAAATATTTCTATCGCATTTTGTACGCTCAAACATCTTGTTGAGGAATTAAAGGAGTAGAAAAGATCTCACAGTACATTACTCTTTAAGATCAAGCTTCATTTTCACTTTAAGGTCTTCGTGCTCCTTCAAAACACAGGTTTTGTTCAAGATAAAGATTTTTTTTATTTTTGATCTCGCATTAAAATTCAATCTTTTATCTTTAAAATTCTGTTTGAGTTTTCGTTCTACCGTATTTAGAAGTTTAATTACAGTTGTTTTACTATTACTTGATCATGAATTTCTCTGACCGGAAAGGCTCTAAAAAACGACATTTTTCATTACTACAAAGAAAAACACTGTATTTCAATATGTTATGAATCAATGCAGCAGAAATTTCATATGTAGGTTTTTCAAATACATACACATAGAATAGACTGTCTTTAAGAGTTTATATTGAATATGAGGTATTCAATAGAAACTCTCTCTCGTATATGATATTTTACATTGCTGTTAAGTTAAAATGACAATGACGTTTAAAGAAAATTTCAGGTTCAGAACTCGAACTACATGGCATCCTACGTAAGAGCTATATTATCAAAACAATAGACTATTCATTAGATAAGGTTATATTATTTTTGTTCAATTTACAAAATGTCTATATATTTTTCTTCTGAGTTACCATGTTTTGTGGAAAAGTCTTAATTTTTGGTTATATTTGAATAAAATGCTCTTTTGACAGTAAAAATATACACGAACAAAATTTTTTTGGGGTATTTTTATAATTTTGAAACCCCATAAGGTAATAAAATATGCACTAGTAGGAAAAATTTGAGTAAATTCATAAGCGTTTCTTCGAAGGTGAACTGTTACCTTAACCTTAGTTTAATTAGAGTCTCATTTAAATTAGAATCTTATTGAATTAGAAGAGTTTTTAACGTTTCCCTGAGAATACGAATCCTTTCGTAATTTTTGTTTACTCAATATCCTCTGGGTAATCCGACCGATATCGGACCAGGACATTGCTGAAATATTGAAAAACACTAAGAATACCACAACTGAATAGCAAAAGCTATGCATACAATTAAAAAAAATTAATATAAAATTCAAAGGCTTAGCGAGAAATGTTTCTCGGGAAGGGGGGATTCTCTCCCTTCAAATGATTTCTCAAAGCTAATTTCAAATATCATGGTTTATTTTCAAGGTGAAAAGAATATTTATGGGGAGTACGGGATTTCGAATACTAACTTGTTCTGAAAAAATGAAAAAAATTATAAAAAAAGTTTCTGTTTTAAAATTTCGGTATGCTACAATCCTTATGAGGGGGGTTGAAACCCCCGATCTTCCCGTCACTACGCAACAGACAAAATTTAATACTATGCACACAAATAAAAGGTCAATCACGAGAAATAACTAAAACTATATACAAAAAGGGCACGTTTTTGTATTGATGATCTATGTTATTCCACTGAAACTGAAGACAAAATTTTTAATGAATTATCAGCTTACGTATAAACGCCAGATTCTGCCAAGGTTCAAAAAATGAAGTACCAGATTATGGAGTAAAAAATAGAGATAGAGTAACAAAAATATAAATCATAATCAATTCAGTAGAGAAAAAAAAAAACAACTACAAAAAGGGAACATATGTAAAAAAGGAAACAAAATTATATGAAAAAAGAAAGCAAAAAATAAAAGTGTTCTCTAAAAGAAAAATTATATATTATTTCCTGTTTTTCCTTCTCCCCTCTTAAAAAATAAAAAAATCATGATGTGGAGTTCTAACGGCGAATAAACCACGAGTTAAATGATACCAACCGGAAACTACTTTAAAGGCTTCCGGAAAAAATCAACAATGTTGATAGCATAAGTAATTTATAAAATAAAAACGAATCACGAAAAAGTGCTAAAGAAGCAGTGACTTGTCTGCCTGCATAAATATACCGAATTAATGGCAAACTGTATTGAATAATGGTCTAATTATAGAGGGAGTAACCGTATATTCAGGTCATTATTTTATTAGTATTTTAATATTCCTATTGGATATTTCCTTTAAAACACAGTAAAAAGGACCTCCATTCATCAAACTTAAGGTATCCGTACACCTTCGGAGAAATGTTTTTGAAGTACATTGATATTTGCTATCAAAATATTTTTTAATGCTAAAATATAACCTAAAACAATGAAAAACACATTTAATAATCTGCTTTTAATCCAAAACAAAAATTTTGGAGTGTAAAATATGGAGAAAATAGTACATAAATTGATTATCAGAATAACGCTCATAATTCAAAAGTAAACAAAAATATCATTATTCTGCAAATTTTATCTTATTTATCGTAACAGTTTTTGGGGCTGGTACTATTTTCATGATGAAAATCATCATATTACTACAATTTTTACTGTATATCGAGTTAAATAACAATAGAAATATCATGATTTACACCTTTGTTACTAAAAACTTATCCATTTTACAGCCATAAAAATAGTAGGGGTTCTTAAAAACTATATAAGGAAGATACTTATAAAATTTAAATTAATTTGATTCATAACTTTTCTGATATCTACGTTACCTTATGTAGGTATGTCGAGAAAACTCATTCTATGAAAAATCAAAAAACAAGCTTTCAAATGCAATTAAAAATTAGTTACCCAGTAAAATTTAAATCTCTTTAACTTAAGTTCTAAATAAGGTGCAAGCAAAATTCAGACATTATTAGAAAGAAAAAAGTTTTAATTTTAAACTGACATTCAAATTAGAAAATCGAAAATTTTGACAAAAAACGACGTTTGAAAATTGTACAGATACCAAAAAGGGCTTAAAAAAAAAAAAAAAAAAAAGAAATGTCAATGTATCGAAACATATATTTAAATTTTTCATTATTTTTTTTTACAAAACCAATTACGTGCATTTTTTCGGGATATTGATGACTTAAACCAATAAACCCCATGAAGAAAATTTATTTAAGAAAATAGACAAATCTTATTTAATTTATAAATTTTCTAGCTGTGTTAATAAAACGGAATGTTTGTATATACAAAAGACAAATCGAAACATTTACTCGTTTGTGTGTTGGACAAAGTAATTATTCTGTCTTTTTGAACACAACCTTTTGCTGAAGAAGATTCGCTTTTTATTTAAAGAAGTACAAATTTCTCCGGGATCTCCTGATAGAAATATATGTCTTGCTGGGCAGTTCTGATGGCTTCTATCACTTGTTTTTCTAAATGTCTATCGCTTAATTCCTCTTCGTTGTCAGCATCATCCTTTGCTTTAGGAGTCATCTTATACGTCTTAATCAGTGGAGTAATAAGCAATTATTAAGTTCTCGTTTATGAATAAAATTCGAAATTCAATTCTCGAATTCAATACCGTCGTCTTATTGCAATTGCTAACCTGTTCGCTCCCAGCGTATCACATTTGATACGCTCCGTGAGTGTCTTCTGCGGCCCAACGTATCAATAGAGATACGCTTGATGAGAACACTTTATTTGATTTTCTTAATGTTACTATATGGCGTTACAATACCGCGATATCTATATAGATAGGTTATTTGAAGTGTTGACCTTGGTGATATGGGCTTGGATTTCACTTCTGGTTACCAGGGGGGGTTATTGTTAAAAGCACGTGTTGCGGCGTGGCTCTTTAAATCTAATGACATGATTTAAAGGGTGCACTTGCTTTCGGTTTGCTTTTTTCTTTCTTGCTTGCTTCTTAGAAGTTCGTAGGAGAATTTATGTATGTTTAGGGGGGTTAGGGCTTTTGGTAGCAGATGTTCTCAGCTGTTCGTTTCATTGGGTCGGTTTTTATTTGTAGCGACAGTCATGACGAAAAGAAAGTATTTATCTGATAAAGAGATTTTCGAAATAATGAATGAATCTGACAGTAATCTTAGCGAAAATAATTTAAATCTATACATATACATTAAAGTAAAAAAAAGGACTAAGATGTGCCCTTCGCTCAAAATCTTGCGCGAAGCGTCAAAATATGTGTGTAAGACATGTGACGTTGTACTATGCATTGAATTTTTTTTTATAAATATACCATACAGCAAAATAAGATTTATCTTTTATATCTATATATTCCATAGAATGGTACATCATTACACCGTGAAATTTATGCAACATATGGAAATATATTTTGTATTTTCTTAAAAGTATGATTATTTTATGTAATTTTATGTATAAAACATTCAATTTTCGATTAAATCTTTTTTCTTTTGTATATATCAAGTTTAATGCATTTTAAATAATATATGTAAATACCAAAGTATTTTAATAAATAGCCGATTTTAGAGGAATTTTTTTTCACGAATGAGGCTTAATATCTAAAATCGTCTGGGCACAGCGTGACACTCCGCGGTAAGAAGCCGCGGGCCCGAAGAAGCACTTCTTTTTTCTCCCTCCGGTAACGAAAGGGTTAACATAATTACTTGATGCAAAATTTTTTATTTGGTGTACATAATTTTTATTTGATTGCAGAAATTTCATTCGATGTAATAGAAAGTGTTTTTATAATAATGAATGTTGAATGAAAAAAGTTATCTCTATATAGATTGAAGACATCTAGAAGCTCAAAATATAGAGGTTTGCCTTGTTGAGTTTCAGTTTTTAGCTATTTCTTACTTATTACATTTAAAGTTCTACTGGTCAATTTTGTTTTAAATGTCAATTTCCAGACCCTTCTTGAATTA
Organism: Nephila pilipes; assembly: GCA_019974015.1. Taxonomy (NCBI): domain Eukaryota; kingdom Metazoa; phylum Arthropoda; class Arachnida; order Araneae; family Nephilidae; genus Nephila; species Nephila pilipes. The sequence goes on along the minus strand of BMAW01081627.1, from coordinate 10,881 downwards.
TTTTTTTTTTAATTTAAGGAAGAGGACATATTTTTGATATTTTATGATAAAACTATCGGAAAAAATAAATAATTGTGACTTCAATCTCCATTTCTTAAATTTATAAGGTTTTCCAATTCTAGAAAGGGAATGTATATTCAGAAATTTTACGATAGATTTATTGGAATCGTAAAATATGAGCTTTTTCCTACAACTATCATAAAACACGTTGTTTTCCTACAACATCAGTGTTCAACATGAATATAGTAAAGAATAACAGCAAAAAGTTTTGTTGTGACTACAGATTCCGACCACTTTGACTTTTTTTGATAACTGAAAATGGCTGAGCGTAAAAGGTAAACCTTTTCTTAGAAGTGTACAAGAAATAAGGAAGTGTATGCAATTTTGATAACCTAGGTTTATCGTGGGTAAAATGCTTTGATTCAAGTGCATTTTAAGCACCAGTGCTTTTAAAGTGAGATATTCTCAGACTGCTTTTAGATCTATTGTAACGAAGAATGTTATTTGAAGAAACAAGATTGTAACGCCCAGGATCGTAGCGAGAACTTTTTTCATGGAAGGGAGGGTTCTTCTACTATAACTCATATTTCAAAATTAATTTCAAATTTAATTGTTTATTTTCAAGGTGATAAAAATGTTATTGTGGAATACGGGATATCTAAAAAACATTTTTTTCTGAAAAAATAATAAGAAATTCAATACAAAGTGTTTCATTTTTGAAATTTCAGTTCCTTATGGGGATTTAAAACTCCCATATCCCCTCATCGCTAAGCTTCTGGTACGCCGCTTCTGCTTCAATCATTAATTATTTAAATAGTCAATTACCAATCGTCCAACAAATAGAAAGTCAAACAGTGACGCTAACAAAGTTATTTTATTCGGATCTATGAATATGCTCAAATCAATCTCTATTTATGTCCCTATATGTGTCTGATCTAAAATTTAATGTAATAACTTAGTATTCATTTTACCGAATCAATAAAAATCGAGTCCTTAGAAGATTTATGGATAAAGGTTCGAATCCTTGAACCTTTATAGATTCTTTCTGTACTCTCCGAAGGTCTGATACAGATATCTCACATTAACCACTTCAGCTCATTTTCACTACCGCTAACCAACTAATATCATAATTAAATTATTCGCTGTATATAAATTAAATTCTTCAATCTTATTCACTACATCTTTATAATTTTCATTTAATCTACATAAGTCACGTTTCATTTATTGGGAGAAAATTTCAGTTTAGGCAACTTCACATGAAAGACGCCAAAGTGATAGTTGACAGAGAAAAATCGTCAGAATCCACTTCATAAGATATAACACATCGATCAATAACTCCCGAGTCTAACATTGAAAACAACATTTTTTTTGCAATTTTTTTTTTATTCATCAACATAACACCTTTTGTTAATCACCTTTTAGGGTGATAAATTGGTTCCAAGGCTTTTCCAAATCTTTTTTTTTTTTTTTTTACAAGAAATCTTTTTTGTTGCGAGTAAATAGCGATAAACAGCTTTCTGAATCATCGACTCGTTGCTGTTTTTGTTCCATCGAAAGCAATCGCGGCACCTACTTGGAAAAAACCCTTTTCACTTCACTTCAAAAAACCTTTTTCAGTAAATACACTTCCATATGATATCTGTGTCATCTCAGCAATCTCACGGAGCTTCACTTTACGATCTTTCATTATAATTTTTGTCACTTCACTCACATTTTCCGGTGTAACGGCTTCCACAGGTCTACCCGAGCGTTCCGCGTCATTTGTGTCGGTACGACCACGTTTAAACTCGGCAAACCACCGACAAATCGTTGCTTTTGATGGACAAGAGTCCGGGTAACATTTTTCAATCCATTGTTTCGCTTGCACGGTGTTTTTACCCATTAAAAAACAATGTTTTATCAGAACACGAAACTCGGTTTTTTCCATTTTTTAAACAAACTACAAAACGACTTTACTCCAACCTCGATAACTCAGCTGTTTCTGGTCCGATCGACTTAAAATTTTGACACGTTTCAAGCAAAGGTTCGTACTCTAGAAAGACCTGGTTACTGGTTTACTACGAGCGCCATCTCTGGGTTAGTCTCGGGAGTTATTGATTGATGTGTTACTGATTTATTCTTTTTTGCTCTTTTAGACATTACAACATTTTTTTCCATGTTCCTTCTCAAACAGATAAACATTCATTTCATCTATTTTCATTTATATTCAAGAACAGAATTATAACTGCAACTGGTGAAAGTGCAAAAAAAAAAAAAAATATTTGGATATATTTTTAATCAAATGAGATAAACATATTTTTCACATTTGATATAAATACATGTTATAAATAAATCACTATAATGGTTTTTAAGGATTTTAATGTAGTTTATAAATCAATTAGTTAACTTATGAATTTTTATTTAAGACTGGACTTTTGTTATCTTGAATTCTATTGATTTCAAAAGCCTTACGTAATACTTTATCTCACCAGATTAAATTATTTGATGATTTTTAATAAGGAAATTTTCATCGGAAATTATCACACCTAATTCGCAGTTATTGCTCAAAGATATCTTATACACAGTTTTTGAATGAAAAACACTTAAGTAATACAAGTTTAGCGGTAGGGGTATTAAAAAACTGTGACTTTAAAACAAATTTAACAAATGAGGAAAATTAATTTCTTTTGGGAATATTTATTTTCATATCAAAATGTAAAAAAACACCTCTACGGGAAAATGTAACTCATTAATTCTGAAAGCATTGACAAACACGTTATAAACGTTTATATACATACGTTCTAAATTAAGAATGTTATGGTACAGTAAAATGTTAAAAATTATATACTAAAGCATGCATTTTGCATATTTTGTTCAAAAATGTTTGTATTTTTGAAAAAAATGTGTACATCAGCCTAAGTTAATGTATAGCATTTAAACATTCTAAATAAAGTTCTAATTACACGCATTTCGAGATAAAATATTTTGTTCAAAATATCATCCTCCAACGGATCTTATCGTCTTTAGATCTCTTTGACATTTCAAAGTTAAAGCAAAATTGAACAATAATCGAACCAAAAAATAATCACCAATTAATCAATCTAAAATAAAATGCAATGTGAAATATTTACCAATGACACGTCATCTCTCTCC
>BMAW01081624.1:485-18026 GCA_019974015.1 Nephila pilipes | reverse complement strand
ATGAAATGGATTACAATGAAGACTCAAGATCCTCACTAGCATCTATTTGCAGCTCGGCATCCATATTGGAGACCGAAAACTGGACGAGCCTTTATAAGAAATAATAGCACCAAGGCGCACACAAAATGATTTGGGCAGTTAGTTGCAAGAGCATTTCTAGATTGTTCGGTAGTTTTTTAGCTGTTGTGATTTCAAAAACTGTGAAGTATATTAGTGTAAGAATAATGCTTGGAAAGATTTTGAAATTATTTTTTTCCTGCAATAAAAGAATCACATTAGACTATAAACATTAATTTTGAAAATAGATTTTCATGCTTTTATTAATTTATTTGAACTAAAAAAAGTCTGAATTTCGTGTTGAAAATTGTATGTAATTTTTTTAAAAAAAAATACAAGTTTGGGAAGTTTAGTAAGTGTCTGTAAGAAGCAAATTGGATATTTGAAACTCTTGAGTAATTCTGCAATTGAATTAATGTTTTGGAAAGAAATTATTTCTATTTGTTTTTGAATTACCTATTTCCTAAAAAAGCTTCCTTAGCAAGTTTATTTATATAATGAGTTGGCTGCTTTATAATAATATTTGTATATAAAGAATATAAAACATATGCATGCATATGATGTGAAATACACGTATTTAAAAAAAAGATGCAGTCGAATCTTAAAACACACTTATTTGTTAGCTTTGAAAATAATGAAAGCAATATATATAACAAAGAACTCTTATACATTTGGAAAATACTAATTTATCCTAAATGTAGTTGCTAGGCTGTTTCTTTTAACATTTCCTTGATTTAATTAGCTAGAATTTTTTTTTTTATTCATTGTGAATTACTCTACTTGAAATAATTTTAAATTTTCAAGATAGTTGAAAATGTACAGAAAACATTTTTGTCTGACTGAGATGTTACCACAAAGCTTTAAAACAAAGAATTCGTGCATTCTATACATAGATTGATTCTGTTGTTGTACAAGTACTTTGTAAACAAAAAAAATCTTAAAGGCAATCCATGATTTATTTATAAAGCAGGCTTTTGCTCTTTATTAAGAACTAAAAAAATCAAATATGTGCAATGAAATTTAAAAAACATTTCTGCATACTACTTTGTAAAATGAATGTGTAATTAAATGCAATTGTTACAAAAAGCTGAAGGATTTATTTTATGCTTGCTGTTTTAATTGATTTATCCAATTCAGGGCAAATAATGTAGTAATATTTTGTTTTTGAATTATGCGTGTGATTTTCATCAATTGTTTAATGTATTCAACCAGTATTTAATAATTTTTTGATAATTGAGAAAATTTATCTGCTTTTGAAACAGTTTTCGTTTGACTGACCTTTGTTTTTCTGTTTTGAATAAGTTGCCTTAGGAATGAATAAAAGTTGTGAACAAACAATGTTTTCATAATGTTTTAAATATCGAGGAAGATTTTTTTTTTGTCCATTTTCTTGGATGCATACGTAAAGTTTTATCATTGAAAAAAAAATTGGGTTTTTTATTAATGCATCTCATGGAATTTTTTATGATTGAAATATCCATTCTAAAGTGGAATTGATATTTAAATGCTTTATAAACATTGGATATAATTCAGCTTATTCAATCTTGTTATCTAGAATTTATACCACCAAATAATAAAACTGACTGCTGAATCCACAGCTCTAGCTTTTAATTATGTATTTAAAAGGTTGTTTGCATTTATATTCTAAAGAAACTAATCGCAAACTAGTAGAGACAACTATGAAATCAATATAGAAATGCTGTAATTGCATTGCATGAGCATGTTACTATCATGTAAACAAGCTATTTCAAATTTTCATTGTGTTTTAATACTTTTTTTTGTCAACTGTATGAAGTAATTTTTTATTTGATAATTATGTAGTTTTAATATTAGGTAGGCAAATATATCTGAACTGAAAAGAAATTTTCGGAATAACTTTAAGAGATGCAAGATGTTGTTTTGATTGTGCAGGTTATGTCAATAGAAAGGATACTTTATTTTACAAGTTAAATGAATTTATTAACAAAATATTAAACAACAGAAATAATGATGCACACATCAGTGTTAATTATACTAATTAAATACGGTAAAACAATGTGATTAGTAACCATTTATTATTAAAGAACTTAGAGCAATATTAGTTATTGAATACTGTTAGGATGCTGAAAGGTTTTTCAAAAATTCCCCAAAGATGAATTTCGGGAAGGAAACAGTTGATAAGATATTTAGTGAAATGTTCTCCCCACTCTTGAAGCAGTGCGAGTTTTTCAAGCCATTCTTTCATCTATCAATTATATCTTGAATAAAACACTACTTAATGATATTTTATTCATCTTCTTTAAATTTTGTTCTTCCGAATGCAGTTTTCTCTAGCATGAAGTAGAAATGACTAGATTACAAAATAACTTTATTTAAAAAATAAGATTTTCCAAAAAGAGATAAAAGAAACTGTTACAATAAAATAAAGAAAAAGAGTGACTGTTATAGGAAATAAAATCTTAATAAATACTTTATAGCAAACACAATCTTAAAAGTAGACAAATGAAGAAAAATGCAATTATAACTAAACTATAAGTTTAAATAGCATTCATAAATACAACTTACTACTCATTAAAAATTCGTTTGCTTCGCAAAATATTAAACATCTGCATTATATACGTAATCCATCGAAAAATAAAATAAATAAAAGCCTGTAAATGCATAAAAAAACTTTTACAAAGAGTGATACTTCATCACATATTAAAGAAAGATTCATCACTGTATAAGAAAATAGCATCTTTGTTAATACATATATTTAATGAACACATTACCTGGAGGCATGAATGCATTACCCCTTTTATCCAAATAGGAAAGGTGGTTTCCCCAGTAATTCTATATTTTTTATATACAGTGGTGAATCCATGGAGTGGGTACAGGCTCACATTATAATTTCACACCCAGACAAAATAACATACCTGAATAGGAAATTCCAACCGAATTTAAAAGTATTTATTTTGTTGTTTTATTTCAGAGTTGATTATTGTGTCCAAGCACTGGATTTAGCAATTTATTGTACTGTAAGATTTCAGTTCTTAATTGGAATTTGATATTTGAATTCATATTTAGAGTTAATTTTTAGATTAAGAAAAAATAATAAATTATGAAATAAACACAGTTAAGTCTTATGAACTTTTTGAAGAAAAAAACAAATGAAGACCCCTCCACCTTTCGATTTTTTCTGGATTCACCATTGTTTATGATTCATACTATTTTTAATAAACCAATTTTATCAAAAATTTCTATAAAAATTAAATAAGGTTAACAATTAAATATAAATTTCAAAATATATGAAGTTGTTTTCAGAGTTAAACTTAAATTCATATAGTATATTTCTGGATTAAATAATTTTAAAAAGTATACAATAATTTTCTGGACTAAATATCTTTTTATTGATATAATTTCCTTAAATAATTACATAAAAAGTAATTATCACTAAAAAAAAGAAAATTATTATTGGTTATTAGTTGTATTAATTAGTATCGGTAGAAATCATGCAAATCAATGAACAGCAGTCAGACAAAAAAATTTGGCAGCAAATTTCATCTGAATTTCGGAATTTCGGAGCCGTGTTTGAAGTTGCCTTTTATATATTGGTGCTAAAGTATTTTCATTCACTTTCGAGAACACCTGCTTTCACCATCGTCTAATCCGCTTCCTCACACCTGAAGGCTAAATTGTTTGGTGGTAATGTCGGAAGATGCCAGATCTTGAGACATTATCACTGAAGGGATAATAAGACGCTCAAGCACGTTTCACACTTCAAACAACCCCAATTACTTATGGCGAATAATCCAGAACAATTTAATATTTTAAAACATTTTTTTATCATATTAAATACAATGTTGTGTATAAAGGAAATCGGACTAACAGAACAAAGATGAGAAATGAAGTTAGTTTAAATGTTTACAAAAATAATAACTAACGGATAATGTGTCTCCGAAAGTCATCAATCTAATATGGATCATAATGACATATAACAACTATCAAGTAAACGCTTAATCATCAATGCAAGCAAGGTTCGAGCATCCAGTATACGGTTTTCGGGATCACTGGCTAACAAAATGATAATTCTACTAGTTTGAGATATATTTTACTCATCCGGAATGAATTCGGTAGATCCAGGTCGTTGACAGAGAAACGGAAATCCGAACAAGTATAGGAGGGAAATATAATTGGAAATTTGGCGGAGGTAAGTAGTCAAATCGATTGCCAAAAGAAACTAATTCTTTTCATCTTCTTCCGTGTTCTTCTGACGGCTGCATGTGTATAAATACCAACACCACAGGTGCGCCCTCCCTCCCAATTCGAATATCTGCGCGCATACAAAGACAGGTTGTCTTAATGTTCCACCTCAAAGCAAGATGAAAAGATTGCAAGTGACTCAGGGAGAGCTGCCACACAATAAATGGTCCTTTCGATTGTTACCCAGGCATCCAACACTCTTAGAAGTCAAAAACACAACTAAGGATACTAACCCTTTGCTTTTGCATTTAATACGCTCACATCTTTAGTTTTCTTTTCTTTTTCTTTTTTTTTTTTGATTCCTCCCAGCGATGACACCAATATTCAATGTCACATGGTGTTGCAATTCCTTAGTCTAAACTCCATGCATACATTTTAACAAGTTGACGCCCTTCTACTCAAGGCGATAAGCTCTACCGACTACCTATATGTTTGTGAAATATTTTCTCAGCCAGTTAGATCGATAACACTCTCCTTGTTAAGAGCCTGATTGTGGTCTGATAAGAAAATGTCTACCCGCATTCCCCAATCCGATTGTTGGAGAGAGTTTAGCAAAGAGATCATTGGGATATCCAATAAAGCAATGGATCAATACTGCACCAGTTAACAATATTGCTCAATACCAGAACCGTGTCAAATGTTTATTGATCAGATTGTTATATAATTAACTATATATTCTCACTCAATCCTAATTTGTTTCCTTTAAAAAAAAATTTACATATCAAAAGATTTTAAATTAAATATAGTTTCTGAGATTCGTTAAATTCCCTTATGAAATTTTATAACGAAATTGTCTTATTGTAAAAAAAAATATCTTTTTTATTCGAATTATAAAATCCTTGTAATCTTTTATTTAATTTTCACGAGCTAATTTAACAATTAGTTCATTTTGTGTGAAGAACGAAATTAGTAATTTCCTTATTAAAATGAAGCATAGAAAAAGTTCTATTGGTTCTGTTTCGTCGTCTCAGAATTAAGAATAAATTATACTTCAAAGCCAAATGTAGCCATGGGCAGTAACAAAAGAGTTAAGGTTGAAATTTCAGCTGAGAAATATCTATTGAATAAGGAATTTAAGTCAGATTATTTATCTTCAAGCTTAAAATAAGCGATAAATTTAGGTAAAAGTATTCTGAAATCTCAATGTTAAATTGTTGTTACTACGCTGTTCGGATATCCTATTTGTTTCATTTATTTGAATATCGATTTAAATTTTAGTTGCAGTGTGCAAAATGTAACTGCATTTGCCAAGGACATCAAACTTTTTTCTATCGATAAAATGCTTTTATTCTTGCTGGCTTGGAAATATTCACTGAAATTCTCAAATGACTATTTATAGCCAAGAAACTTTTTAATTTGACTTACGTTATTACAATTTACAATTATTTTTATAAAAATCTATGATTTTAACTAAAGATATTTAAAAGAAATATCTACTAATTTTTAAATTGTTATTCGGGTAAATATAATATTTATGAAAACATTTAAACGCAAGCATTAATGGGTTGTATTTAAATGATTTAATTTTATTTTCTTCAAGTAAAAATGTAATATTTGATTTGTTCATTGTATTTTAGATTCTAAAACGCAAAAAGGGTGACATTTTTAATTAAGAAATAAAGGAAGCTTTACGTCACTTCCATCTTTCTTCTAATAGAAGTCAAAACAGAGGAAATCCCTGGAGTCTGAATGTCACAAGCGGCAGGTATAAGTGCTATTAATTCATACTTAATAAATAATTAATAAATACTTAAAAATTACACATATGATGAGTACAGTAGAGATGCAAAAATATGAAAAAATTATTCTATTTTAACTTTAAAAGTAAAGTATCTTAATCAAAATTATAGTTTATGGTTAGAAATGAGAATTAAAATTCATTTTTAATCATTAACCGCACTACTACTAAGATGTAACATTTACTCTGACTGATCTTTATGCACATACGGTGTTCCACATTCCGCGTTTTTTATATTTCACAATTTTTGAATATTAGTTTAAAGAAGATTAAACGAAAGGAAAAATATTAATGGGTAGGACTGTTGCTCATTGATATTAAATGGGACATTTTAATGAAAAAAATATAATGAACATGCAGAATTTTGTAATTAATCTTCAACTCATTTGTAATTAAGTGATTAAAAACTGTTTGTTAACCAAGAGTTATTTATGGACACATTTGCCTTAGGATTACCTAAATAAAATATAAAAATTTAAAAAAAAAAAGATAACCAGGCTATTCTAATCGGAAAACAACTGTCACACCAAAAGTTGTACTTTTATCAATGTTTATATCATATAAACTCTGAAAATAACATTGATAGACACAAAAAAATATTCTTTTTGCAGGTAATTAACAATTTTTGATATTGTTACGAAACTGCGTTGAATATTCCATGAAACGTTATTGTTATAGACGAAAAGAAGCATTTATATAGATTTCGTCTGTCAGCCAAGGAAAACTAGATCATAGTTTGACATTTCAGCCCTAAAATACAACCTAATGAAAAGATTAACAAAAACGTTTGTGTAGCGGAAGGCCAATCCCATAAATCGTCAAATCGTGTGATCCCTCTTATAATAGTTAACTGTTGTCTAACTACCAGAGATGAAGTACCAACCGTCAGAGAAGATAGTTGCTCTGAGAACCAGACCATAGCACTGTCGCTGTAGCTTTTGTAATCTGAAATTCAATTTTTTCCTGACATTAAAATGAGTCTAATTACTTATGTGGTTCAAAAAGTACTTGTATTTGATGGAAAACGATATCATTCAAATAAACTGCTGTAATCATTAGGTGCTGTCATCTGTTAAAAGGACCCTGAAATTTCATACATTTGTTGCCGCGTCGAGACGTCATCGTTAGTGAAATCTTGATTCATCATTATTAACCGAAAATCGAGCGAAATTCATAAAATTTGTGCGGCTTCCGATTAATTGCTTCTGAAAAAGGCAAAGATGACCTCATCGGCCGGAAAAGTTATGATGAAGAGTTTTTGAGGTGCGAAAGTCGTCATCATCATAAATACGAGACTTAGACAACCATTTTCGATGACACGATATAAATCTCTGAATTTCTTGAGACTTATTGAACGTCTCTCGTACCGTTCTGATGTAGTGATGTCCTTAACTACTACATTTGTGATGTATTAGGAAAGGTGAGGAAAGTAAATAATGAAATGAAAAAAACAATCACTTATATGAATATTACAGAATAACCCCTACCAATTTAATTCTGGGTGTCTTGTTTGCCTTGAAGTAGCATGGAAGAATTAAAATGGGTTATCGACGCAGGTCTCAAAAATTTCGAGCCTCCGTGTGACGAAGATGAAAACATGTGCTTTGACTCCTCATTTTTCCAAACGCACTACGGGGGAAAAAAAATCTAGACAACAAAAAAAAATTCTGTTTACCTGTGAAATTGAATCTTTTTTTTTTGCACTTTCTTGCATTATGGTCTTGTTGTTAAAATAAAATTATTAAAAACCATTAAAAATCAAAATTTTTATGGCTATTTAAGATATTTTTCCTTTTATAGTATAAGTATAAACGTCTTAAATATTTTCTTCTATATTGAATAAAGTCAAAAAATGTTATAGGTAACGTGTCATTAATTCTATTAAAATGACTGCCTACATTCGAGACCAAAATGATTTTAAAAAACTATTTTTTGAACATTTTTTTGTGTTTTTACTAGAAATAGTAAATAAAAATGTGATAACACATAAAATATTTTAAATAAATATTGAACTTTTTGATAAATTGGTCGTTTGCTAGGAAATTTCAGTACATTTTGACTGAAATGGCCAACGCCATATTAAAATTTCTAATGCAGTTACATCAATTTCCCTTTCAAACAAAATACAAATACTAATTTTCTTCACAATGAACCAAAATCTAAGTGAATATATGAAATTTAAAATATCTACAGGTAATCGTACATTTTAACATGGATATTTCCGCATTTTTTTCAACTTTATCTTTATAGAAACAACCTTAAGTAAAAATATATTTATTCTACATCAAAGTCTTTATTTTATCTCTTTACGAAAAGTATATAAAACATTCTCAGAAAATTTCATGACATTATCTCGATTCTTTCTTGAGATATCATTTACACGATTTCAAATTTGCTTCAAAAACACAATTTTGGGAAAAACACATTTAAAGTTTTATGTTACAAAGAAAAGTTACGTAACTTTTACAAAATAGTCTAAAATTCCCTGGGATGATATGTCGGGCCTCCTTTATTTCCTGCTGCAAAACTTTTATCTTTCTTCTAGCACATGCTTTTTTTTTTTTTTTTTTTTTTATTTTTTTAGGGGGTAAAGAATGTCTTTTTGCATCGTTGATATATCGAAAATCCTATTGCTTTAAAATACGGAGCATATAATTACCGACATTTAGCTGCAACTTATTCATTACCTCAATGAATCTACTAGCCCTTTCATTAAACTGAAGAACCGCTATGTAAACACCTAACTGCAAATTTTGCAATTTGGTAAAATGTTGTTTTGGAACTATTTTCCAAGGAACACCATAGAAACTTTCGTTGGCATTTTATGTAATGTCATGTAAGCATTTTTAACAGGTTTTGATCACATCATTTCATATAAGTAAGTTTAATTAAATTTATAATATTTTGTGAAAGTCCAATGGATTTATCAGGTAATGTTTTACCCTGTGCTTTTACATGTTGAACATTTGCACCAGATGTCTTTTCCTTGTGGACATTGACCATGCATAGGAACCTCATTACTGGAACAGCAGTGATAAAAAGCAACAATAATTGCACTTTGCATGCTTTCTAAGTTGTTTATGTTATTATAATAATTCTGCAGCTTGTCCATAAAATTATGTTAATTTTCCTTTCCCTCCAATTCCTTTCGTAGACTTTTTTACTTTCCTCAGATGGCTCCCAACTCTTTTCTGATCATGGCCAATGTATTCAAATTTACTATTTGTATTTGGGCCATATAAATTTTTAACGGATTCATAACCTTTCGAATCGCCATCACCAAATTAATCCCCTTATTGCAATTTCCGAAGACTATCCGAACGCTCAAATATGCGATACACTCCAACAGTTTCCATACTAGAAGCAGAACCCTTGTAATTGCGACAAACATGTGAACTGGGAACAGTACCTGGAGTTTTTGATACGTTATTGCATATTCTACAGAAATGTGACATCATTTCGACGTTCAATACCTTTCCGGTATTAATGGATATGCATCTAACACAGCCATTGTGAGATGAGTAGCCCTGTTTCTGCCAAGTTCCATCCATTGACACTCCGCAGTAACTTATATCTGTTAATGGTTTTCCTTTTCGAATTTCATCTGCTGTATTCCTGTATTTTTAGCAGCTTCAGATGCAACGCGTAGAATTTTCAATTCTTGATTTCGAAAAACTCTTTTGGGCAGAAAAGGCAAGTCTAACGTGCTAAACAGTTTATTTCATACTGGTTAGTTACAGTATAGCCCTTTTCGATGAGTCTAAATGCATAAACAATAAGAGTATTGAATTTAAATACATTATTCACCTTTTAAGATGAAACAAATACCTTAATAAAATCACAGTTCATACATTTTATATAAGAATTTCTGCATATGCCAAATCTTGAATCTTTTGTCAAGCGAAGGTTATCCTGGAAACAAACTGGGCAACACAATGCTGCAAATACAAATATTAATGTTCTGATATCATATATTCGATGACCAAATAGTTCACTAGAACCTTCGGAATATCTTTTATCAGAAAAGGTTTACTTCAGGCCCTCAAGGTTTGAAGCACTTGATGTTTTCTGCTCGTCATTGCTTGCTGTAGAAGCTTCATTTTCAGGTCGAACATTGTTTATTATAGGTTTCTTAAAGTACTGATTTCTTGAACATCTTCCTTCTGAACAACTTCCGGCAACAGAAGGCTACTTCTGGTTCTCTTTTGCAGCCAACGATGTTTTTTTTTTAAAATTGCTATATCTTTATTTCTATTTCGCGTAAATTGAAAAGGAAAACAGATTTGAGATGAGAAATGTTGAAACTAAGAGATTATTAAGGAAAGCGATTGACCCAAGTGATCAAAAAATGACATTTTGTTCATAGGCAGTCACCTTAACGTCTTTTATTTTCAATTGCGTCACTATACAGCCTTATTAGTTTGACTTGGCATAATGTAATTGTTGTCAAATTCTACGTAGAAGAAAGAGATTTCTGGAAATGGATTTCGAGTTCCTGATTAAATATGCATAAATGATTCTTTATTTTAGTTTTGCACTTCTGTTTCTTCTCTTATTTTAAATTGTGCTTTCGGCCAAATTATGTTGAAATTTTTTTGTGTGGAAGTATTTAAAAATTACATACTTTTATTTCTATCGCTTTCCATAACCTTGATTCAATTGATTATTCCATAAACTGGAATCAAGCAAGGAACACAAATACAAGCAGTGAAAACAAATTCCACAACATCTATTTTATAAGCAGAATTTACAGTTTATTTGGTTTTTATTCACCTATGCTTTATGTAACCACAACTTTGTTATCTTTAATAACTATCTGTGATCGTTAGCTAAACATTTTGGTCTGTGTGATTATATTACAAAGATTTCAATTTCGTTGCACTGGTATCTGTTTTTTCTTTATACAAGGAACCAAATATTATTTAAATGTTTTTCCTCATTTCTGTGTCCAATTGAAAATAGGTTATACAATACAGATAACTGGATTAATAACAATATTTGCAATTTGAAAATAATTGTTCTTTTTTCCCAGTTTTCTTGGTTTTTTAAGGATTATTCATCAATTTTTAGAATTCTCCGTTTGTTTCCATATTTTAATATTTCTTTCTTAAGACTGTTATTTAATTTCCATATAAATACTGAGAATTTTTGAACTATATCCTGTACTCTTATCCAACGATAAGAGGATAATTTCTCTTTAAATATTGTATCACGTAAAGTTGTTTAATAATGAAAGTAAAACGTTAATTTTCAGTTTAAGATTCCGAAGAGAGATGTCAATCTCACAAAACATTCATTAAATTAACATGAATAATAAGTTCTGAATCGATGCTAAAAATGCCGAAATCCATAAAATTTGTTGAAATTAATAAACTCTATACCACATATGAAAATTTCGAGCTGGTAAAATATATGTACATAATAGTATCTTGAAATAAATGTGATAAAATTCAATAAGCATCATTCTAAATCGTTCAAAAGAGTTTTGTCAACATTATAAACAAAACGTTAATGATAAAAAAATATGTAAGTAGAATAGATATATTTGATTTTTTTCAGCAAACGTTTACTTTAAGTATGCTACAAGGTTATTGAAAATTGTTTTCATATTCGTATTTGGTTTCGTGCTTTCTTTAGTTTTAACTTGTACAATGGCCCTGAAATCAATTCGAAGATTATTGATATATTTATTAGTCATGTTAGATAATTTGCATAATTACACAAAGTAACAAATTGTAAATTTTTTTTCCAACACAGCATTTGTTTCGGCTGTTAGTCGACTTTGCTGAAAATAAAAGTGGCTATGAAGATGTGTTTCACATTTTTGATGAGTCTTGATGAGTCCATTCTTGAGTCAGTTGTGTTTGATTTCTTTGAAAAAGGCCATCAAAGAAATGAAGTTAAATATGTTTTATAGGACAATATGTCACAAAATACAGTGAGAATTAAATAAAGTTCGAAATTGGATAACAAAATTTAATTAGCTAAAAAATGCTATCTGTGCTTCGAATTTCTTTACAAGAAAGGGTATATATTTGTAAATAATATATAATCATATACACGTAGAATTTGAAGCAGTTGTGTGTGAAATCTGACAAAAAAAAAAGCTAAATACTAATAAAACTACTTTTCTTGGCAAACAAACGCATAACAAGGAATGATGGCTTTTCTACATGCAGAACTTTTATTTTCTCCTCTTATGCAATGTTTCATTCCTTCTTAGAAGAAATCATTGAAGCTCACATATCACATTGGGCCCTCATCTCTTTCAGTGTCTCTGTTCCAATGCTTGCTCATCCAGGTGGGTTCTTTCTCCTTGTTTGCCACATACAGCTCTTAAGCTATCGGGAAAATTTTTAAATGGGAGACTGTGAAAAGAGTTTTGAGTGACATCTCGTAATTCTTTAGACGTTTGTATACTATTTGTTTATAGTTTCCAGCACTGGTATTTTGGTAACCTCCCTCATAACCATAAGCCACTGAAGTAAATACCTCACTCAACAAGCAGCCGTATCTAGAATATCTAAATTTCCTTGACATTTTCATTTTTCGAAACTTTCTACACTCGTGATCCAAGTAATATTCCTTCTTTTCGTTTAAAATTGCTCCCATTTGGGAATGATTCTTGATATGTGCAAAACATTCTCCATTTTTGTACGCAAGTTTCACGAAATAGTTTTTTAAATAATGTAACTTTATGCGCAAAGGAGGAAGAAATACCTACTTTCGATCCATCAGAAAGGCGCCTTTGACTTTATGTTTCCCCTGCTAGTAATTCTCTCTAGGAAGTCAGTCTCTACACATCGAGTTACATACACGAAGGAAACGTGATTTCTCTTCTCAGATTAGAAAATTGAAATGGCAAAGGGTATCAATGCCGATCCTCGCCATCTTTCATCTAGTGAAGCAAACTAGAATAACATGCTATGCACGGTATATGTGTCCTATGTTTTCTTTTTATCTCTTACGTGACATCAAAAATAAAAATAATGCTTTTTTAACCTTGTTTATTAGTTTCCAAGGTGTCTGTTTGCATTAAAATCTCCGCTAATAAAATTAACCAAACGAAAAGTAAATAGTCTCGCAGAGGCACCAATTTCTCAAACTGCTCGCTTCACAATATCATTTTGTATGACTAAATAGAACATGGTTATCACGTTATCAAATATCCAAACCATCAATCGTTCTGATGAGCTTTAATGAATCTTTCCTTGCACGCAGCACTGCATGGAAAGATTCAATATTCATCTAAGGCTTACCCGAAATAATTACAATAAACTAGAAAACAACGATATATGTATTTAAAATGGAACACTTTAATAAATCTATTGACAGAGATCGAATTTTTGTTTATTTACGAGTATTTATAATTTTTTTTGAAGTTTGTGTGTTTTTAGCATATTTTTCAATTTATAAAACTCTGAAAAGTAATTGAGCCAGCCAAGGTAAAATTAATTAGCAATGTATATAAATGTTCTAGGTATGCATACTTTCATCTATGTGCAAGTGTTTTGTTACATAGTATTATCGAACATAACATTATACTGCTTAACAATAAGTATTTTAATAAGTTAAAAACTAATTATAAATTCACGAAAAAACATTTGAAATTATACATAGTAAGCTTTCTTTAGATAATCAAAGAAAAAAGTGTCGTGCAGAATTTTAGGTTTATATTATAATAAGATTTTGCAAACATACGGACAATTCGAGACATTTGTAGTTTTCTTGACTTTACTTTCATCAAATATTACCATTCACTGAAAACGTGTACTAAAAAGTACAGGAAAAACCTAAAGTACTTGAATCGCTTGCGCAACCTAAACATTAATGAGAATTACACACACAGATATATTTATGTATTAGAATTATCTTTTCAGTCAGATGAAGACCAATCGTATTTTTGATCGTGATCTCAGAACGTATTTCATGTGCTATAGCTCTAATCTTCATCTTGACGACGCAGCTGAACCAGACACTTGGAATTTCAGTAAGTAATGTTGGCATGCGAACTTTTTATTTGCACTCATTTAAAGAAATAAGCCTTATCTTGCACTGATAGTGTAATAATATGAATTTGAATTATTTCATAAATTTCTTTTAAATAAATTCCATTTTTGTGAACCAGAGAAATAGACAGGAACATTTTTTTTAGTTTTCACATTTATCTAACAGTGGACAGTAGTGACGTACAAGCTGTTTTCTTAAAAGCTTTTTACGCCGTGAAAAGACGCAGATTTGCAGCTTTTGATAGCTACTTTAATTTTCAAAATTTTTCTTTATGTTTGATGGATAAAATAAGCTGATAATGTAAATAAATCCTTGTTGATTAATAAATAATACTATGGTTTCTTACGCGCATTTCTTTGAATTCATCAATAGAGTTTGTTTTACTACGCTGTTTAATCCCTTTTATTTCAAGAAACACTGCAGTAAAGAAGAGAGTCTTACGAAAGCTACAGATTTAGAGAAAGAGTTTGAAAGTATTTAGAACTTGTCTACCTGAATTTAAAGCCTTTATTAGAAGTCTACTGTCCAAAGTTCCCAAGATATTAATATAACAACTAGTTAGGGTCGAGTTACGTTTACTGTTCCACATATTTAATTTATTTTTATTATTGATTATTCAAGGATTTGAGTAAACTGGTTAATGTTTGAGGCTGATCCTTATTGAGTAAATATAACTTATACTATCAACGAAGCATAATCGTCACAATATTTTCAGTAGATTAAAAAAATCCTATTTATTTTTCAATATACATTAGTTTTATTTTTACAATACTCTATATCGACTTTAAACATTAGATTAAGGAAGAAAGACGTTCAAGATATAAAAATATATTAAGTTTTAAGAACGATTTTATTTGGTTAAAGAGCCTTATGAGCTGTAGTAGAAATTATATTTTAAAAACAAAAAAAATTACTAAGATACTTGGCCTTACCCTCTTAAATCTGAAATCTTAGTAATTAGAAAGTTTTTCTATATGAGCTCTTTTAGTGCAAACCGGAAATTTTCGCATGCTACATTTGCAGATTTGATATAGAATTTATTACCAGTATTTCTTTCACAGATTTTTCTCCACGTAGAATCACAAATTTCATCAATAATTTTAACTTGAAAATGCCACCTGATGAATCTTTGTCATACCAAAGTCCTCCAGTTGTGCTATTCTCTGTCCATTCGCCGTTTATCCAAGACAACCCATTGACGTCTTATAATGAATTGATACTGGGTCACATATATAAGATAAAAATCCATCTGGTAAGTAGACTAGTTTTCTAAACTTTCACTTTTTTATTACCATCCCATGAAGTATAGAACCGCAAACAAAAATGTCATTTACATTTAAAAATATTACATGAAATCATATCACTTTGGTTAAATATTAGAATTTTAAGCTTCATAAAATAGAGAAGTCAGTGGTTGTGACCAATTCCTATAATTCTGTGAATAGAATCATGAGTTCATATAAGACTTAATACATTTCCCTCCTTAGACTACTGTTTAGCTCCATGGAAATAACCTTAGTGTTGTTTTCCTTAATGTAATTGTTCCTGAATGTAGCAAAATATCAGAGCTTGTATTCCCAATAAGGGAAGATCACATCAACTATAGAATAATAATACAGAAAATGTTTACATTTTTTCCCCGTAATTGGTATGTTTATAGAGTTTTATTTCAGTTAGCTGATAATAAAAGTCCTTTTTCATTTACACAATATAAAATTGTAAATTGTATTTTTAGGGTTCATAATGTTTGATAATTTTTAATTATCTTTTATTTTGATTAAATTTTGTTTTTAATTTTCATTTAATTTTCATTTTAATTTTCATTCTCTAATTATTTCATATTTTTCGTTCTATTTAATTTTATTTAAACTTCAATTTTCTTAGTTAAATTTTTTTAAATTCAAAAAAATATTAATATTTTTTTCCATTTATCGCCATTATTATTTTAAATTTTCTTAATTTTTAAAATTTAATTTTAATTTCTATTTTTATTGCTTTTACTATCTACCTGAGTTTAATTTCACTATTTAAATTACATTGCCTAAAATTTTTATTTATTCCTTTATTTATTTTTAGTTATTTATTGTTTATTTTGATATAACGATTTTTGTTTTATTTTCTGTATTAATTACTTATGTATTTTAACATTTTTTTAAAAAAATATGATTTGTATGTTTTCTAATTGTAATTTTGATTTCAATAGCCCTTGTATGTTGTACTGGATTTCGATTTTATATTTTTTTTCTTGTGTTTCTTGCTCTATTCTAGCAAATTTTAAAAATTGCTCTTATACAGTTTACTGTTTATGGTTGGAGAACGATTAAAAACTGTTTTTTTTTACATGTGAGAAGATGGCATGGTATTTTACTTAAAGCTAATTTTTAACTTCTTTGAATGATTTTTCAAGTATTCTTAAGATTTGAAAATAAGAATTAATGAGTATTAAGTGTTTCCTTTCTAATTTTATTCTTTGGTGTTTAGTTTTCAGAATTCCTTTTCATTTTATAATTTTGGTGTTATAATCATTTTTAATAACATATTTCTGGATAGTTAATTATTTAATTCTATATTAGCCTGGCATAACAAACTAAGGCCTATTGAAACAATCAATATATTAATCCCCACTTTTGTGTTTTTCAAAAAAAAAAAAAAAAATGGTGTTTTAAAATCTTTCAAAAACTTTTTTTCAAATTTCTTATTTCATAATTAATTAAGAGAATTTTCATTGGAGGGTAGGTAGTGGGTCCCTGGCTCTCTCTATATGAAAGTACGGTGATAATCGGTGTTTAGGCTAAAACGGGACTCGTCGGTGAACAGAATGGTCGCCCATTGCTCCAGACTCCAATCACTATGCTGCCTGCACCATGCTAATCGGACTCGCCTGTTCGTAAATGTGAGTGGGACGCAAACAGCCGGTCTTCTGGCAAACAACCCTCTCTCATTCAGTTTTTTGGAAACAGTCACCCTTGTTACATGGGTTCCTGTGGCTGCATACAGGTCTCGAGAGAGCTGAGAAGCTGTAGCCCCTCTGTTATGCCTCGGTAAAATGGATAAAAGGTGATCTTCTCTGGCTGTCGTGGCTCTTGGACGACCTTGCCCAGGGATTCTCTCTATGGATCCAGTATCCTGGAACTGTTTCCATAGTTTACACACGACGCTGGGCGTTAAATTAAACTATCTGCATATCTGGACTTGCGATTGGCCTGCCTTTACCCTCCCCATAATTCGCCACCTCATTCCATCATCTAAACGTCGATGGTTACTCATTTTTACTGTTCTGATGTGAATTAAACCGATTGCTGCAAGAAAAATCCAAGAAATTCGCTAAGGTGTGCTAGCTAATGAAATTCCTCTTGCCCTCCGCGCGCTTATACAGCATGTTTTTCTGCTGGCTCCGCCTACACACACATGTACGCTTACGTATTTGCCGTACAAGCTTAGCATTTTTTTTATCTAGAAGCAGTGGTTTTTCCTTCAGTTCAGTTCTTTTCATGCAATTTGATAAAATATGCAAA
>BMAW01081619.1:2391-13204 GCA_019974015.1 Nephila pilipes | reverse complement strand
GGAACATAAACTTATAATTTTACTGCAGACTTTATTTAGAAGCAATAACATAGTATACGTAAGTAGCGGCCAGACCTTAAACAATGGGGTAAATATAGAAACATCAGCTATTAATAGTTCTTTCAATCTTGAGAAGCACTTACAACAAGATATGCTTGGTCGAGGAAAGGAACGATGTAGAAAATAAATATTAAAGCCGGGTACATCCCAAAACAAGAATTAATAGATCTTTATACTATATATACTATATCTTAAATCTTATTTTATATCTAATATATAAATCTTTATACTATATGTATCGATATCTAAGAATAATCAATAAATCAATATTGCTAATACGAATGAAGAGATGGAAGTTCCTAGGTACTTCAACTGAATGTTCATTGAAAATTCAATTCATCTACTTAATTCTAAAAGGTAGGATTCCTTCCCAATCAGCTGTTCTACGATCCTTTAATCTCTGTACACTAAGTGTCACGGACATAAATAGCTTTCCATCAACCTCAAATTCTTCGCTGCTTATATACGCTTTAAATATCACTATATTATTTTTCTTATTCACTACACATCAATTATCAATGCTAAATTACGAAAATTATGATTTATTCACAAACAGTGTCTCAAATCAAATCACGTCGTATAGTACCTCACAAGCTTACTTGAAGATTAATGTATGAGATAATCTAGTTACAATCTTTGTTTAGAAGGAACATAAACTTATAATTTTACTGCAGACTTTATTTAGAAGCAATAGTATACGTAAGTAGCGGCCAGACCGTAAACAATGAGGTAAATATAGAAAAATCAGCTATTAATAGTTCTTTCAATCTTGAGAAGCACTTACTACAATATATTCTTGTTGGAGGAGAAGAACGATGTAGAAAATAAATACTAAAGCCGGGTACATCCCAAAACAAGAATTAATAGATCCGAGAGGGAAAAAAGAAAAGATAAAAAACGTCCCTTTATATCCGCCATTGATTTAATGGCTTTCCTTCTTTTCTGCGTGTGTCCTGGGTGGTGAAAAGGCGACCCAATGGTGTGGAGGACATTAGTTTCACAATCAATCGTATCCGGCGGAGGATTAAAGTTGCAGTGCCACTTCATTTGGCAGAGTTACGGAGTGAAACTGTTGCAAGTCGCCAACGAAGTGTATAAAAAATAAAGGCCTATTTTGACTGCTTCTTTTTCTGTTTTTTAGACGAAATTAATGACGTATAGAGTAGTCTTTTCTTAATAAAAATCTTAGACAAGAATACAAGTATTTTATGGAGTTATTTCATATTTTGTTATTGGCAGTAATGGTTGATTCCTCCCTTTGTTTGAAATTCCATAAAATTGTTGAAATACGGATGTCATTTATATTATTGAGAATTGTTGACATTTACAATTGGTCATTTGACAAGGAATTCGTTATTAATTGATAGTAGGTATTCTCAAATACCAAAAGAAGGATATCGTAAACCTTTAATTATTAGTAAGAAATAAATGACATAAAACAATGGTGTATTCTTTATATTAATACAGCCTAATGTATATGCAGCTGTAAATTACATCTATTATTATGGATTTGTTTGGTTTCCATAAACCGTAGATTGAAGTAAACTGCAGTATACATATAATAGAATTCAGTCCACTGAGTTATTGAAGGATTTCAAGAGGTCATTACACATCAGAAGAAATGTATTACTTTGGATAGTGACGAAAAAGAGAAATTTTAAGAGCTGTAAATAAAAATTAAAGTACCCGTACATCTTTAAAATGACATTTTTGTCAAAATTTTCTTTTTTTTTTAACTTTAATGTTATTTTGAAATTTAAACTTTTTCTTTACATATATTGTTTGAATTCTGCTTAAACCTTACTTGGAACTTAAGTTATAGGGATTTGAATTATACACGTTAGCTTATTTTTGAATCCGGAAGTACATGTCTGTATGTAGTAAGTTAAGAAAATGTTTGTTTCTATTTTTAATTTTCAAAATATCGTTTATGTATACAATATTACAAAATAAATAAATTTTAAAATATGAATCTGAATTTTCATAATATTTGAAATTATTTATGGCAACATAATTTTAATACATCAGTTCTGGTTTCTTCGCTCATTGTAATAAGTTCTTGTTTAAGCTTTTTTTTATTTCTGAAAAGTTCGATTATTTTCGTTTAAAATGGGCCAAGCTAAACGTAGAATTAGAACTAAATGGAAAAGCAAATTTTGTGGTAATGGTTTTACCCAAAAGGATTCCAAAAATAATAATGAAACTACTCATTTCAGTGCGTCAAAGTTGAACATTTCTGCTTATTTTGATTACGAAATAGCTGAGTGTGAACATTAACCAGTAACTGGTAATCGAATAATTCACGTAGAACTCCTCCTATGATCAATTTTACAACTTTGTTGTTTCAGATGCTTCCACGATGGCTTATACACGAAGACTTTAGGTATGGAATGTGCTCACGTTTTGCAGTAAAATAAATATTGTGACTTATGTATTGGGTTTTCCAGCTAAAAGAAAACATTAAACTATTTTAGGTAAATGTAGTATGCATTTATTCCATGCGACAAATTGGTAAATGTTTTTCTGCTGCATATAAATTTAGTGCTGCATTAAATTTACCCAGGCTCAGTAAAACTGCATGCACCAATCTTGATAGTAAACTTATGTCTATGATTTCAAAAATAAGTGAACTGTCTAAGCAAAAGGAGACTAATGAAGACATGGGTTTACATTCTTCTAAAAATAAAATAGATGGGTGTGGTGTTTCAGTCAATGGAATATGGCTGCGTTCTAAGAATGGGTTACACTTTTATGAATGGATGGGTTGCTGCTTTATCAGTTGACACTGGTAGTAGTGGACACTGAAATAATGTCATCATATTGCTTGACATCCGCAGAAGGATTTCAAAAAGACATAAATGCATTTGATATGAAACACTTGAAGCAGATCATGTATGTCAAAGTAATTTTAAAGATTTTGCGTTGAAAATGGATGTTGTTGGAGCGAACAGAATCTTCAAACGATCAATTGTCCACGATTCTGAAATATTCCCACTTTTATGGTGACGGGAATTGAAATAGATACATCAGCTTGACAGACACATATATGAAGGTTAGAGTCACTAAACTGGAATGCATTGCGATGTCTAATAAAGAGTAGGTGCCATATTTCATAACCTGAAATCTAAAAATAAAAGTTTATCTCATAAAGGTAAACTTTCCGATTCTTGTATTGACAGATTGCAGAATTACTGTGGTATTGCTGTTCGTAGTATTGCAGGTAATCTATCAGTAAGTAATCTGAAAATGATATATTTTTCACATTACCTACTTAATCAAATCTTCGAAAAAGGCAGATGATTTTGCAAACAAATCATAAAAGAGAAATGGAATTCTATTTCAGTTATTTTGCAAAATTCGTCTGTCTTTTACGCTGTTCATGTTACTAAGCTAGTTTTGCAGTTTCTGGATGCATTTCTGAGAAATAAGGGTGGAAGTTGCAGTAAAAAAAGAATTTGCCAGTGTGATGCCTTAAATAATATAAGTCTGCCTTCATGTCTGCACAATTTCATTTCTATCACTTAATGTCACACTTTCCTTAACCCGTTCACTCCCAGTGTATCATATTTGATACGCTCGCGTTTCCTCTCTTCTGCCCAGCGTATCACATTAGATACGCTCCTTGAGTGTCTTCTACGGCCCAATGTATCAATAGAGATACGCTCGATGAGAACATTTTATTTGATTTTATAATGTTATTATATGGCGTTGAGTGAGTATTATATTAAGTGAGGGAGTATTATATTGATTGTATATATTAAGTTTAATGCATTTTAAATAATATAAGTAAAACCCAAAACATTCTAATGTATCGCTGATTTTAGAGAAATTTTTTTTTCACGAGTTATGCTTAATATCTATAATCGTCTGGGCACAGCGCGACGCTCCGTGAGCCCAGAGAAGCACTTTTTTTTTCTCCCTCCGGTAGCGAAAGGGTTAATAAGAAACTCACATTTTTTTTTGCATTCAACCTCTTTAAATTTGTACCAAAAGTGATTCAAAAATCTATTATATTATTAATTTTTTTAAGTTTAACCGAAATAGGATAGTTTTTTACAAATCTATTTATTTTCATTTAAATATAATTTTCTTCTTATTATATTATAATTTTTTCAACAATCGATTTCAATTGAAAGAATTGTAGTTTCTCTGCTGAAATTCTAATAAAATCCCATCATCATCACTTTTAGAAATGTGGGTAAAATACATAGTTTAAATTTGCGGGTCTAGGAAATTAAATGAATTTCCATTTCTTTAAAAACTGATAAGTATACTGACTAATAAGAAATAACTCAAAAAATATTAATTTCGTACCTTTTGTTTAATTTTTAATATTTTATTATAACAATGAAATGATTAAAAGTTATCAACAACACAAGACATTGTTATAAAAAAATTAAAAATACTCGGAAATCATACAAATTCTTATGCTAAGTAAGAGCATATGACATTGTCATCAGTAATTAGCAAGCCATCATTAGTGACTTAATAAACATCGGTCGCAGATAATCGAAAATAAATAACTGCACTAACCGAAACGTTTTGATCATTTCCAAATCGAAACCACTGTTTCAAAATCACTTAGAAGAATCTTAGTTTGCCCTAATTCTAATAAAGTAGTGAACGACAGGTATAAGTAATACTTCCAAACAAAAATGGATATACTTAAAGGTGATTACATAAACGTAATCATGCATATAGTTTGTGCATTTAGCGGAAGAATCTTTGTTATTTCACGGTACATGCCTCTATGACGTGAAACATATCTGATTTTTACCTTCAACTGAAACTTTAGGCACATTTTATGACGTTGCTTGAATTGAAACTTCTTCCTAATAAAGAAAAAATGACTTATTTCGATTATATTAGAATTAGCGAAGAGTTGTGAAAAGAATAGGGAAAATACAAATACAAGCAGTGAAGCTTTTTATACGGAAAACAGTAGTCAAGTGAGTGGTAAACATAGTGAGCGGAAGTTATCAAGAGAAACATCTATATCAGACCTGCATTGATTAAGAGGTTTTATGCTGAATTTATATATGATCTACAGTGAATCAAAGACTCGAACCGGGTAGTTTCAGTAAAACTAATATTATTTTATTGTTTTAAGCATAAATTAGGTAATTTATCCAGTTGTATAAAGATTTAACGAGAGTAAATGACACAGATAAAGTTGATTAGAGATTAAACATTGATTATTTGTAGATTTTCTTAAGAAAACTTTATTAGCATCATTATTTCCCCCTTTCATTCCTTTTCTTGTGTTTTGTAGTTAATATTTAATAATGAGAATTGGAGTAGAAGAAAATAGCAATAATGATGAGTTGTAAACCACGATGACTTCACGTGGGAAATTTTACAATGTTCAGAGAAATTCGGAAGCAAATAATTAAAATAAGTAACTACCAACTTTAGGATAATGGAATAAAGTGGAGAGTCGTCGGGAGAATTATGTCTAGGAATTTTTAATTACAGATTGCTAGAGAATTTTATATAGAGCTACGTTTGCATTTTATCGAGACGGTTTGATAAGACCGGAGTTTCATCTCCTTCTGGAAATTCATACTGTCACAGGAACCCAATTTTTCAAGATTATTGAGCCCCAAAAGGTTACATGAGAAAGGAATGTTTGTTAGGAGACTTTTTGTTTGCGACTCCCTCACTTCTGCTCACAGAAGAGCCAATTTGGTGGAAGCAAAGATCTTCAACATTGGAATAGGTATCCACAGGAATGCTTTCTATACGATAGTTTTTTGGCATAGGGTTATTGCCGATTTTCTCTTCACTGATCACGGTGATTTTCGTTAATTTGAATTGCATAAAATTACAATTTTTTCCCAATTAAAATGAAACGTTATTAGGTAAATTATATGATTTTATTTTCTTTATTATTTTTTTTTTTTGAAAAATATACAAAACAGGTTGAAATTTTAGTATATGTATAAAACGTGGTTTAAATTTTTTTTAAAAAAATCAGTTATTCTGTGACGTTGGGCTATTTGTGTTTTTCTCTTCACTAACCTTGGGGGCATTAATTGAGATTGATTGAGGAAGATAACAATTTCTTTTCAACCAAAATGAAATGTGATTATGTTAATTATGAGGCAGGTAGAGAAAAGGGAAAGAGATAAATAGGACGGTATGTAAGCAAAGGGAAATTTTGGGGGTAGAGGCCAAGTGGGACTAGCGCTAAGTGTATGCCTTACAAGCGATAGATGATATCAAGAGTTGTTACTGGTGAAGTGGTCGCAGAGGATTAGAGAAATCATGTCAGCTTCAACTGGAGAGGTTTTGGTAAGAGAGAATTAATTCCATAATAGAACGTATAAGCGAATAAATCCAAGGGGTCACCAAGGAGAGAAAATATCTCTCAGACATTATATTACAATTTTGACAAATAAATAGTTTTCTGAGAATTGACTCGTGTGTCCTTGTATAGGTTATTGACTTTTAGAGTTAGTTGTATGTGACTGAGTTATGGCACAAGAGTCGGGTAGAAGAAATTATTCGCCACAATTCTATTACTATATGGATATTAACATTGTAACCGTATATCTATAATATTCATGTATGAATAGTATTTGAAGCAATAAATTTATACTTATCATTTTTAAAAAATATCCAATGTAATAAATATTTTTTTTCTCTTGCAATCCTATTTTTATTACATAGATCTCAAATGGGCTTCAGATTTATATTTTATAATATAAAATATCTAAATGTCATTTTAAAATAAAAATCGTACTTTTATTATTGTCAAAACCGTAATTTTTTTTTGTATTACGAAAAAAAACTCTTGCTCCTACTTAAAGATCAAAAGTAGAGTAAAAAAAATGTTTACCAATACCATTTCGTGTGTCTCTCTTGAGAGAAGAAAACATTCCAGATTTGTATCATTATCTATGCTTCAGTGCTTCCAACAACAGAAACTGCTCTGCATGCCTAAATATTTTTATTTTTCAAATCAGACTAGGTTATTTAAAATAACAAAAGCCCTTCTTATGTAAATAAAAACACAAAAGTCTCGTTGAAAATATTCCCTGTAAACAAACAAAAATATTACCGACAACATCCAGTTAAAAGAACTATCCCAATTCCCGTAACATAAAAAAGATACAACTTAGAATAAAAATAGCAAAAATGCATTATATCTATGCTAAAATTTAAGTATAATTGACTATAAGAGTTTACCCTTTTTTTTTTCTTTTTTTCTTGCACTTATAAACTTGACAAATCAGATTTTTCCATTGTTTTACTGTGTATTTACTTTTGAATCCGAGAATACTTTAAAGAAGGAAGAGCTTTCAATGAATACCATATCAAAGTTTTCAGAGTGCAGAATTGCTTGGAGATGCATAACATTCAAGAAATCAACAAGCATACTCCGAAAAAGAAGCTGTATTTTGAATCGCAACTTAAATTTTTGCTGGTGAGGAATGATTTTATTGAACTACGAACTTAATGTAAATGACCAAATTTTAGTTTTTTTACTATTAAATTCCTATTATTAGTTCACACTCTCCCTATATATATCTTGTTCAAACTTTCAATCGTTAATAAAATACTTTTTATTCACGCACACAAGTTCAAATACATTTTTTAAAACTTGTAGCGGATGAAAATTGATGTTAATACAGTTTTTTCAAGTATCAATTAAATTTAATTGGTGAAATTGCAGTTTAACCCAACCACTTGGCAATTTTTTTTCGGCTGAACGTTAAGTCCGCGAAGCCAACCAGGGAAGCCACATTTGGCAAAATACTGCCAAATAATTCCTGTTGCCAAGTTGTGGTTGGGCTAAACTGCATTCCAAACATTTAATTTGCAGAATGAATTTCTTTTGCCACTTAATATTGTGATTTTTTCATATGTATATACATATTTATATTAATTGTAGTAATTTAGTAAAAAAGTAACTAAAAAAAAAAAAAAAATTCTTTGTTGACTAAGTAGGAATTGACTTAAGTTTTTTTTTTATATTACTTGTATTGTTGGTTTAGTTTAGTTTTTATTAACGTCGTACTAGAAACAACACGAGGGCTATTGGCGAAGGACCTCGTAATTTTTGAACCACGGTCAAGTGACGAGGACGACACCTGAGCTGGCACCCCCCTCCTCTAACATCCACACCACGCCTATTGTATTGTTGGATCTGATGCTTGAAACAACAACTTCTTCCAAACCTAAATGAAATAGGAAGAATTTGAAACCAAATGAAGTTGGGAGAATTCCCTTTCGAAGGAGATCTGTACTGTGATAGGATTATGGAACTTGCGGGGACTGTAATACATACACATGGATCCATATAATGACTTCTAGTTGGACAGAACACTAGTGTGATTCTGTTAATTAGATGTTCCTCGAAAAGAAGTGAAGTAATTCAGGTATAATCCTATATAAGTAGAGGGAAATTTAGAAGAGACGTATAGGGTGGGTAACGAATGTTACTACCCAGTGTTCGTGACAATTGTTGACTTGTGTTGATAATAAAAGTCTGTCAGACGATTTCAACTGATAGGCCTCAGTAACATAATTTAATCTTAATTGTAATTAGATCGGTTTGTCAAGATGGAGACCCGAAGAAAGCGTACTTATTTCTAGTCATTGATGATAAATAGTTTCGCTTGATTAAACTGTTTCCTATCTTTTATAGTTCAATATATCAAATAAAAAATTACGTCACAAGAGCCAGATAATAGCAGATTAGCATTACAATTATTATGAATTTATGTTTACTTAATTATTACATAAATGGAATCAGAAGTAATAAACTTATGCATATTAATTTACTAAACTCATTCTCTAAAATAAAATAGTTTTTTTGTCTTTTTTTAAATTCGTTTTAGATTAGAGGAATGCAAAATGGTGTTAAAATA
Source organism: Nephila pilipes (assembly GCA_019974015.1). Classification (NCBI taxonomy): domain Eukaryota; kingdom Metazoa; phylum Arthropoda; class Arachnida; order Araneae; family Nephilidae; genus Nephila; species Nephila pilipes. The sequence goes on along the minus strand of BMAW01081619.1, from coordinate 4,268 downwards.
AAATGTATATTTTTACAAACATCTCACACCATTAATTTTTGCATAAAAAATTAATTGTCGCCTACTTACGGAAGAGAAGTAGATTTAAAAACCAACAACATGTTAACAATTTTACGAATACTTTTTATTGTCTCTCCAAGTAGAAGAAACAATATCAGATGTTATAGTAATTCATTGTACAAGCTGTAGTACATTCAACATCAGCAACTGTTTGGCAGTATATAACTATTTTTGACTGAAGTAAACTAAGAAATCTAAAATATCAAAAATATTTTTTGGTAAGTAAAAAATACAAAAGCTTAGTTCAAAGTATTCCTCGAAAGAAAACAAATATTATTTTGGAAAGTAGAGCAACAATGTAACAAAACAATATGACTGTAGTTCTAAGAATTGCTGTGAATTCTAGCATTATAAAAATACTTCGGAACTAAAATTCGGAATGAAAATGATACAGAATGATTCATATTGTTGACAAAAATCATATGTCGTATTGACCATGAAATTTTATTTTTCTGTCTCTAAGATTGAGATTTTTCTGTGGGTCATTGTTTCATTGTGCATGTGCACTTGAATTTAAGAACACATTAAAGGATGAAAAACTTACTGTGAATAGCATATGAAAAGCTCTCAGAATGAAAAAGTTCTTTAATAAGTGCAGAAAAAAAAATCAATAAGCATATATCGCAATCATTTCAGTATTTTGATTTGGAACTTAAACAATTGTGAGGTAAAATGGTAACTTCTTTTCCTACTGGGAGTGTTTTAGATATGTTGGTAATTGTCTGTTATAGCAGTGCCCATCAAATTATGATGACGCCAAGTCGTCACCAAACTCATGAAGCCTATCTTTTGATTCATCCTACTTGGCGATATTTTACGTCTTTTGGCGATTTATCACAGGGCGCCGCTATAATAGACAATTACCGAATAGTTGGTGTTCTGGTGTATGTAGTCTTAATGGCGATACCATAAACATGATCCAAATAAAAGAATAAGTAAATATTATGACTTCTAGACTACATGTTACAAATTGTACTTTTCAAAAATTTCCATTTTGTTAGCTGTATTAGACTGGGTTTCAATTTTAAAAGGTGTTATGTTTGCATCTCTTTAAATAAAGGGTGAATCAGAAAGATAAGTTAAACTAAGTTATTACTCTTTGTTTGTTTCAATAGAAATGTTTATAGGCCTAAATGTTGAATATAGAATATTTATAAAAATATAAAATATTCTTTTTTCATCTAGGTGTTTTTATAACGAAGTTCTCTTGCTATTTTTCCTTCAAATAATCATTTGTGACTTTAACAGGATATTTGAATTGAATATATCTCTTTATAACCGAAATGGAGTTTGTGTAAATTAAAATAGAATTATTTAAGTGTAGTGAAGAAACAGAATTGTGGAGATGAATTTATGAGCAGAAAATAATTTAATGCTGTGGTTGGTGGTAGAGAACTAAAGAGAGCGGGAAAATGGTTCATATAAATGAAGACATCAGTATAATAACTTAATTCGATAAAGAGACGTCATAGCGAGAATATGAAGAGAGTCAATCAGTCAACCCACCTTTAAATTTCTGCTAAACTTTCGGAGAAGATGGGTTACAGACAAATAAATTAATTGTTACAATCCTAAGAATCAGGTGAAAGTAGGAATTAAATCCACTCTCTTGGTTAAAATTATTATGTGTTCCGATTACTTTAATATGTATATAAACTATGAGCTACGGCTATGGTGATCAAATGTTCTTGGTCCTGACGTTTACTTCCTTGGTGTAAATGGTGCAAAAGCTTAAGTCATCGAAAAAGTATCTGTCATTATAAAGACAGCAGAAAAAAAAAAAAAAAAAAAAAAAAAAAAAAAAAAAAAAAAAAAAA
>BMAW01081618.1:21154-38824 GCA_019974015.1 Nephila pilipes | reverse complement strand
ATTCATTGTCGAAGAAAGCGCTCGTATCACATTCCCTCTACAATATCATCATGATGATACGAAGCGAAACATTCTAAACGATATTTGTAGAGAAGGTTGCTTTTCCAGTCATCACTGTAATGGAGCCGTTACTACCCTGTAGTACTGAGTTTCGCTTTGAACTGTTCCCATTTGCCGTCATCGATCGTATCGAGTTGAAATGGTGGCTCTATTTCAAGTACACGCCGTTGCTCACTAGTTGTGATTTATGTGGGGCTATCTTAATTAGACAAAAAGAGGCAAGAATCTTTGTCGGGATACATGCAATCAGTAGTTTTAGGCTATGCTGCCATCTGGTGTTCACCTCTTTGGCAAGAAGCGATGGGCGAATAGGTCGGTTGACCTTCAGCGACAGGGATTATTTGAAATTCGATGTGTCTGTCTAGAGAAAACTTGTCCAGTCTCTTTTTGCAGTGCTCTGATCAACTATACCAAAATGGATAGCTACAGTTATTAAGACGTTTTAACATCTGTCTCGTCACTATTGAAGACATCCACCACTGTGAAAATACAATTTTTTGCGTACCCACAAAAAAAATAAATAATGCTCAGGGAAATTATGGGAACGTGGTGATGAAGGGAAATTTGAGGCCTCGTGAAAATGATTCTTTCTTCTTCAAAAATTGTCAATAGTATTCTCAAGGATTCTTTGTCTGAATGTGATGCAACCCTGTCTTGATGCCACTACATTCCTCGCGTATCTTCTACAGCTGAGAGCACAAAGTTTATCAGTATTTAAGACCATCCTAAATGAAAATGATGCATTCATGCCCTCTGTAAGGGAACAAAAGAACACTTATGGTATGGTAGTAGCACGAGTGATTTTCACACTTTGCTTAATCGTGTATTTTTCCACCATAAAAATCCCAAGCTTTAATTGTCATATTTTTGAGAACAAATAAAAAAAAGAAATAATTATCCTTACAAAATGTATTCACATTTAAAATCATAAAGGGACTTTTGATCACCATTTGTAAGAAAAATATTTTTTACTATGATAATTAATTATAAAAAAAAAACGATCGTTATTTAATAACAGTGACAGAAAGTCCTACCACTCTAAATTATCGAGGAGCTGAATGTAAAGAGTTTTTAAGAAAAGATAGAATATTTATATCTCCGGCTTAAGATGTTAATTATTTTTATTGCAAACATTAATTGCCACCTTATAAATAATAACATCTAACGTCCGGCGGGTTTTCAACAAAAAAAAAATGCTCGATAAAAATATAATATCAATATATAATTCCTTAAAAGTTTTAGATTCAGAAATATTGAGTAACTGTGCATTTCTGTTTTTCAAATCCATAATTTTTGGAACTTCTTCTAAGCTAAATTACAAGGGCTAAATTATCGGCTTAAATATGGATTCATTTTTTTGGAAAAAACGTAGGTTCTTTACCGTTAGCCACGCGCAAGTGATAAATCGGCAAATATAGCACATTTGTATCGCTTTAGTTTGCATACCTTGAGTCAAATAGGAAAATAATTCCAAATGAAAAGACCGCTCTTTTTATGAAAATGAGTAGCTTTATTTTCGAAAAAGTTTACATTACTGATTTGTTGAGTTGTCGCCAAAATTGAAAAGTCTGATGTTGGCGAAATGTACACCTTGCTAGAGGAAAAGTACCAGCACGCGTTAACTAGAGATAGTACTTAGAATATCGTAGGTAATGTGAACGTAAAAATAAAAATGGAAGAGGAATGTTTCTTTAATCTTCTAATTTATACTTTGGTTGTTTTGAATGCAATATTTATGCAAAAAGAGGAAAAATAGTTTTATGGGTATTTTTTTTTAAGTCCATGTCTGAATCTCAATATCCAAATCATTCACCAGATTCAGGAAATATTAAATCATGTTACAGGAAATGTTTTTCATTTTGGCTTTATATGGAATATAAATTTCAGATAGGTTTTTGAATAGGGAAAAAATTGAAATTGGCTTTGCTAATTTAATTTTAACATGTGCTGACGTTTTTTTCTCTGTCAAGTTCTCTAAAATGTAGAAGTATTCAAAATGAATATTAATTAGAGTAAAGTAAGCTTACTTCCTGGACTCAGGCTTCACAGAAACAATGACACTCAGGAAAAGAAAATATCTTCTTCAAATTCCAAATGCATTTTTATTTTCACGCGCAACACATTATAAAGCACGAAAAGGCTGCCAATGTTAACAACTACAAGGGTTAAAAAAATCTGCCATAGAAATTAATAATTGAATTAATATTAAATTCAGAGTAAATGATAAATTATTAAAGTAGGTAATAATATTCTATTCGGATATTAAAATAACAGCAGACGATAAAATAGGAAGTTAAATATATCTTAACAATGTAAATATACTTCAAACAAACCAAATGTTAGTGCGAGTAATTTAATCGTAATGTATTATAATGTCAATCTTTTGAACCTAACACCCTGTATCCTTTATTTTATAGCCACTCATTTTTTTTGACGCCTTTTCCTCAAAGAAACCCAGCAAGTTAGCATATGTTTATAAAAAAAATCCGGGCTCTGGACTTGTACATGGATCGGCTTATATTTGGAATATACGGTAGTGTTTAGTAACAATTTTATTTAATTTCATTTGACAAACAAGCTTTGTTAGATATTATTTCAATTCCAAAAAAAAAAAAAAACTTTTAATACTTTGTTTATGTCGTTTGAATATTATATATGAACAAAGATTCATTTTTGATGGTCCTGAGATCTCCCCGTATTTTAAAACAAAAATTAGTACTTTGAGTAATTTTCTGCATATAATTATACATTTATTTTGCTCTTATTCTATTACGATTTGATTTTCTAAGTAAACAGTTAAAAGTCGTCTCGATTAAAAAAACATTTATTCTATTCATTATTTTAATGGGTTTTCTTTTACTCCCATTGCACACATGTCTGGGTCAAAACTCAAAAAAAGATTTTCTCTCACATTTTAAAGCACTCAAATGAGCTGAAATGTTCTATACACGATTGTTTTGGATGAAAATACAATAATTTAATTATAATTCATGAAAATTAATCGATTAAAACTAATTTTTTAAAGAATTAAATTTTACGAGTTTCTCGCCAAGTCGCCAAATGATCGCCAAATCCAATGCTTGATTGAGCCAAAAAAATTTACACGTATTTATTTTAGATGATAAATTTAAAAAAAAACGTCAAATAATAAAATAAATTATTAAAACTAATGATTGAATAAATTCAATTTGACTCAACGTTCCCTTTTGCTCATGAAATTTAAGGTACAAGAAATTATGTTATGGAAAGTGTGAAGATTGAAAGAAAACCCATGTTCAAAAAACTTGTTTTTTGACTGTGTTCTTTATCAGCTTTAATCTTGTTTCTTCCTGATACTCAAGGTGTGAAATCTGTGAAGTCAGCTGTACTTGATTATTGTGTCTTGAGAGTTAATTTTGATTAATTATTATTTAACCTTTTTTTACTCATTACTCCATCAGTGTGAACTAAAAGTGTGTCAAACTGATGCTTTTAAGTAATAAGTTTCACCTTATTAGTTTCTGTCTGGTAACATGCTCGAATGTTCAGTTACTTTCAGTTTATATGCTCCATATCCTTATTACTTTCAAAACATAGGCTCCTATACTCTATTACTTACAGGATATGTGTTCATATTTCCCATTACTTTTTAATTTACTTCATTATTATATTATTTTTGACATATATTCTACTATAAAAACCAATTTTAATTATTTAAGACATATATTCTACTATAAAAATCAATTTTAATTTATATTCCAGTATTTCATTAGTTTTGGATTATGTTCCATTAACGTAATACTTTTTATAACATTAAAAAAAAAGATTTAAATTTAAATCTCTCAAGTTGTGACAAAAAATTGTAAAATAAGCATTATAGGAAATGATGAAATTAATAGAGTTTTGTATGGAACATATGTTACTGACGGAATAGACTCCCAAATACGTAATACTATTACTTATTCTATTACCCGAAATAGAGCCCACCCTTAGCGTAAACCCTGATGTGCATTCATTTTGTACTTGTATTGGAAAGTAGCTCTTCTATATTTTTATTTCATTTTTCAACAGATAATTTATTATTTGCGTTATTATTCAATATTGGGAAGTATTTTATTTTTTAAGCATTAAGAACAAAATATGAAAGAAAATTGTATCGATTACGTAATTTAAGAAATAAAATTTAATTTTTTCCCCATTTACATAACAGTTTATGATTGCATTAAACTTATAGCGAATTTCCGTGATGATGAAAAAGACACTTAAGTCACCTAATGACTACACATTCTGAAAAGTTTAGGAAAATAACAAAATCGATAATAAATCGAAACATAGCACCACTGTGTGAAAATAAATTAACGAAACTGCCGAAAACCCTTTTATTTATTTCCATCTTAAGAAAAAGGCAAATCTGCTTTTCTCCTTTTTTCCCAAAATCGCATTCACCGGCTTAAAAATCGAAAAACAATCCGATTATTTTCCAACTAAAATAAATCTCGAAATCACTAATAATCTTGCACATCACTCGTCCTCTTCATCGATAAATCGATTCTTTGATATCGCCGTAACAGCTTATCAAAGTCGATATAAATAGAACAAAAAGAATAAAGAAAATAAAATGAAAACTTTCATCTGTAGCTTTGAGATGGGTGCATGTTGTGGTAGAAAGAGAGAGGGATATATAAGGGGGGGGGGAGGGTAAAGAACGAAAAGAAAATACAAAAAAAGAATAAAAAATAACTAACTACAGTGAGCAGACGAGAGTATGGAATCCAAAGCCGCTATTAAGTGCGAAACAATGGGAACGAGATTGGCTTTAAGACCGTTCTTTTGATGTCTTTAAAAACTCCTTTTAGATATAATATTTACTTTTAGTTTCTACTTTGGCAGGATTAAGACTGCATCAATATCTGGGAAAACGATTCGTTGGTTAGACTTATTTCTTTTATTATTATTATTTTTTATTTGCTCAAGTTTTTGCTTTTTATCAGCAAATAGTGCTTTATTTCTTCTTATATTTTTTTTTAAGGTGCGTTAAGAAAGGGAAGCGAAAATAAAAATTAAAAAATAAAACAAAATAGGGAGAGGAAGAAAGAAAGATGAAATTTAGTGCGGGATCTTGTACAAGCTTTATTGGAGTCGGAAGTTTGTTTTGCTTTAAGATTTTAAATCTTAAAAGTGGGGAGCAAGAGCTTTTGTTATTGTAAGAGCATAAAAAGGAATATAAATAGAATAACACTTCGTGCTTTAATTTTTCTCTCATTTCTTCAAAAAGTTCTCTTCTTTGAGATTATATTCTTTACAAACCAAGTATACATCAAACAGATCCAGAGAAAGCATTGAATTCGTGAATGTACCATAAAGAAGGTCGACTGCAAATTTATGGGTTTGGTTGCAGAACTTCTTTGACTAGTTACGATCGATGAAAAGTTTGAAAAGACTTATATCTCTATTTTTTGTAAAATGAATCGGATAGATCTACGAGTGTTATTAAATTAAACACGTAACAAAAACAGCCAAATATTAATAACAATTAGGAAGTTTGAAAAAAAATCCGAAATTAATGATATTTAAGGATATCTGTTAATTAGAGTAATAAGTAAAAAAAAATTTCTTTTAATTTGAAAGACAAGATTATTCCATTAATATAGTCTCCACTAACACAGTCCTGAAACAATTACTACCCAACACTTCAACTAAATTTCATACGTAGATGTAAATATTTTATGTAAATATGTACATAAAGGAAACTGTGTCGTATTTTCTTCATTATTAAACTCTCAACAGCATTTTCTAATTAAATAATTAATAAGTTTAAGACTCCAATTGAAGATATGCAAGAAAAAAACACAATTTATTTGGAATATTCAAGATCTCTCTCTCTCTCTCTCTCTCTCGAATCCTTCTTAATTCAGTTAATCCTAGTTAATATTCTAATAATAATGTCTTATCTTACCCAGTCACTCTTTCTGATTCAAGCATTTTTCGATTATAGCATATTCACCATCAACATAAACGATTTAATGCAATGCTTCACTTCAATCTATACATCAGTCAATTTGTCGTCATTCTTTGTCTTCTTTCCTTTTCCTTTCACTTCTATTTTACTTATATACCACCATCTCTAATTCAGTTCACTACACTTCTTATCTTCATTTAATTCATCTATCATGTTTTATTTTGGTTGGGACGAAATTGTAATTTTATGCAAATGAAATTACCAAAAGGTCTCTGTAGTTAGTGAAGAGAAAATCGCTAATAGCCCAATACCACAAAATTGTATATGAATTCCCTTTCTAGAAACAGAAATAGAAAATACCTATATGGAAACGTAAATGTTCTGACGTTTAGGGGAAATTAACTTTCAAGTAATAATTTTTCAAAAGGAAATGAGTTTTCAGAAATCCTGAATAGGCGCGTTTGCATTAAATATTTTCGAAATGGGCCCTTCAGAAATTAATAATTGCTTTTGATAAAAGTTGTGTAATATTTTCATAACTTCTAACATACTTTCATTAATTTATATTTGTCTTAAATTAAGAAAACTTGTTTTTTTGCCTGTAATACTGAAGGAGAAAATTGTTTTAGTAAAAATAATCGGACTTACGATTTGATCCAATTTAAAATTTCCTACAACCCCCCACCATTTAAAATTGCCTTAACTTCATTTACGAGCTTCCGACTTATTAACAATATTTTGAAATCTGGTTTCTTTGAAATTTTTTGAGAATATTAGACTTTACTAATTCCATTTTGAAGTCATACTATTAACTATCATATCATTAACTATTACATTGATCAAAGAGTTTGAAAAGTACAACTGAAGTGAATAACAAATAATTTTCATTCCGAATTATATACATTATTTAAAATGAAACAATACGTGTATTTAAATGATTAAAGGTATTTCGATAAATATTCCGTATTTAATTCAACTAATTTTGTAGATGTATTAAATCTGGATGTTATATCAATGTAATTCTATGTAAATTAAAGTAAATAGCAGCTTTCATAGTTATTACGGATTTTACGGTAGTTGAAATGAAATACATAAGTTTGTGAGATGTTCCATTATTTATATTGTTTCATTCGGTATTATTTCATTCTATTCTATTGATTGTACTTTTCCCAGTGAACCAAAGCTCATTTCTCCAAGTTAATACGAATGTACAAAATTCTGAAGTGAACTACATATTCTAATTTTAATAAATAATATTCCTCTCAAAAGTGGTTGGAAAATTAGACTCGTTGTTGATTTTATGCCGTAAATACAAGATATTATTGCTTTTCGCTGTAAATCTAATGTTAATTAAGTTACGTCTAGTCTGAATTTAGATTTAAATATTAATTAAACTTGAGAGAATTACAGCTTACATCTTACTCCTTATTTCCCTCAGTTACATTCAGTTATGTTTTGTTTCCCACTAGAAAAGGAAATTTTTGTTATTCCTCTCAAGGTCATAGTTAATAAATACGTTTATTTGAATAAAAAGAGCTGTTCAGTAGCGTTTTTCAGAGCCTGTTTAGTAGACGATCCATGGAGACTTATCAACTTATAGAAGCCGAACCGTGTTATTAATCGTATTGTGCAGATTTTCTGTAGTTTATGAAGAATTTTACTATTAGACTAATTTGATAAGATGTTATTATCATTAACATATTCTAATTTTAATAAATAATATTCCTCTCAAAAGCGGTTGGAAAATTAGAGTAAATGTTGATTTTATGTTGTAAATATAAGATATTATTGCTTTTCATTTTGATTGCAATCGTGAATAGTACCGTTATATAACGGTACTATTCACGATTAAAAATTGCTTTTATATTTTTGTTTAGTTAACTAGAATCACATATGGATGGACACTGAAAATTTGAACAACAACCACGTGACGAGGATTACAAAAATATTGATTTTTCTCTCTTTAATCACATGCAAATGTGATGCAAAGTGAATAATTTAAAGTTACGGTAAGTTGAAAAATACTACCCAATCAATTCCTAAGTCATTTTGTGGTGGAATATAAGGAGACAAAGTATCCTAAAGATTATCAAAATATTGAAAAAAATGTATCACCCTATTTAAATTGTATGACATCTAAATATATGTACAAAATTTCATACCTTTAACTACATTATTTATCGAGTTATTTAATTTTTTTGAACAGTGTGCAAAAGAAATTTCATTGAATTTGAAAATTTTATGCTTCTTCTTAGTGTCTAATTGTACTTAAAATGGTTAGGTACTTTTTTGTGACCATTACAAAGTTTTGAAAAATTTCATGATTGTTTTGCATAAATTGTTTAGTACTTCTAGTTTTTTTTTTAAATCTATAAACTTACATATAACTTTTTTTTATTATTTTTTGCGGTGTCTGATTGAAAAAAAATTTGCGTAAAACTAAAAATAACCCTTGCACAACCAAACCCACGCACATAATTGTACAAAACGCGTCCAAGAAAGTAAGAAAAATTTGTTAAAAACATTCAAATGTGTAGGAATAATAAGAATTTAAAAAATTGAGACATTTTGAATCTTTGAAATCAAAATAAATCATATATGTAAAGTGCAAACAGTAATTATTTATTAACAATTTAAATAATTATTGATTAAATAATGGGTGCAAAAAAAAAAAAAAAAAAAAAAAAAACCCATGGAGAGAGCTTATTTATAGGAAAAGAAATTAAATTTAAATTAAATGCTATGGATATGGATATATATTCTTTTTTGGTGTGTAGAGGGTTACATGAAAATCACATTTATGAACATAATTTTCTATAAGTTTGCATGTTTCAATTAGTATATGACTCAAAACATAGAGAGAACAATCATTTTTCATTTAAAAATGGTAACTAATAATGCCTTTTAAGAATATTAATAATAACTATGAATTCAAATGTCACATTCTTTTTGTTTTTAATATTTTATAACATTCTTAAGAAACTAATACTTATCAAAAATTGACGGAAATACCATACTTGAACAACTTTTATTTAAAACTCTGCTCTTCACAAATGGATTCATATTAAACTATTGTTATTGAAAATGAAGGTATTTGAAATTCTAGACAACTTATTTGCCTGAGGACATGACAGGCGCTTGAGAAAGGTACGTTTCTAAAACGTTTTAATTTAAAAGTTCACATAAAATCGAAACAACATCCATCTATCTCTTCAAACGTTTATTAAAGTATGAAATATTTCACTTTTATGAACTGTGACGTCACCGATGACGTCAAATATTGACCATAATATTTCTCATAATATTTACGATGTCTATTACGATATTCTTCTCGATATTAAATAGTAAGATATTGCGAGGAGGAACGAGGTTTTGCTTTTTCCAATATTTTGTTCGGTTTAAATTAAAATCTCAAAATTATTTGTTGAATACATCAGTTACAAAGAATTTTCTTCAACATTGTTGAAGAGGCCCCCAAAAGATGTTTATCGTTGTCTCTAACAGCTTTATGGATTTAAAGTAAAAGTGTTGTAAATTTTTGTAAGATTCGAGTTGTTTGAGAGAGGAAAGATTTTAAAATCTTTATTATACAGATTTAACAAGATGTATTTAAGCTGATTAAAAATTAGAATGATTATACAGGGAGGGCCAAAGACACTTAACAAATATATTTTTAATATTTTAGAATTGAATATATTTATTTATGAACATATGATGCTATACATTGCATGGATTTTTTTTTAGCTTTGCCGGAGAGCATTGTTAAGTTTTAATTATTACTTAGAAATGACCGAGATATCTGGATAAAATTTATACTACATGTTAATTGATCTTTATGTGCGTAATGTAGTAAATTACAGCTATTCATGTTGATTAGTTTAGTTTTAGTAAGCTGCAGATAGAAGCAACCTGAAGTCGTCGTATAGTTTTCATTACTATTCTCGGGTATTGCAAGATTTAATTACTTAGACATATAATCGAGTTAGAAACTTAATTTTTACATATTATTTTTAAGACTTCTGTACATAGTCACAATCCAGAGTAATACATTTCTCCCAGTGTTTCTTTATCTTTTCTAAGGTTGTAATTTTAAATCTGAAAAGATTGAGCTCTGTCCTCTCTAAAATGCAAGTTACTTCAGTCTACTGCTTCCAGAAACCAAACTAATCGACATGAATAGCTTTAATTTACAACATTATATACATCAAGGTCAATTAATATGTGGGATATATTTTATCCAGATATCTGCGCTATTTCTTAGCAATAATTAAACGATACAATACTTCTTCGTATTCACTATTGCCAATTACAAGAATGTTAGTAAATGATCGAATGCATTAGTTTGTGGAGGATTTTTTATATGTATATATATTCCATGCAGTCACCCAAAACAATAGAAACATTCTTGTTGAATAGTTTGTATAATTGTAATATAGTATAGCATAATATTAATAAATACGTATAATATTAAGAATTTGCATTATGTTAAGTAATAATATTAAGAAATATTAATGTTAAAAAGTTGCTTAACCTTTATACTTTAAAAAAAAAGATTATATTATCTCTGTATTCCTATTAGAAGCATTCTAGTATTCAATGTTCGAAAAGTTCCATTAAGATATGTTTTTTCCTAACATATTTTGAAATTCATTTGCATAATGGAAAATGTATATGAAGAATATTTGTTTATAAAAAATTAATACTATCTATTATTCATTCTAAATGAAAGGTAAAAGTCAAATTAGTTAGCGGATTAGTTAATTTTGACAAAAAAAAAAAAAAACTTTAAAGAAATAAATATTAAATATGTACCTACGGGTTGTAAAGAAAAAATGTGTGTGTGAAACACAATGCGAATATCTTATCAATTACCTCAATGTATTAAAATGAAAATTAATAATTGGATGAATACTTTGAATTACATTTGTAAATTAAAATTAATATGCAGCATGATTATAGTTTTCTCAAAAACATAAGTTTTCTATTGTTTGCTTGATCTGAGAAAACAATTAAATAAATGGTTTTCTTTCAATCAGATCGGTAGAATTTAAACTTATATTAGTAGAATTTTTTTTAATATGATTTGAACTGAATTTTCTCCATTCCTTTTAGTTTTCCATTTCACATTGAGGGGATGGAATGCTGAAAATACGATTTGTTTCCCTTTGCTTTTATTGTATTATATTCAGACTTAATATAAATTACATTACATATTCGAATAATTTAATTTAATTTTCATATTATATTAATAATACACTCGGCTTTATAATAAAGCGAAAATGATATTCATTCAGTGTTGAAAGTTTCCTACTCTCCGCACTTTTACCATCTAAAAATTCTGTTAAACTCCAGGAGAATTTTCACAATTCTTCTGAAACTAATGAATAAATTCTTACAACTTAATTATTGTCAATGAACACTTCCAAATATTTCATAACATTTTTTTTTATTTCTATGTCATTCGTAAGCCATTTAAATGTCATCAAGAGTATTTTGAACTCTTATACCTGAGTCCTGTGCGAAAATATTCTGAAAATCCAGTCATTTATGGATCAAAACTACATATTTCCTCACATTGTTTCCCACAAATAAAATCAACTTAAACCACTACCATGTAATATTTTGTTAATCAAATGAATTTTGTATACAGAGAGAGAAACTTCCTGGAATTCTTACAAACAAAAAACTCAAACTATCAGATATAATTATTTCAAAGTTATTTACATAAAACGAACCAAGTAGCAAAAAGTGGTAACGAGTTCTCGCGCGTTTTCTCATTAAATTAACTTTTCGGTAACTTTTTTAACTTCATGATGTTATTTGATTTGAGAACCTCGCCTTGAGAATAAACCCTGACTTATTTAAACAAGCATTGCATTATATGTATATAAGAAATGTAGTGAATAAGATTGTGGAAGATAAAATAGAGAAATTGGACACATTAAACATCTGAAAAGATATAGAAGGTTACGAGAAAGTTAAGGGATCGTAGGAAAACTGATATTGGATTTAGACCCAATTTATAAATGTAGTTCCAGACTCGGATTTCATTTGCTATTATCGAGATTACTGTTATTCCTTATTTACGTCGCGCTGAGAAGCAACACGAGAGCCAGTGTCAACGAACCTCGTAATCTTGAACCTTGGTCAAACGACGAGGACGACACCTGAATCGGCACCTCCCTCTCCAAACTTCCACATCCCGCCAACGGGAGGACTTGGGTCCTCAACCAGATTTAACGTGCATCAGCTTCGATACACTTCGGGTCTTTAGTGGCATCAGGGCTTGAACTTACCACTCCGCGAAAACCATCGGCCGCGAGTTGGACTATGACCACTAGGCAACCGAGGCCACATTGTTATCAAGATAAGTAGACTATTAAAACTATAATCTTTTTTATGGGGGGGCCCCCCCCCACGATTTAGTAAATCTATTTTATTGATTGGTTACTTTGTGATTTTCAATGGATGAAATCCTAAGTTACGAAACCACTAAGTTGTTCAATAAATATTTTCGTTTTATGCCAATTTCATATGCTATAATTTACATAATAATTTATATATATGTGCATATATATAATTCGCAGTTTTTGGATGCACTTAATGAATTGCATATATTTTGACAAAATAAAATAAATAAATAAAAACAACTAAAAAACGATAAACGGATGATTACGGATAATTTTAAACAGATGAAAAATATGGAAACAAGATTTTACCAATTATTACTAAATTAGGATATGGATATAAATATTTTTTTTCTTCTATAATTATCTAACTGAACATTAAAAACCATCCGTATTTACGATAAGCCATTTCTAGAAAATGTAAAATGATTGATCCATTTTCTTTCAAGGTTAACAAAAACATCGAATTCATTTTCGATGAAATAGAAAATGCAAATTAATCATAATTACATTAAACATTAATCACATTTTTTGCAAAATTTATGATTAATTTAGAGTTTCTATTTAAATTGCATGAAAAAGAGAAAGAAAATTACACAAGACAAGACTACATTTTAAATTGCAAGGGAATTTATCATTTGTTTCATTAGTTACTACTGAATGCTCAGGATGAATACTGGGCGAATCATGACGCATAAATGCATCTTAAAGAACTTCTAAGAAACAATTTATCAAATGAAGCATTAAACTTTCAAAACTAAGCATAATTTCGATATTTCTTCCAACATAAGAATAAATTTTTATTGTGGCTTCAACTTTTAGGTATGTGTTACTTATTTTTTATTAGTTTGTAAACTAAAACAATTGCTTTCTTTTGAATTAAATCTTAGAAGGGTTAAAAGACGTTTATGTTTTCTTAACACACTATCCTTTGAGGTTAGATTATTTGAAAATAGCGTTACCTTTTTTTTTTTCATCTGGAAAGCCACATATAAAAGTAAAATTACTTGTCATGTTTTAGTTAAAATTCGTTACCTTCTCTTTAAAAACAATACAAACACATCAGTGTTTGACAGTGGTGCATGAAACTCGATGCCAATAGTCAAGGGAACAACTTAGTCATACATTTGTGACAAATAAGAACATGGCCAGAACAATATTGCTAAAGTACTCTTTGTTTCGAAAAGCTATCGTCACGAATCCGACACGCTAAATTTTCAGCAGTTTTATACTAATTTATGTAGGAAAAAAACCAATAGAACCCTTAAAATTTTATGAAGTAGACAAATTTTTAGGTGTAGTTTAAATGATTAGTCACGAAACTTGTTCTTGTTCTGTAAATTTCAGTCCCGAACAACTGAAACTATTTAGAGCATTGGATGATCCTGAAGGACCTCACCTTTGACACTTGTCACAAATGTAGTTCACAGTACAGCCTTGAAGTATTCAATAGCTTGTCCGTGAACTTTGAAACTGAAAACAGTTACATTTTTATTTTAGGCTTAAAAAAGGTCACTCAGACACAATTCATGATAGCCAAAAGACTTAATATTATCTCATCCTAAAGTAACTTTATGTAATTTACAACAGAAATGTAACCAAAGGAAGTTGTACGAACCGTAACCCCCCATGGCTTTGAACTATTCTCCCTTTATTTGCATTAAATTCCTTCCCTGTTTTAAATTAAAAGTTTACCACGTAGGTGGCTTTAACGTTAGGTTATTATCTACATTTAAAAGTCGCTTTTGTGAAAATGTTTCTTATATTTTTTACTCATTTACTTTCCTTGGTTCTAAAGGTTACCGCCAACAACGTCGATTATTTATTTTCTCATTTAACTAGACTAACAAGGAAAAGGTAAATGTGTCTTAATGTTGCATTGTTTAAAGAAATGTTTTGACATGAATTCGAAAGAAAGAAAACAATGGGACCTTTGGTCTCAGAACTTCCTACTATGAATTTCTTTAATGTGTTCTGTTAATAAGAAAAAAACACGTGTTCTCGTAGCGTGGAGCTCTTTCGGTTCAAGGAAATGAATACAGGAAAAAATTTACTCTGGAATAATGTAAATTTAATTGAAGTATATTTTCGTATAAGCAAACAAGATGCTAAAAAGAGAAAATTAATTTGTTTGCATTATTTTTTCTACCATTTTTAAGGCTGATTTTACCTAGTATTACAAATATTAAAAAATATCGTATTTTATCATTTTCTTTTGTATCCTAAGTGATAGGAATAATTATTTCATCAGAAATATCAACATTGAGCCTACTTTTTACTTCCCAGTTGAATTTGCGGCGTTGCGTATCACATAAATTTGTTGAATTAGACGTACAAAAAAGAAATCCATAGACATTTAAGAAACTATTGGTATAAATGAATGAATATTAAAATACGAGGTTATTGAAAATGATATACGATATTTTGAAATATTATAATAAACTCATTTTTAAACATTAGCATACTCCAATGGTTTGAAATGAAAAAAACTCAAAAAATCTCATTTCATTACATTATAAATGCTTTATATAACTTCCTCGAATCACGTGGACAATGTCCAGACGATACTCTCGTTTAACAGTTTCGTCGTTACAAACACATGGTATCCTTGAATTCTTACATTTACCAAGAGGGGTGTGAGTACTGGAAAAAAAAGAATAAGAAGGAAGGGGAACGAATAAGAGAAAAAAAATGAAAAGTGAGAAATGCTGCTAGGGTATCTATGGGATGTATCAACCGAGTTTGCCATAGACAGCAAACCCCTAAGGAGAAACGAAACATCCCTCAGGGTTTTCAAGGTCATAAATCCCGTTTTTACCTAAAGAAAGGGATCCCCTGAAGGGCTTTGGATTTTTCTTTTTTTTTTTACTGTCAAAACTATTCGTTCTGTTTCCAATAGTTCTCGTGAGGCTCGAAAACACTACTTTTCAACTTTTGTTTTGCCCATCAAAAATTTAATGATTAAAAAAATAAAGAAAACCAACACAAAGAGACTATGCAATTCAAAGGAAAGATAAAAATAATAAATAATAATAAGAGAACATATTGTAATGGATTATTACTTTAAAAATTTACTTAATTTTAAAAGAGAAGTTATTTTTTTTTATTTTTAATGTTTTTTTTTTTTTGAGTGTATTAGAATTTTTTACTTTGTATTGTTAAAAAATAATACTTATTAATACCTATGACGTAAGAAAACAGTAAACTAAAGAGAGACATTTTAAGAATTTAACCCGATTTAACTTCATAGGTAAGACATTAATATAATATTTATTTCTTAGTTTGAAATTACGAATATTTGCCAAGTAACATGATTTTTAAATATGTTAAGTTATAATTATGATATTTCTGTAAATGGTGCTCTTCTTTTCGTATGCAATTTAATTTTTGTTAGTGTCTTTGTTCAATAGAAATAGAATTCTACTATCAACCGGTTTTTGTAAAAAAAAATTAGCTAAGTGGAATGGTTTGAATCCAAAAAACTTGTTTAACCATGCCTATCTGTTCAAAACCAGCCAGAAACAGAATTCTAAATTACTTTGTTTCCATTTTTGAATTAATTTGTCTTTTTTTAGTAAGTGTTTGTGTTCTTTTCAATAATTGAACAATTTTGATTTGGTTATATACAGATATTATTACTTTTTTAGAACTTTTTATGTAAAATTTCTTTATAATTTATGTACAGGTAAAAAGTTTTATTTTATTATATATATATATATATATATATATATATATATATATATATATATATATATATATACATACATACAAACAAGACAAAAGTTGCCCAAATGAAAAATGGACCTGTGTGTTAGCGTCATAAGTACAGCAGCGATAGCAGCGCCATCATTGAAAGCTATGAGAACGTTCGGGGTGTGAATTGTAGTTTGCGTACAGCCTATTAACCTGCTCGCGTGAAAGTATTTAAAGTGAATGTGAACTCATGCTAAAGTTGGGTTCGTCTAGAAAAGAAGTGAGCAATAGTACGGATTTTAATGGCAGAAAATGATCGTAATGCAGACATTTATCGTCGAAGGGTGGCTGTTTATGGCAAAAACTGTTTAGGTTGAACAGTTGTGAACAGATAGCGTAAAAGGCTTCATGAAGGGGGAACATCAATATTGGATCGGCCAAGTCAAGCGCAAGCAAACACCGTGATTGGCAATGAATCCCTTTATACTGTTATTGAAATGATTAGGGATAATCGAAGAGTTACGACTCGTGACAGCTATATAACACTGTATCTCAATAAAGGAACAGTGCAATCAATCGGCCACTAATATCTGCGGTTACATAAAGACTGTGCGCAATGAATACCAAAACACCTCACTCTTGCTTTATAAACGCAATCATTGAGCTTCAGATTGCGACATTTGATCCTATTTTAAGATATATGTGAAACACATTGTTGCGGACAACGATCGTGGTGACACTACACACCCGAAACAAAGGGAACATTATGCTATGGAAGCATACATCTTCTCCTCCAGCTATAAAATCAAAAGCAATGGCAACGACAATGAAAGTGATTGTAATGTTTTTCTTCGATTACCGTAGACCAATTTTGATTGATTTTCCATCGTTAAAGTCTACCATCAATTCTGCAAGCTATTGGATCCCAAAACTTCGCAAAACTATGAAAAACAAATGGCCTTTAAAATTTCTCTCAGCAAATGGTTCTTCTTATTGACAATGTTCGACCACACGTCTCCGGTGAAATCCAGAATACTATACACAAAGTCTATTGGGAAGTGTTGGAATACCCAGCATACACCCTGGATTTGTCGCCGTGTGATTTTCAAATTGTTTTACGACTTAAAAATTTCGTTGCAAGGGGAACGTTTTTATTCGGGCGACGAAGTGAAGGAAGCAGTGCAGAACTTCTTCAGAAAACAAACTTAATCTTTCTACACTAAGGGCATCGACCTGCTACCATCGAAAGAATATAACCAGTGCTTCCACAGTTATGGTGATTTCTTTTAAATTTCTAATAAAGGTATTACTTTTTTTCAACTTTTCATTTGGGCAACTCTTATACATATGCTTTTAAATTTGATAAAAATATGGAATGATTGATTTATAATTATAATATTTGTAAAGATTTAGAGAGCAATAACGAATTTAATTGTAAGGATTATAAAATATATATAAATGAAGAATACCAACCAGTGATTACAGGTAATCTAAATATTATTAAAGATAAAAATCTTAGAAAAATTATATATATATATATATATATATATATATATATATATATATATATAT